>CM047582.1:5666430-5708813 GCA_026184515.1 Peronosclerospora sorghi
TATAGTCCCGGAAAGGATCAGGACCTTGGTCCTGATCCTATGTATGTGCATAAAAAAGTTGATGGAAAATTAAAAGACGAAAAACACTTGGAGGCTGATCGGAACGATCAGACCAACCTCCCCAAGGTCCTCAAGCTACCCAAGATTCCCAAGAAAGGGTTGGGAATGCCGGCCGACGAAGACGACCTCGAAGAAAAGTCGCAGGTCGGAGATGGAGGCATCACTGAAGAAGACCTAAACAAGATGTATTATATTTTTGAGCTGAAACGATTTTTTTTGCTTTGACGTGGTCTTTCGGGTGTTGAACCTCCAGATCCCCGACCGTCTTCCCGGTCCCACTACCGAGCCGGTCCAGAGTGATCGCCCATTACTGTTGGTGAAAAACTTGGTGGCGATGTTGGCGGATGTTGGCATTAAAATGCAGAACCCCGCCGATGTCCAAAAACTATTTGAATTTGAGACTTGGAGGCTGAAATCGTCGATGTCGACCTTCCACGACCATTTGGTCCCACTGGTGGGGGCGGTTCGCCGCCCAACTCCCACCGCAGCAGTGAAGGTCTCTGAAGCCTCCACAGCGCTTGTCGACATTGGTTCTTATGACGAATCGGTTTATCAGTCTCCACCGGCCTCTAACAGCTCATTAGAGTTGGAGACGGGTGTCGAGCGGATGACCGTGGGGTGGACCATGCCCAGCCTGAACAAAAAAGGGACATGCGGCATCAAACGGCTGCTTGCCAGTCGGGGCTCCAGCAGCCCCCACAGGCCTCAGTTCCGCAAAAGGAGGGTATCAACGCATTGCCCATGACTCCAGCTAACGTCCAAGTCATGTTTGAGACGATGATGGAACGTTTCATGGAAGAACGGGTTAGACCACCTATGTGCCCACATGTCCAAGACCGGTCTACCCGTCAAAGTGTCAATGTTTGCCGGGATGTGGATATGGAATCGGTAACATCTGTGGACAATCCCACTATAAGTGATAAGCAAGTCGGCAAAGGGAAGCGCAAGCCGCAACCGGCCAGACCGCGTAGACCAAGCAAGACAAGTGACTGTGACATGGAGTCAGTCGGTGGTCTTGACGATCACTGTGGGTCAGACGGTACGGGCTCTGGCAAGCCACGCAAGGCTAAGCTAACCTCCACTATTGCTTACGACTTTGGATCTGCTGCGATTCCGCGCATCCGTATGGCCGCGACGACCGACCTCAAGGACTTCACTGGCAAGGATACTGATGAAGACCAGGCCCGGTCTTGGTTCGGTCGGGTCAAGTCTGCGTTCCTGCGAGACCAGACCCCGAAAAGTGAAAGGTGTCTGATTCTACGGGATTTGTTGAAAGGACCGGCTGCCAACTGGATCCAACAGTTAGGTCGGGATGTCCGGTCTGACTGGTACCAGATATGTGCAGAGTTTGAAGGGCAATATTGTAACTCAGGATTTTCGAGTGCCCGCAAGTATCACCATATGTAGAAGCGGAGCGACGAGACACCCCTCGAATATTTGCATCGGTTGAACGTGGCTGCACTTCGTGCCGGCATAACAATTAAAGAGAATAACCCGCCGAACGGTGCTGCTCTGGAACATGTGGGTCACAACATTAGTACCCTGGACGATCAAGAACTGGCGGACCAGCTTACTCTGCTGCGTCTTAGGGACGCGGGTGAAGTTGAACAGACTCCATACGGACGCTACAGCAGTCGCGTAGCATGAGGACGAAGAGTGCTGGTGGATCAGGTCGCTACCGATCCAAGACCCAGACCCAGACCGATCCGGTCAAGAGACCCTGGACCAGACCGACCCGAGCGGTCAAGGCGATCGTAGCCGAAGACAGCACGGGATCGGAAGGGGAAAGTGGAAGTCAATCCAGCCAGGAGTCGTCGGATGAAGACCAGTATCGTTACGTCTATGTTGCGGGACCTGCCCCAAGACCAGGTCGAAGCCCGACCAGGTATACCGGAAGGGAAGGAATGGAAGCAAGTCCGATCCGGACCGACCTCGTCAGAAGTGCTCCCACTGTGGGTCGAGCAAACATGATGGTCCAAACTGCTGCAAGAAGATGGTGTTCAAGAAGTGCGAGAGACGCGGCCACCCGACTGAACATTGCCTCTTCGTATGCAAGTCATGCGGAGAGATCCACGAGGCCGGCCACTGCAAGATTGAAGAATTTTTTAACATGATACGCAAGTGGTACGTGCCGAACAAGCACGCGGGGATGCTGACGCAGGACGCAGAAAAGATGTTAAACTAGAACGCTCGCCAGGTTGGAATCTGGATCGAACCGAGCGTTCTACGGTTCACATCTATGCATATGTCGGCAAGGAGGATAAGACCGACAATACACGTTCTATTCCAAATTGCGTCGACTGAGACCATCCGGTCTACAGTCTGAAGACAGATGAGTACTCCCGGACCAAGGTGGTTATGCAGTATGACTTGCTGCCTGGAGAATCCCACGGATACTGGAAGTATCACGCGCCTGATAAATGGTTCAAGCAGGCGAAAGCCTGCGGCAAGATTAATAACCAGAAAGCGACGATGTTGTTCGACTCTGGAGCTGAAGTCTCGATAATCGACTCCGCCTTTGCTCGTAAGGTCGGATGTCGTATAGACGATACCCAGAGACAAGAATGCGTCGGGATCGGTGAAAACTCTTATATGACCGAAGGAAGAACGCGTGTGAAAATTACTTTGTCGGGATCGCTGGTCTACTTTTTCAGCGCTTGGGTTGGCAAGATGGCTGGACAGGACGCTTTACTAGGCATGGATTTCATGGTCCCAGCTGGTATTCGCCTAGACCTGTCACATGGAGTGCTTACACTCCCGGATGAGGTCCAGGTCCAGTTGGCTGGTCGAAGAACTCTGTATGGTTCTTATACCGATCTGGTCCGGTGGGATCAAGACCTCATTATCCCAGTCGGTCGGTCTGCCGTTACCCCGGTCGAGAAAGGTTTCCTTTCGAGGAAGTTATGGTTGACCAGGGGCGATCGATGGGTCTCGACCTTCGTAAAGCGTGCTGGTCGACGTGATTTTGTCCGTGTTACCAATATCGGTGACAAGCCGCTGACACTGGACAATAACACTATTGTTGGTATGTGGTTAGCAGAAGGAAGGTACCAAGGAAGATGGGGTTCGTCTAGATTGGGTCGAGGCGGTATGTCGAGTGGCAAAACCTGGCGTACCAATCGACCACCGATCTTATCAGCAATGATGGGTCGGTGGAAGAGGATACCTCACCTTTAGTGGAAAGGACAAGTTATGTCACCCCAAAAAAGATGTTGGTCCGAAGAAAGTCGCCGCAGTCACCAGGAACGGTGGACCATCATGTAGACGAGCCAAGGTTAGTCAACGTGGTGTCAGCACACGACCAGGCGACAGCGGAGCAAGAAACGGAAGAAGGGGAACATGAAATTGCTAGGTCGGACCATGACGTTATTCCTAATCAGCCCGATATCAGTGAAGGACAGCCCGTCGATCAAGACCAGGGGCGTTCAGCCGGTCCAGATGGTCTAGGTGATATCGCCCAAGAAGATGAACAAGTCTGTATACATGAAGGCGGGGAACAGTACATTCAGGAGCTGGAAAGCCAAATGGCAGTCCTCCCTGAAGTGTCTGCCGACACGCCCGAAGTTACAATGGATGATTTACAAAGTGGGTGATCAAGACCTTAACAGTCCAGACCAGATCGAGCAGTTGAAGAATATCATATGGAAGAAAGACATCTGCTGATCGGAAAGGGCAACGCCTTACCACCTGCAGCCCGTGGTGCGATTTGCGATATTGACGTTGGAGATGCCAAGCCGATTGCCCAGCGATGTCGACGCGTGCGCCACAGTACCGTGAAAAGCTTTCTGATCTCATTAAAGGAATGTTGGTCACCAAGATTATTAGACCGTCGACCTCGCCATGGGCCTCGCCGATCGTAATCGTTATCAAGAAGAACGGCGTTGACATTAGACTGTGCATCGACTATCGGCTGGTAAATCGGTTGACTAAACTCATGGTTTACCCGATGCCGCTGATTATTGATCTGTTGGAAGACCTCGACAAGACCTTGTTGTATTATTCGCTAGATATGGCAAGTGGATTTTGGGTGGTCTCGATGACTGATCGAGCCCGTGAGATTTCCGCATTTGTGACACCGTTTGGTCTTTTCGAGTGGAATCGTATGCCGTTCGGTCTGAATAACGCACCCCAGATCTATCAAAGGCTGATAGACAACGCATTGTACGGACACTTCAAGATCAAGACCGATCGGGACCCTGTTGAAAATTGTGATGTGTTTAGAGAGGGTGAACCCGATCGGAAAAGAAGACCGTCCGTTCTAGGGAGGCGGTCGTACATCGACGACATTCTGATACCTTCCTCGTCATGGAACGATCTGTGCGAGAAGGTTGAACGATTGTTGGAGACATGCGACCGCTGGAACCTATCTATCAGCGCCATAAAAAGTTTTTGGGGTATGTCCCAGGTCGCCTATTTATGCCATATGGTCTCGAACAATGGTCTAGAGGCTAATCCCAAGGACCTGGATTCGCTGAGTAACCTCCCGTTCCCCAGATCGCTGAAGGCAATGCAGTCCTTCCTGGGAAGCTTGAATTATTATAGCCGATCCATTGAAGACTTTGATATCTACGCGGCTGTGCTGTACGAGCTCCGGGAAGTTGACTATCATATGTTGGCTAAGAAGACCGGGAAACTTTACAGGAGTGCGCCGACTCTGGTCTTGCTGCAGTTTGTCCGCAAGTGGAGTCCGAAGATCATATGAAGCGTGCACAGCCTTTGGTATGTTGAAGGTTAAGATGGCGACGGCACCGATTCTCAATCATTTCGCTCCCGAAAAAGTGCCGACCATTATCGTATATGCCAGTAAGTGGGCTATCTCGGCCACTTTAGTGCGAGATCACGATGGTGTGTATCATCCAGTCACGTTTACGAGCCGGACGCTAAAACCAAATGAAGTGAACTATGGAATTGTCGAGAAAGAAGTTCTGGCGTTGTTACGAATTCTGGATGTGTGTTACAACCTGCTGGTCGGCCGACCTATAAAGGTCCTGTCAAGACGGTCTAATATGTCCTGGCTATTATCAGCCAATGGGATGGACGGACGTCTAGGCGGATGGTCGGCGGTCTTGTCGCAGTGGACCCTCGAGGTCGTTAAGTGAACCGGGGGCGAGGAAGAGATATTGGGCACATTAGCTGCCAGTATCACCCCTCGGTCTGAAGTGGACGGGCATTGATAGCGATTGCCCCGAGGAAGCAACCTCGGCAGTCAGTTTCGAGACCGCCACCGACCGTCGACCATGACGAAGAGCTCTTGGTCTTAAGTTTTGACGGATCGGCAAGCGTGAAGAAGAAGGTCGGCGCCTATAGTGCCATATTGTGGAAGTTGCCACAATGTTCTATAGCTGCAGCCGCTGCTGATTTCACGCCGGATATTACTGTTAAGGAGGCGGAGTACCGAGGTCTACTTCTATGTCTGGACCTGCTGTCGTCGCAAGAGAAGGGGCGAGTTATCATATGTGGTGACTCCAACCTAGTGATCAGGCAGATCACCGGAGAGATCGACTGCAAGGCTCCCCGACTAAGGACGCTAAATGATCAAGTAATAAAGGCATTGAAGGACCACCCCAACCACGAGCTATTGCACGTGAAACGGGACTGGAACAGAAGCGCCGACTACCTCGCGACTAAGGCCATGCAAGACCAGACCGGGGATACGATCACCGAGAAGGCCGTTCTGGATGAATTAGTGAATATAAACAGGCTCCCAGAGGTGATCGGACCCAAGAACGACCCAGTCTAGGTGCATGTGATGGTCGAGACTAGATCGAAAGCTCAGAAGTCTCGCCGAACGTTCCCGAAGGAAAGTTTGAACGAATATGCAGTGCAACAGTTAAGGATGGAACGGATCCTCAAGGCGCAGGACGAAGAAGAATGGATTATGAACCTGAAGACCTACCTGCGTGGTGAACTGTCCAAGTTGACGAACGATCAAGCGAAAGAGTGCATCAAGATCGCGGATAGTACGAAATGGATGATAACGGATTATTGTATTACTGCCGCGATGCCGACCAAGACAGCGCAGACCGGGACCGACTGGCGAAATTAGTGATCCCCGAGTTGCTGCAGACGGATGTCCTTCATCACGTGAGTCTAGAAGCGGGGCATCAGGGCATAGGCAGGACTTATCACAAGATCAGGTCCCACTTCCACTGGAGAGGTCTTTTTCGCAGTGTGCAGAAATATGTGGGCTGTTGCACGGATTGCGAGACCGGAAAGGGTAGACCGGTAATCAAGGGGCGATCGCCCGGAAATATCGAAGCTACCTAACCTTTCCAGGTCATAGCGATGGACCACATACCGTCACTGCCTAGATCGACGCGCGGCAACACTGAGCTGCTGATCTGGGTAGACCTGTTCACCGGTCTAGTTATTGCGAAGGCAAGTGCATCTCGGTCTGCGGAGCGGATCGCCCAGAGCTACGAAGAATGTGTGTTCAGAAGATTTGGTGCCAGCGAGGTCATCAGGCACGATCAGGAACCCGGTTTTATGGCCGATGTGTTCCGGTCGTTCAATAACACGCTGGTACAGAAACAGAGTGCGACGATGGCATATCGTCCGCAAGCAAATGGATCGGCGGAACGCATGGTGCAGACCATAACGAGGGCGATCAAGATGTACGTTGCTGATCCAGACCAAGTATATTGGGACGAGTATGCAGAAAGGCTGGTGTTTGCACTCAACTCGTCGACCGATCGGGTCCGAGGAGAAACGCCTATTTGTATGACATATGGATGGGACCCTCGGTCGACACTGGAAGCTGCGATACCTATCGGTTGCACCCGGACCCGCGATCACGATGCTCGACGCTGGCTCATGCAGGTCCAGAAACACTACCAGCATGCAAAAGAAGTCGTCAACGAAAAGATGCGTCAGTCCACACAAGACCGGGCAGACCGGACCAATGACCAGGTCCGACCCCACGGTATAGAACCAGGGGCGAGGGTATGGCTATACCTAGACCGAGTGAAAGAGGGCTATGCGAAGAAGCTGGATCAAACGTGGCACGGCCCTTTCCGTGTTGCCGAGCTGATCGGTGAGCACGCTGCCCGTCTAGTAACAACTGGTACAGATTACAAGGTCTCCCCGATTGTGCATGTGTCCAAGTTGAAGCTGGTCCGAGAATTTCCTGATCGACCCAAAACTCCCTGTCTGGTAGACGAAGAAAAAAGATTTGATTTCGATGAAGCGTTACTGCCGGAGGACAGTTGGGAACGACCATTAGAGGAAGACGAGTTTGAAGTGGAGAAGGTCTTGGATGTTCGGTCGCCAAGAAGACCAGGTTCGGTCGGACTCACCGAGAGTACCTGGTCCGATGGAAGGACCATGATGAATCAACTTCGGTCGACGAGCTCGACCTGAATTGTGGGGCTCTTCTACGAGAATTCGAACGAGAACGAGTCAGTCGTAATCGCTTTGCAGTGATGCAGACTCATGAAGACCAAGACCAAGACATGCAGTAGCATCGGTCGGTCTAGACCGTTGTGAAGATGTGGAAGGTCCGGAGTTGATGTGAAATTGTGATGAACTGTGACGAATTGGAGTAGCGGAATGACGAATGTGATGACTATTTTTCGTGATGGGAGTGGAACTGTTTACGATAACGAGTTTGGTGCAACTCTGAAAAAGTGGTGAAATTAGTTCAAGTGATTTGATGATCGGACATATGAAAAGAAATGATGACATGTATTACGAGTTATCTGGTCGGCTACCTACGACTTCACTTGCTATCGCCCCACAGACGGCCGATGACCATTGACGGATGATGTTCCACTTGATCCTGAAACTGGTTACGCCAGGGGTCCCTCCGGTCAAGCTGAACCAAAGCATCCTTGAGGTCCGCGACCGGCTCAGCGCAATCAAGACCGGGGTACCATGTGCCGTCGTCGGCCAGCAGTCTGGTCTTCTCAACGCAACGCCTTAGCATGTGGAGGAACACCGGGTACAAAAACACGTCGAAGTCACACTCGCGAGCTCGCATCCCGTCCAAAATGTACTGGCACAGGGATTGCCAAGCCTCGCCCGCTCGAATTCGACGTCGCTTGCGCTTGCTCTGGAACGTCGCCAGGCCCGGATCTTGTCGCACCCGGTCGGGAGGAAGCACCAAGTAGTGGGACGCTTCCCAAATTGCTTGGCCGTGGATCCTGTTGAAATTCTTCACCCGGCCTAGCAAAGTGCCTATCCATGTAGTCAAGTGGACACAAGTCCTATCTTGGAGTGTTCGAAGATTTTCCATGGTGCATCGCCGTATAGGCGGGAGATCTGCGCCGACGTAATCAGGTCCGCCCTCCATGCAGACGCGGAAGGGGTTTTCTTGGCCGGTGGAAAAAGCCAGGAGTCCGGACGAGAGAAAGACCGGGACAGAAGCTGCTTGGTCAGGGTAGACCGGCGCAAACAGCCGATTTGCCCCGACGACCACGGCCAAGTAACTTCAAACGTCCGCGGCGGAAGGGAGCTGGTATCAACCGCCATGTTCTTCAATAAGGCGTACTTGGGAATCCCGGATGTCCCAGGGAGAACCGAAGGTGCCGGCGTCGCGGATGTCGATACTGGTGCAGCGTCACTTGGCAGACCAGTCTTCTGCTCTGACCCCACTGTCGACGCCACTTGGACGAAACTGTCACGCAAATTCGTTCGTGACTTGGAATGTATGGGGATCATGAACTCGGAATAGCCGGACCCTTCGCTGGAGCCCTCCTCAGACGAGACCCCTATGTGCTGGATGCGACTTGCAGTACGGCGCGAGGGCGCTCGACTTTCCGAGGGGCTGTAGATGTCGTCCATGTACGAGTCCGAGTCCATGAGAAGCGCCTGTGTCTTGGCTCTCTTATGGGACACTGCACGCTTCCCCCCGATTCCGGGTCCGCGCGCAGTGCCCCGCGCCCTCGAGCTACCCGGCTCGTCCGCTCGCTTCTTCGATTTTGATGTAATTTCGGGATGCTGAATATCAGCCAATGAGCGACGTCGGTTTTGGTCCTGCTTCAAGCGGTCTTGGTCTTGCCCCGAGGAGACTAAGGTTGCCGATGCGGACCAATCTACGCTGGAGGAAGCAGTCGAACACGGAGGTAGCAAGTTCATCAAGCGCTGGCGGCACTGGTCCAGTGCCACCTGACGACGACCCGACTCTTGCGTCCAAGCGTCGGACCTGTCTTGACAGGACCGGACCTTCCTGGTCCGGTCTTGAATCGCAATTTGCAACTCGGCAATGCGTCGCTCGAGGTCGTCACCCTGCATTCGCAGTGAGGTCGCATCAAGCTGTCCGTCCAGCTGCTGCCGTCGAACAAGTGCAAGTTGATCCCGGAGATGGGACTGATGAGCCTCCAGACGGGATAGCTCATGGAGCGCGCTTATCAGCTCCTCCAAAATGTGTCGGAGCTGGTCAACATCATCGCCGGACTGCCTATCGGCATCAACCAAGGCACCTATTGCCTGGACTACGCTGGGAGGGATGAGAGCTGAAGACAAACGAGGGTCAAGAAGAGTACAAGATAAAGACCAAAGATGCGCACCTCGTGTTGCCTGGTGGGCCACCTGGGTCCTGAGACGCATGTTTTCTGCGAGCATATCCTGCATCCGCGTGTCGGCTTCAGTCTGACACTCTTCCGATGTTTGAAGTGCATGAGAGTTACGTGGGCTGTCAGACCGAGCCGACCGGACAGGCGAAGCAAGGTGTGGCGACTCGGCGAATAGATTTCTGCAAGAACGACAAGAACAAGCGTCAAAGGGAAGCATAAGAAGATCAAGTGCAGTAAAGGAAGTACCTGACGCAGGTGTCGAAGATGTTTGGTCCATGGTGAAGAAGTGTGAGTGACCAAGGTCCAGTTGGTCAAGTGATGGGTGAGTCAGACCGTTATCGTTGTGCGACACGGTCGGACTCAGGGGCGGCTGTGGTGAAGTGTACCACAAATTCGGTCACTTTTGGTCAAGGCAGTTGGTTGAAATTAGGATTGGTCTAAACAAGGGGGGCTTTTCAGCCTATCAAATTCAAGGAGTATCAAGAAGCTGGTCTTGGGTGAGTCACCTGGCATTGGGTATTTTACATAATGTTGTGTGGGTACATAAGGGACCATAGGGAGGTAGTATTATTGGTTGGTTGTGGTTTTTCCAAGAAGTCTTTTGGTTGTGGATTTTCCGGATAGAGGTCTTTTGGTTGTGGATTTGCCTAAAAAGTAGAATTCTTTTGGTTGCGGATTTTATTAAGTAGAAGTCCTTTGGTCTTGGTCTATACCACAGCAAGGGGTCGCTGTTTTTCTTTGCACGTACACTAGTCGCCTCCGCCCGCCGCGGAGTGTTTGGGGCAGAGGGTTGAATTATCCCCTCTCGCCTATTATACCCGGTCTGGACGCGCCGCACGCGCACTTTGGCCACCGGAAGTCCCTCGACGGGAGTACGATTTGGCGATCTCGACACTTTAACTCAAGTACGTTTGGAACGTGCTATTCACTGGATTGGTCTTTACGTGGAGATATCGTTTGTGGAGTTCACGGGCATATTGGGTCTTCACGTGGACATATTGGCTCATTTTAACATTGGTTGGAGTTTAGACCGGTTTTGGTCTTCTCTCATATTGGTCATGGGCTAGACCGGTTGATTGGTCTACCCTCTATTATTTCGTATTGGTCAGGTCTAGATCGTTTGAGCGATCGACCTATTGGAATCTATCTTTCGGAAGTGTTTCTGGTCTGTACGTAACTGGGGTGAAGAGTTCCGCCCTAGGTACACTATACGCACGGTCTCATATTCAAGACCGAATCAAATCGATCTGCGATCCCGATCCACCGAGTGTGTAACTAGCCCACTCCAACGGGTACACAAGGTGAGATGGTCTTATGTGAATCGGACCAAGTGTCTCTGGATGATGACCGGTCGTCTGCCAGCAGCGGACTATCGGACCAGATTTCGAATGGAGGTCCGCGGGGTACCTCCCCCCGTAAGTTGTAAGGCTAAGCACGATGGTGGTGGTCAGGTTGTCGATACAAATGTATTCGATTTCGAACTTGACTCCACCACACCAGCCAGGTTTGCTGGTAGTCCTTGCGGACGTGAAATGCTTTGATAAGCCTAGGAGAGTCTTGATAGACTCTGGAGCGTCTGACAATTATGTCAGACGGGCTTCTGTTGAGAAGAGTCGGATGTATGCCGAGGCCCTAGAGGCACCTTCTCGTGACGTTGTCACGGTTCGTCTTGCGACGGGCCTACAGTTTTCTGTACCCAAGGTCTCGATTGACCTTAAGCTGAAGTTTGCAGACTTTGACAGCTTAGAACGTTGCCTAGTCCTGGATTTGGACTCGAGGTATGACCTCATTCTGGGCATGAAGTGGTTGTAACGCCACGAGCCATGGATAGACTGGAAGTCTAAGTCCATTAGCTCAATGCACCCGCGGTCGGGTGAAGCATTGGCGAGTCATGAACCCACCTTTGCTCGATCGCAAAAGCGATTCTGGCGTGAGATGCCAGAGATTGGGATGTCTGAAATGATCATTCCCAATGGCGTTAAGGAAGAGTTCCTTAACGAGGGGGATTCGGCGGTTAATCCCCACGCCGATATAGGCGAGACTGGTGAGTCGCCAGTGATAGAGGTGGATTCCTCTGAGAGTAAGCGCGAGGCGCTTAGAGAAGAGACCCGAAGTTTGTCTCTTCTACAGGTCGGAATGGATTCCGACCACGCCGTGTCCGGCGAACAAGTTGCAACTCCAGTGGTAGAGGTAGAGACCCCTGTGGTTAAGCGCGAGGCGCTTCCAAGCGAAGAGACCCGAAGTTTGTCTCTTTCGCACGTCGGAAATGATTCCGACTACGCCGTTATAGCTGAGAACGGCGAGTCACCGGTGGTAGAGGTAGAGATCTCTGTGGATAGGCGCGTGGTGATTCCAATAGATGGGGCAATTGACTCCCCCCATCTGGGTCTCGGGATGAGTCCCGAGGTCAGTAGTCAGCAGTCCTACAGGATGCTGAATAGTGACAGGTGTTGTCACAGAAGGCGTAATCCTGGAACGGTTGCCTGGGGTAGGCGAAATGTTGTCGTTGGACGAGATGTCCTCCAACGAATTTGAAGCTGCTTTGAAAGCAGATGAAATCGACGAGGTTGTCGTATTACGTCCGGAAGAGGAGTTGGACTCCTCATTCATGATGGACGAGTCCGTTTTGGTGCAAACAAAACATGCATTGAATGCCTGAAGCGGCGAAGAGATCCTCGCGGATCCTGAGGACCCTTACCATTCCTTATTAAAGGAATTTGGAGATGTCATTAGTGACAACCCGCCGATGGGGTTACCACCGGATCGGGGAGTCCGACATGAAATTGATTTGGTTCCTGGAACCAAATACTGCGTCACCAGGCAGTGGCCTCTCCCCAAGGAACAATGCGAAGTCATCGACGCATTCTTCAAGGGGAAAGAAGAGGCAGGGATGGTACGGGAGAGCAAGTCTCCCCACTCATCTCCCACTTTTTGTTTTCGTAAACCGAACGGAAAGTGGCGCATTGTGCATGCGTATAACAAGCTGAATGCAGCTACTGTACCCATACAGACTCCGATTCCTCGGAAGGATGTCCTCCAGAACAATATGGTGGGCTGTACTGTGTACAGTGCCTTAGATCTGGTGGACGGGTATTATCAGGTGCTCATGCGAGCATCCGATATTCCGCTTACAGCGGTCATCACGCCTAGTGGCATGCTGTGTGAGTGGCTTGTTATGCCACAGGGGCTTTCGAATGCACCAGCGACTTTCAATCGCTTGGTGACTCAACTCTTCCGCCCTCATAGAAAGTACGCTCAGACGTACTTCGACGATATATTCGTTCGTAGTCGTGCGGAAGGCGACTCGTCTGATGTTCAGACGCACCTTATACACCTTCGAGCTGTGCTCGAATGTATGCGAGAGCATAAGTTATATGTGAACGCATCCAAATGTATATTTGGTGTTGAGGAAATTCCTTCCTCGGATGCTTCATCGATAAGGATGGAGTGCGGGCAGATCCCGCGAAGGTGAAAGCCATTGTGGAGTGGCCTTAGCCTGTAAATCTTAGATATTTACGGAAGTGGCTTGGATTAGCCAACTATCTCCACAAGTACAACGAGAACTACGCTTAAATGGCGAAGCCATTGACCGACCTCCTTAAGAAGGATGTTGATTGGTGTTGGGAAACCGAACACCAAAACGCTTTTGAAGCGGTTAAGGGAAGCTTGTTAAAAGCTCCCGTTCTTGCTCTCCCAGACTCTGGGAAACCATTTAGGTGTCGTCTGCGACGCCTCCGATTTCGCAATCGGATGTGCTTTGTTACAAGCAGACGATGCAGGAAGGGAACGCGTAATTTCGTTTGAGTCGAGGCAGCTTAAAGCTGCAGAACGGAATTATCCCGTTCATGACAAAGAGCTACTTGCAATGAAGTATGCTCTCGTCAAATTTAGGGTTGACCTACTCGGCTCAAAGCCGTTCGTGGTTTATACTGACCACGCGTCCTTACGGACAGCGACAAAGTCGCCTCATCTCTCGCAACGGATGGCCCGCTGGATCTCCTTCTTTGCGGAGTACAACTTTGAGGTTAAGTATAAACCTGGCAAGCAGAACGTGCTTGCAGACGCGTTGTCGCGTCGTCCCTATTACGAGCTCGATCACGCGACATTCATCACCTCGTCTGTGGTGAATCTCATACTCCAGGCGTATGGGAAATACCCACAGTGTACGGCGCTTATCAGCGCGTTGGGTGGAAAGGTACTTGGCTCGTCTGAGCCTACCCTGTCAAGTCGAGCTAAACCTCGTTTACACCGTTACAGGTACTGTGACGGTCTGCTATTTTATAGCACGGGCGCGGAGGACACTCCGCGGGTGGTAGTTCATCATGATGAGGAACTGAAATATAGAGTCATCTTTGAGGCACATGACTCCCCTATCGGGGGTCATTTAGGTCGGGATAAGACCTACAGCGCTTTAAGCGCTTAGTATTGGTGGCCCAATATGTATAAGTGGGTCGGTGCGTATATACGCACCTGTGAGACGTGTCAGAGGGTTAAAGTCTCTGCAAGTTCAGCTGCTACTTTGGCGAGCTTATCGGTTCCAACGGAGTGTTGGAAATCCATTAGCATGGCTTTCTTTGTAGACCAATTGAGCAAGATGGCTCACCTGGCGGCGGTGCCAAAGTCCATAGATGGACAAGGAACAGCGAAAGTGTTCTTAGACCGTGTCTTTCGACAGCATGGTCTACCCGATTCCGTTGTGTCGGATCGGGATCCCCGTTTTACGGGACAATTCTGGGGAGCGTTGTTTAAGGTGCTAGGCACCAAGCTCCTCATGTCCACTGCGGATCATCCGCAGACGGATGGTCAGACGGAACGCGTTAATCGCGTTGTGGAGGATATTCTCCGGAGTTTATGTCCGGATTCTCTAAAGAGTTGGAGTGAGATGCTTCCGATGGTTGAATTTTCTATCAACGATTCGGTACATGCGTCTACGGGGTTTACCCCGTTTTACGTGAGCGGATTGGTGAATCCGAGGGTTCCGTTGACGCCACGCGTGTGTGGCCCAAGGTTTGAGGGGGGAGGATTCTCCGATGTCATCCCTTTATCGGTGCGAAAGCACATCGATAAGTTTTTATCGACGCGCCTTAGTGTCTTACGACACGTCTGCGATGCCATGGAGGAATGCCAAGACAAGCAGAAGGAGAAAGCTGACCGCAAGGGGCGGCGTAACGAAAAAGTATACAAAGTAGGAGAAAGTGTTTTATTAAACGCTAAAAAATCTTCCTACACATGCAGTTTCCAACGTGTTGCGTAACAAACTGCGCCCCAGGTTTGTGGGACCCTTTAAGGTACCAGCCCGAAAGGGCTTATCGTATACCTTGGACATCCCGAAGGTGATGCGTACGCATCTAACATTTTATGTCGGTATGCTTAAGCCATTGTGGTGGAGTCAAGTTCGAAATCGAATACATTTGTATCGACAACCTGACCACCACCATCGTGCTTAGCCTTACAACTTACGGGGGGAGGTACCCCGCGGACCTCCATTCGAAATCTGGTCCGATAGTCCGCTGCTGGCAGACGACCGGTCATCATCCAGAGACACTTGGTCCGATTCACATAAGACCATCTCACCTTGTGTACCCATTGGAGTGGGCTAGTTACACACTCGGTGGATCGGGATCGCAGATCGATTTGATTCGGTCTTGAATATGAGACCGTGCTGGCTAAGTGTACCTAGGGCGGAACTCTTCACCCCAGGTACGTACAGACCAGAAACACTTCCGAAAGATAGATTCCAATAGGTCGATCGTCCAAACGATCTAGACCTGACCAATACGAAATAATAGAGGGTAGACCAATCAACCGGTCTAGCCCATGACCAATATGAGAGAGGACCAAAACCGGTCTAAACTCCAACCAATGTTAAAATGAGCCAATATGTCCACGTGAAGACCCAATATGCCCGTGAACTCCACAAACGATATCTCCACGTAAAGACCAATCCAGTGAATAGCACGTTCCAAACGTACTTGAGTTAAAGTGTCGAGATCGCCAAATCGTACTCCCGTCGAGGGACTTCCGGTGGCCAAAGTGCGCGTGCGGCGCGTCCAGACCGGGTATAATAGGCGAAAGCGGGTAATTCAACCCTCCGCCCCCAAACACGCCGCGGCGGGCGGAGGAGACTAGTGTACGTGCAAAGGAAAACGTCGACCCCTTGCTGTGGTATAGACCAAGACCAAAGGACTTCTACTTAATAAAATCCGCAACCAAAAGAATTCTACTTTTTAGGCAAATCCACAACCAAAAGACCTCTATCCGGAAAATCCACAACCAAAAGACTTCTTGGAAAAACCACAACCAACCAATAATACTACCTCCCTATGGTCCCTTATGTACCCACACAACATTATGTAAAATACCCAATGCCAGGTGACTCACCCAAGACCAGCGTTCTTGATACTCCTTGAATTTGATAGGCTAAAAAGCCCCCCTTGTTTAGACCAATCCGAAATTCAACCAACTGCCTTGACCAAAAGTGACCAAATTTGTGGTGCACTTCACCACACCATACCAAGACCCGGAGGCGGGGCCCCTCCTGGAGGAGGGTGGAAAGGCGGATAGCCGTAAGAGCCGTAAGGCACGGCAGGGCGAAGGAAGCCCGAAAGGGATAAAATGCGACCACGAAGCTCCGCAACGGTCTTCTCGAGAGAGACAAGCCGCCTCTCGAAGCGACCAGTGGCATCCCGCTCATCGAGGATCCCCTCGTGGAGATCATGGATGCGAAGGCTGTGTCGATCACAGCGCTCGCGAACTCACGTCGCAATTGCGCGACCTCCTCCTCCAATGCTCGATGCGGAGAGTACTCCACACTTTCATGTGGAGCGGCTGATGGCGCGACGCCATCATCGGGGTCAAACCCAGTGTCTGGTGTGAAGTGGAAGGGTTATCCACACTCACAGAGTTCGTAGGAGTTCGAGACTCCCCTACGGCAGGATTGCCGCGACGTCGTTGACGCTTTTGAGCGGGAGAGAGCCGCTGTAGGTCAATGACCAGAGGGGCATGAGAAGCCCCTTCACTCCCAATAAGTGGGAGTTCGCCGGAGGTAGATGTGGCGATCACACTGTCTTCGGACACCATGGTGGAGACAGGGGCACTGGCGTAGCGCGTGCGATACGGAGCACGTAGTTGCTCCATCGCTTTGGCTTTGGCAAATGTCAAGCGCAACACCCTCTCCACCCAAATGTCTCGACGGCAATAGCTGTCATGCAGCTCATCGAAGCTGGGGAGAAGCTTCTCCCCTTCCGCCCAAGCACGGAACTTCTTCTCTGCATCATCGGCACTTTCTCCCGGAAAAAGAACGAAAGGAACCTCGCTAGGTTCTCAACAGGGGAACCCTATGCCTGCCTGTTTAAGCGCTCTCGGTACGAGACGCTAGTGAACTGCTTTTGTGTAAGCAGTTGTTGCCGGAGTTTCTCACGGCGTTCGCGTTGATACCGCTGTTCAGCCGCGGGGCCAGCGGTATAGGACGCTAAACTAGTCCTTACCAAACGCCTGGCCCACCTTGGAAGGTCACGAGGACCATCAAAATTATAAGCCGCCTTTGACGGGCGTTTGGGGGCGCGCAACGCAGACCTTAGTGCCTGTGCGGCAAGTTGGATGTCTTGAGCTGCGTCCAGCTCATTAGTGACGATCGCCTTCGGCGATTCGGATGCATCATCCGATATGGGCAGGGGTGCCGCACTGGTTAGTGCATTTTCCTCACGTGTGGGGAATGGATTAGGCCGCCGACAACGCCGTTCGGCGCTGTCGGAGCGGCTCGCCATTGGGGAGGTATCCCCAAAGGCATCCACCTCCGAGTTTTCGGAGTAGTCTACCTCTTCTAGAGGAGACGCCATAGCACCATTGGAGGTGTACATATGGATGGCCAGAGGAACTGGCGTTGGAGTTCTCCAACAAGATTTTGATTATTGCGTAAGCAATAGTCTTGATGGGGGAGGATGTAACGGGGTTACATTCGGGTTACATTGAGTGTTGGTGTACATGAGTACACCACGGTTGAGGTCAGTATTGGCCGGTTTGAAAGGGTTTGAACATTTGGTTATTTTAACCAATCAGGGCAGGGGCCCTTGGTGTGGTGGTGTGTCAGCCATCCACGTATCATACACAGGTGTGTACACTACATTTTAGCTAGGTACGAATTAGGAATATTCTACTTAGTATTACATATAGTTTATATTAGTTTAAATTAATTTAGGCTAATTACATATTAAATATATTCAGTTTACATTTCACTCTATTTTGCGGGCGTGCGACCTCGACCGGTCGCGCGCGCAGTGAGTGTCGTAGGTAAGAGGTAATCCTCCCTTTACTTACATCCCGTAAAGGGAATACAGCCGTTAAGGCTAAGTCGTAAACTAACCCGGGAATCTTGGCCCCGAGTAGGAGAACTCTCCTACTAAGCCCTTTACAAGGGCGTATCGGCTAAGTAGCGGTAGCTACCGCTTTAAAGAAGAGCCTTCCTCTGTGGGCTAGCCACCCGTGCGTATACGCACCGGCTACAACGTTCCCACGTCCCGCTACAAATTCGACCCGCTCGATGGTCACGTGTCCACCATTCTCTATCGCATACGGCTGTGTCCAACACAATGTCCGAGACGAGATTCTCTTGCGGGATGAAAACCTAAGCTCGGCGGATTTTGCACCCTCTCTGATACACTGATCATCTTGCGCAAAACTCGCACGTACGACTCGTGCGCGAGCTTCATGGCTCGCAACGAGGCCGCCGCCATTTCTAATCACAATAGAAACGGCTTTTTTTCCAAAAAAAACAAAAGGGCGCGGCTATTTCCACACACACGCTTTGTTCATGTATGTGTGTGTGGAAATAGCAAAAGAGTTTGTGGAAATAGCCGCGCCCTATTTGGAAATATTATACCCTCAAAAGGAACGACTCGTCGCCCAAGCAAAAGGGTATGGATGTTATTTTCACAAAACAGGGGTATGCATGTTATTTCCGCAAAAAGCGAGGGCATGCATGAAATTTCTCTTATAATTAGTAGCAATATTTATCTCTATTGGTCGAAAGTCACGTGGAGGGTGCCGGTAGGGTGTAGGGTTGGGGGCGCGGGTAGGGCGACCCTAAACTTAATCTAACAAAATGTATACATGTATTTTGATGTGTTCTCCATCAATCAAGTGTTACCCAAATTTTCTTCACTAAAGAGTCGCAATGACCTATATAATCGTCCACTTTTCACATCGCACGCGACAAGCGGGTCCTTTTAACAAGTCCAATGTGGGACTGTGTCCGAGTTGTTGCTGCAGGCTCGACGGAGCGACAACCATCGTCTCATGTAATGATGTTCGTTCAAACGTCGAGCAGCAACTCCTTAAAATGCGTACGAAGCCGTAGATCTTCGATCACATTTCGAAGCGAGCGGCAAGTGTCTCCCAGTGGCGTTGCATGGTGTGATAATTTTCCCCCCCTTCCTATTCCTTCCCTCGAGCGTTTTTCGTTCATGGTCGGTACTAAGCTGAGCTGGGGTTCTTGAAACAATGACTGGGGTTTATCGTGTTTGAATCCAAGTTCCTTGCAGCAAGGAAGCTTTTTTGCCCGAGTTTTCCACTCTTTTCCACGTTGGTGACAACGGTTGTTTCTCTGTCACCGTGTGTCGTGGATATCGTTCCGCTTGCGGGCAGTCTTGAATCCTCCACATTCAACCCTCGGTCCAAGCCATGTACGTCATTAAGCGCGAGGGTCGTCGTGAAGACGTGAAATTCGATAAAATCACGGCGCGGATAAACGAACAATCGGCTATGACCTTAATCCGGATTACGTCGACGCCATGAAAATCTCCCAGAAGGTTGTTGCAGGTGTATACCCTGTCATAACTACGTCCGAGTTGGATAAACTCGCAGCTGCGACAGCCGCGTATCAAGGTACACAACATTTAGATTTCTCTAATCTCGCAGCTCGCATTGCCGTCTCGAATCTTCATAAAATACCGACAAAGTCGTTCGTGACACCATTGAACTCTTTGACAAGAACGTGCACGAAAAGACAGGCTCGGCTGCTCCCGTGGTTGCTGATGACGTCTACGAGATCGTCATGCACTATAGAGACGAGTTTAATTCCGCCATGATTCATGACCGGGAGTTTGAGTATGCATTGAAACAGTGTGCGTGTATCTCGAAATGGGCCGAAGCGATAGGATTCAGTATACATACTGTTCGTGTAACCAACAGTTATATTCGAGGCACGCATGGGTCTTCGAGTGGGATTATCCCCATGTTACGTGAAGAAGGTGATCGATGTGAACTACGATCCCGTTATTGAAGCTCACGCATGTAACATGCGGCATCGTATCCATTTTCATAAGAGTACGAAACTGGCGGATGCCTTTATCCTAATCAATTACCCGTTTGAGAGTGATGATATGCGGAAATTGAACAAAAACATCTTTGAAACCTCCTACTTTGCTGCCATGGAGACATCGATGGAGATTGTGAGGGAATTGGGGCCGTACGAGACGTTTGCAGGCTCTCCAGCGAGTAAAGGGATCTTCCATTTTGACATGTGGGGCGTTACGCCGTCGTCGGGCTTGTGGGATTGGAAGGCGTTGAAGGAAAAGGTAATGAAGTACGGGATTCGTAACTCGTTACTTGTCGCTCCAATGCCGACAGCGTCGACAGCGCAGATTCTCGGCAACAACGAGTCCATTGAACCGTACACGTCCAATATGTACAACCGCCGTGTGCTAGCAGGAGAGTTTACGATCGTGAACAACTACTTGATGGAAAAACTCATTGATCTCGGAATTTGGACGCCAGAAGTCCGAAACCAGATTTGCACGACGGCGGGTCCGTACAACAAGTGAAAGGCATTCCGAATGATGTCAAGGAAAAGTACAAGACTGGGTGGGCAATCAAACAGAAGGCCGTGCTAGATCTCTCGGTCGATCGTGGCGCGTACATTTGTCAGATTCAGTCGCTCAGTATTCATATTGCTCACCCAACCATTAGGAAACTCACGTCCATACACTTTTACGCGTGGAAAAAGGGTCTGAGAACCAGCATGGACTATTTACGTGGTCGCCCAGAAGCTGATGCATCCAGTTCACGGTGGACAAGCAAGGGTTGGACCTGGAACGTGCCAAGGAAGAAGGGAAAGTTGCCTCTGCAGAGGAGGAGAGTATGGCTCGAGCAGGCGAAGACGACGACGACGACGAGTGTCTTGTGTGCGGGGCGTATTATAGTGTAATTGGTGCGCGTATTACTTTCAAGTTCTGACTAGTGCGATGGTCTACAGTAGTTTTCTGTCTCATGTTATCGAGCACACTATACAATGCTGCTCTTCTTGATGAGTCTTCCTGTGGCCAGTTTAGCAACTAGCCACAAGAAGACTCATCAACAAGAGCAGCATTGTATAATGTGCTATCAAGATGGAAAAAAATAAGCAAATGCCATAAAGTCAGTGCAGCAGAGATGATGGTCATTACTAGTGTCATGAAAGCTACTGGAATAGACTAAGACACGATGACACTACCGGCACGTGCTACATCGCTAGCTGACGGCAAATGGAATCCACGGCTCCACGGTAGAGGTCCGACGAGGGATTCTGACATTGGCTTGGATGACTTGCCTCTACTTCAAAAGAGACGCATCGTCGGCCAATACCAATCTTTACACCGTACCCAGCTCAGGATGGTGCGTTTGAAGCCACTTCACGTACTTGACATAAAATTCACCCCGAGGACTGACCGTTCCCGACATGATCAGCGGGATCGGATACACATTTTTTCCTACTAAGTACTTGAACACCTGCGCAGCATATTTATCGTCGTTCACTGATTTTGTTATCATGGCTTCGGACAAATTCCATTCATGCGCCGCACCCTTTCTCCCGTAGTCCTCCAAAAGTACTGCGTACTTTCCGTCGTGCTGAGCAAGCAGGTCTGCTACATGGCTCCAACTGTAGTTATTCTCTTCCAACCACTTGAACAAGTCCGATCTGTACTGTTTGTTTTTGATCGCCCCCTCGAGATATTCTACGGTAAATTTAAATCCTCGCTCTTCGTCGTCTACAGCCGCGCGACTTCGCAACGACGTTTTCTTGCCGTCGTACGTCGAGCTTACGCCTGCTACTTCCGAGTTTAAGGGCTCTGCTTTCGGTTCCGTCCTACCCCGTGCAGTCCCTGAAGCTGCAGCCAGACTGCTGTCGTTTGCAACGACTAAGGCCGTCAAGAGAATCGAAGTGTAGAGTCGCATTGGGCTAAACGTGAGCACTCGAGGTGGAGAAGGCAAATTGAAGAATGAAAACATGCTCCTCTTGCTCTGCTCGTGATGCCCAGTTCGAAGTGCGTCAGGTTGAACGGACGATGGATCGACTAGGGCATCCACTAAACACCTGGCTCTAGGGTTAAATCGATAAGATGAAGGTTATTATCGGTATCCATTCATTTGAGGCATCAGACTCGTGAGGGTAAGGTACGGACTGTGGAAAAACGAAAGCCAGCCCTTGATGATCTGGCTTTTGGACGACCACGTACATAGTACATGGCGGTTTTCAAACCCTTTTTCCACAAAAAGTACCCGACATAGCGCACAACTCTCGACTGCATAGTAAATATTTGTCTTACAGGTACTTACTGTCTAAGATTATGTATAACACATAGAAACGGGTTTTGTTCAGAGAAATTAAAAGCCGGTCACATATTCTACTCAGGGCACTAATGCTACCTAACATAATGTCTCGCTCGAATGTTCCTCGAGTTTTCCCGATTAATGTCTCGCTCGAATGTTCCTCGAGTTTTCCCGATTAATGTCTCGCTGTTTAGATGACTGGCTGAGTTTTATTTGAAATGCTCAGTACAGTAATGAAAACCTGTGTAAGCAAGAACCTACTACGCGGGAATAGGTCGAGGACTAGGGGTTTGCTATTAGTCTGTAAACTAATTCGTAGGGCAAGCCGGAGATTGCTGGCTGCTTGCTGACAAACAGACAACCGTAATGCCAGTGACTTAGGCTGAGGAACAGCTTCGATAGGAGAATACCTTTCCGTACCTTGGTCCTTGCATGCAGCATTTTTTTGTGACAAAAAATTCTAGTTAGGTGCAGCATTTTCTTATCACATCTGGAGTACAAAAGATAAGAACAAGGCTTACCTAAATTTCGTCCCGGTTATGTAGACCACATCGGTACGATAATTGTTTCAAATGGTACGGATGTTCGTACAGGTTTATCCAAAAGTTTGAAAAATTGTCCATAGGTGCATAGCAATTCCCTTAACAACGTTAACACATGACCGGATATATAATCACAGATTATGCCACCTCTTCCTCTTGCAGTGCTTATGTATCAGGAAGAATTCCTGCTTGTTTTTTTGCTACCCTCTCCCTTTGGCAGTGCTTATGTATCAGGAAGAATTCATACGTGTTTTTGCTACCCTCTTATTCTGCTTTGCTGGGGGCGCGCTAGAGCGAAACCAAAAAATGATAGAGCCAAACCGATCGCGCTCTCGATTTATTTTTTGGTTAAATGACCTATTTTTAAGTCTCCGACCCGACCCGCTGGTTATTGAGCGTGTTTATAAAATGAACCGGGTCGGAGTCTGAGACTGTCTGCCGGTGTCTGCCAGTGGACAAGATCCTACATATATGATATTGAGAAAACTATGATGGAGAGTATACATGAACTAAAGATGAAATGACTAATTGATACGCCGGAAAAGTGACTAGGTAATACTCCGTATGTTTAAGAAAATCTGCATGTCTACTATGTATAGTGAGAGGGGTTCAGCATCATGACCTAGTAAGGATGGAAATTTTGCGGACCGTAGTAAGTATTGTAACCGCCTTGATTGGATGGGTGTTCGTAATACAAGTTGTGGAGCGGCTCATAGCTTGCCCCCTGAGCATCGTTGATGTGGTGAATAGGATTTGCTGAATTTGATGAGGGAGGGAGAACTGATGTTTGATGTGGAACCATTTGTAGCGGACCAAAGCTGTAGGGAAAGGAAGCAGTCATTGTTGAGGCGGTTTGCTGAGGGAAGTCTCTGGACAACAATTATTATTGTCGTATTGCATACTGGCGAATATGTCAACAGTTTCTTGGACCGAGTAGGTATCACGGTCGAAGGTAGGTTCCAAAGCACTTCTGGGAGCCAGACGGTGGGTTTCGTCGGCAGAGAGATAATCTTTGAGATTACGGATTTCAATTTTTAGACATAAGGAATTTCCTGGAAACTACACCCACCGGACATATCTGTAGTATGGTAGTCGAATAAGTCTTTTCTGTTGTTGTGCATTCTTACCTTTCTCCATAACGTAGTCGTAGTGCAAATGTGTATACTTCACTTGACCTATGTATAGTCTCCACGTGAATATGCGTAATCAATTAATCAAAGCCTATGCCACAACAATCGAAATAACTCCACTTATATCCACTCCACCAATACTCGGTACTCTACGTGATAATCTCTGCCTCGTTATACAACTATTCCACAGGTCAACGTAATAATGCGCGCAAAGTAACGCGCGCGTAATTAACGTCAGTTAATAATAAGAAGAAAATGCAAAAGTGATATATTTTGACTAGACTAAATTATATTCCGTCACAAATTATAACATTTGTGTACACCTATTTTCGACACGTGCGCTGATGCACCATCCTTGGAATAACGTAGCATCTTGACGCAACTTCAAATTCCAACATTTTCACTAGAGCGTTTTCTTTATGATGGAAAAACTCTGTATATCTCCACTGACAGACTGACAGTTGTCCGATTCAATCTTACTCAGATCGCCGGCGGCACTGGCGGGCCTGGCTAAACTTACAATCTTTTAGAACTCAGAAGGACGCGCAATAATAGGCACGGCTTGCTACTGGACAAAAAAGGAAGTCATTTAACCAAAATAAATCGGGAGCGCGACTGGTTTGGCTCTATCATTTTTTGGTTTCGCTCTAGCGCGCCCCGCTTTGCTGCTGTCTTATCCGTGATGCTTTCGTGGGATGGCTACTTCGCTGCGACCGATCAAGATGGAAGTTTTATCTTCCAGTTCGTATACATTTAATTGGTTTATGATTTATATTTGTAAAAAATATCAAAATAATTTAATACATAGTTGCTAGAGTATAGCCCCTAGTAGTTGTTAACGTATTTATGACAACAGGGAAATGGCGATGTCCCTTGCTCCTTAGACTATTATGTTGGATATCTCCCGCTTCTATGAGCAATGTACGTTATGAGATGTTTCGATCGGCACTCATATCGAGGATTAAAGGGCAGTTTATCATGTGACAGGTACGAGTCATTCTGGGCTTGCAACGTCTCACTCTTAAAAGTATTCATAATACCGGATATTATTAAAGCCGGGTATGATTGATATTTTTATTATTAGTGGCAATATTCATATCGTACTTATTGGAAGTTGACACGAGTTGGGGGTACGTGTAACTTTCCGTAATGGCAGTTCAGACCGTTAGCGCCTGACTGCCGTTGGGATGGAAATTTCTTGTAAAGAAGCGCGCCCTACCTGATCAGGGTAGGTGCACACGAGGGCAGGATGTATTGTGACTTAAAAGGTTAAAGATATACTGAATATAAAATAGTACCTAAGAACCTAACCTAAAACTTAATAAAAGATAAAATCCTAAAGTACCAAAAATGCGTAAATGCGAATGTGGCCACAATGGTCGCGTACTACTTGGGATTTGTATGCAGCCTAACACCAGGCTGCACACACGCGTAGCATAGCAAATTCCAACACTCCTTCTGCGATCATCGTGCCACTCCTTGTGCAAACCAGCATTAGCCCAGTCCAACCTTGCTGCGTAAGCGGGAGACACGCGCTGCACACAGTGGCTTCGTCAGCAGATCTGAGATCATGTCATCACTGGCCACGTGCAGCGGTCTCACCGCTTCGCGCTTGACGTATTCCTTCAGGAACTTGAGCTTGACATCTACATGTTTAGATGCTGCACCACTCGCTTCGTCCTCTAGCTGTCGAATTGCCGCTTGATTGTCCATGCGCAACAGCATAGGCATCTCCACCTTGAGTCCAATCTCCTCCAGCAACTCTTTCAAGCCTAATATTTCCTTCCCACCAACCGCGTCCGCAACAAACTCCGCCTCCGCCGTTGATAACGCGACTGCACGTTTTTTTGCACTGCCAACCAACAACCATGCCGTTCAGGAAACCCACGCAACCGCTCACACTCTTCCTGCCTTCTTTATCGCCCGCAAAATCCGCATATGTGTATCCAACCAACTGCTCGCTTTACAATCCAAACGCAACTTGAGCTCCTTCGATCCTTTCAGGTACCGCAGAATCTTCTTGGCTAACTTGTAATCTGCTTGTCTTGGTGCGTGCATGCGTCTCGTAACTCGATGTACTGAAAATGAAATGTCCGGTCTGGTACATCTTGAAATCCATAGTAAACTACCGGCTATTGATTGAAACACTCGCTGTGTCGGCACACCCTCCGCTCCTTTCTTGGGCAAGAGGTTATCATCTTCACCATCATCGATAATATCCACAATAGGTAGTTTCACGGGGTTAGCGTGCTCCATCTTGTACTTGATTAACAGCTCGTCAATCATCTGCTCTTAATCCATAGTATATCCACTGTCTTGACTTCCACCAATACGTATCCCGAGAAACTTTTCTACCGGTCCGAGATCCTTCAACTCCAATATCTGCATCATCTCGAAAAACTTATCAACCAGCTGCACCGTCGTTCCTGTCACCAGTAAGTCATCGACTTAAGCTCCAACAATCACAATCCTTCAACATCTCTTCGTGAAAATATGCATGTGTCCGTCATGCATTGCTCAAAATTCAAGTCAATCAGCGTCTTACGCAGCACCTCATACCACATTCGTCCAGCTTGTTTTAATCCATATAGGTTCCTCTTCAAACGTAAAGCCAAAAAATTAGTAGAATCCACTTCGAAACTTCGTAAAACTTCAGCCTTGATCACCATGCCTTGGGGTATCTTCAAAAAAATATCAAAAATTTTCTCCGTATGTGCCTTCGGGTACGCGCTTGGAAAATCTCCGTGCCGTGCCGGCACATTCCACACTTGAGCCATCGCCAGCACTACCTTGACATTGCTTAGTTCCATCACAGTCGAAAACGTAAAAATAAAATCTCGTCCGTGAACTTGTTTGTCCCCACGAGCCACGAGTCTTGCCTTGTATCTCTCTATGGTCCCATCTGGCTTAATATTCGTCTTGTATACCCATTTCGTAGGTATTGCCCGCTTTTATTGACACTTCACGACTTCCCAAGTATCCATGTCCTGTAAAGCTTTCAATTCCGCTTCTTCAGCCTCCTTCCACTTGCACGCATCATCTCGCTTATGCGCTTCATTATAATTGCTTGGGTACTTCGGGTATCTTGGCTTGATCACCACATCATCAGGTTCCATCACCGCGTATACAGCTAACGCGTGTTCTTGCACACCTGTGCTCCTTTCATCTTCTTGATTCACTTTAGTGACGGCTCCTTCCGTCCCAGACTTCTTCTTCGACTTCTTACGATTTAGTGTGTCCTTGTACGCTTTAAACTTCGCTTTTTCTTGTGTCACACGCTTCGGTTTTGCGCTATCCTTCCTTGATGTACTCGGTGCCTGTTCCACCGTATCATCAACGCGCTCTGGCTCGATTTCATTTCTTTCTGGCACGCCATCTTCTTCTTGGTTTCCAGCATTCACATTCGCTTCATCTAACGCGGGGTCATCACCTGCTAACGCTCGCGTTACTTTTTGACTAGCTTTTGTATTCAACGTATCGATATGACTGATGTGTCTCGTAGTCGTAACAAGATTTGCCGCCAAAATGGACCCATGAACTTCCACAGTGAACAACAGATCTCCACGTAAACGAACTTCCATCTTATCATCTCGGTGTACTAAATTGCATCCTTTCTGCATCAACTTGCCCTGCGAAATTAAATTCCTTGCTAGCTTCGGCAAATAATATACCTCTTGTAACGCTATCATGGTATTCGGATCATCAACACTTCGTAGTCGCACCTTGCAAACCTTGGTCACCTGTTCCCATACGGTAACGTCATCTTCATTCCATCATAAATTGTCTTCACATCTTCTAATAGCGCTTCATCACCGACGAGATGACGGCTCGCCCCGCTGTCCAAGATCCATGCGTCGCCTTCGTTTAAATCACTTGAATTCAACACATTTTGCCACTCTGCACTTGCCTCTGTAGTCGCCAATCCATATTCTTTCGCTGAGACATCTTGCGTTCCACGGTAGGCTTGCTTCTTGTCAGGTCTCTTGCGGCAATCCCGGCGAATATGTCCTCTGCTACCACAACCTTAACACGTGATCGCCTTCCTGGTATCTTGTACCGCGTTCACACTCACTCTCGGTCCTTTCCGGCTTCTGATATGATCCATCTCGACTTCCTGCTCCCACGCCACCAGCTCTTGTGCATGAATAATGTAGTCATTCCGCGACGGGTTATAACGTGTCTTCATTGCATACTTCAGGCTCGGCACTTCGTACTTGACGAGATTCTCCACTTTCAGCTTTTCGCTGGACTCGCTCTCGCGCGTCAAAGCTGTCAGGTAAAGTAAGTGCTCGTTCCACGAACGCCTTGGGTCCTTCTCGCTTGCAAATAGCTGTGCCGCCTGTTGGTGAGAGATCGTCACCTTGTACGCGCACCACATCTTCTCCATCACGAAGTGTAGTGTCTGCGAAATCTGCCACCAAATGCCAATATTTGAAAGAAAGTATCTCGATGCCGCACCCTCAGGTGCTCGTCAAGATTGTTCACCTTTAGTCTCTCCGTCCACGTAAAGCCAGACGAAATTTTCGCTATCTCCAGGGCTTCTACAAACAGATATGCCCAGTCCTTAAATCCGGGTCCTAGTCCGGGGTAAATCTCGGCACCCGTAAACTTTTGCACCGTTAACTTCGGAATCTTGAAAGGACGTGGCTGTATGCCCTGATTTACTTGATTTGCAGCCACCTGCCCATCCTCTGGTACAACACCAGGTACTCCAGGTTGCCCTCGCGGCGGTTCCGCGCGAGGCGCACCTCCTCTGTAGCCGGTGCGTATACGCACGGTGCGGCTAGCGCACAGACGAAGACTTTTCCTTAAAGCGCCGTTCGCCGCTACTTAGCCGATACGCCCTTATAAAGGGCTTAGTAGGAGAGAGCGCTTCTACTCGGGGCCAAGATTCCCGGGTTGGTTTACTGTAGCTTCGCTACTGCCTTAACGGCAAGGCTCCCTTACTAAGGATGTAGCTAAGGGGAGGACTCCACTTACGCTACGGCACTCACTACACACACGATCGGTCGAGGTCGTGCGTCTGTAAGATACAGTGAAATGTAAACTGAATATATTTAATATATAATTAGCCTAAATTAATTTAAACTAATATAAACTATATGTAATACTAAGTAGAACATACCAAATTCGTACCTAGCTAAAATGTAGTGTACACCACCTGTGTACCGACACGTGGATGGCTGACACGCTACCCCAGAGGTCTCCTGCCCTGATTGGTTAAAATAACCAGTGGTTCAAACCTTTCGAACCGGTCAATACTGACCCCAACCGTAGTGTAATCACATACACCACCTACTAGATGTGACTCGAATGTAACCCTGTTACATCCTCCCCCATCAAGCTATTGCTTACGCAATAAACAAAATTTTGTTGGAGAACTCCAACGCCAGTACCTCTGGCTATCCATGGACACCTTCAGTGGTGCTATGGAGTCTCCTCTACAGGAGGTAGATTATTCCGAGAACTCGGAGGTGGATGCCCTTGGGATATCTCCCCAACGGTTGACCGCTCCGACAACGCCGAACGGAGATGTCGGCAGCCTAATCCGTTTCCCACGTGTGGGTAAAATGCACTAACTTGTGCACCACCCCTGCCAATGTCGGATGATACATCCGAATCGCCGAAGGCGATCATCACCAATGAGCTGGACGCAGCTCATGAAAGCAAGCTTGCCGCACAGGCACTAAGGGCTGCGTTACGCGCCTCCAAACGCCTTCCAAGGGCGGCATATAATTTTGACGGTCCTCGTGACTTTCCAAAGTGGGCTAGGCGTGTGGTAAGGAATGGATTAGCATCCTATACCCGTGCCCCCGCGGCTGAACATCCGTAAAAATACGAACGCCGTCAGAAACTCCGGCAAAAACTGCTTACGCAAAAGCAGTTCACTAGTGTAATGGGGTGCCATTACATAATTGATATTCAAGTTAGAATATCACAGTTTAATTTCAGACGCGTTGTCTGAAATTTAAATAAGAGATTATAAGTTATTATAATCTAAGAAGGAAAAGTCGATTCGGTATAAATACCGAATCTTGCAGGTTAACTAATAGTACAGTTAGTTAAAGACTTGATATTATTATATTAATTAGTTAGTTACTATACTATTAGCCTCTAAACCACCCATTAAATAAACACTCTTAATTTTGCGTTCTTAGGCATAAGTGAATATTAATATATTTACTTTTATTATAGGATTAGTTGTTACCAACTAATCTTGCCCTAATTGTATTGCGCGCTTCCTCGCACAAATACAGTGTAATCCAGTAACAGGATCAGTCCTGTTACAGCTGGTAGCACTTTGTGGTCCGTCTTAACGACCACAGTTCCGTTCTGATAGTTAACTAGCGGAGCGAAGATTAAGAGCCGCTCGGCATCATGTCGCGAGACATGCCGGCTGCCGAGCGAGAAATAACGCTGGAAGAGGTTAATAAACACTTCCCTCACTTCTCGTCGCGTAGTAAAGACGCGACGGTGGAAATGATTCGGTCTATGGGGACCGACATCATTACCTTCCTCAAGAGTAAGTCCCCGGAGGAAGTGGTACAGGTGGTGAACCGCTTTAGGCGAAACCACCTAGAAAAGTCAGAACGGCCCGCGCCAGAGGCAGCGCGGACCGCAACTGCACCTGCAACGCATAGCGTTGAAGTGGTAAAGGCGCGAGTACCGCCCTTTAACGGCGAAGGGGGCGAGCCCCTTCGTAGATGGTTCGCAGAGGTGGAAGATGCCATCTCTGCGCAAAATATTGTTGACGAACGTCAACAGGCGTACTTCGCCACCCCATGTCTGGGCGGCAGAGCCAGGGCATGGGCGATGAGTCGCAGAGCCACTGATGACTCTGCGCTCCTTACTTATAAGGAATTAAAAGCTGAGCTAAAGCTCAACTTTTAAGCTCCAGAAATGGAGCTAAGTAGTCGGCAGGAGTTTATGGAACTCAGGTAAGGTAAGCTTGACCTTCAAGCTTACGCTCAGAAGACGCAATATTTGCTGTCAAACATTGTGTATGAGCCGGTGCCCCCTGCTATGCAGGTCACTGGATTCATGAAAGGACTCAATGATGGTCCCGTCAAACAGAGTCTTTACCGGCACCCGCCAGAGACTCTAAGGGATGCCATTAATATGAGCATCCGTGAAGAGTTCAGCATGCGATCAGCGTCATCGCATGCTGGGTACAGCCGAAGGGCTCAACAGCCCTTCGCTTTTGACATGCCGCAACAGCATGTCAACAAGCAGCAGTCAGGCAGACGAAGCTCACACTTCGTCTCAAGAAACAGCCACCCGCGCCAGAGAATGGGCGGTGAAGGTCCAGAGCCGATGGACCTATCGGTTTCGGTTGCTTCGTGTTCGAAGCAACCGAAATTTAAGAAGAATATTCACTGCAATAGATCCGAGAAAATGGGACATTTTGCCCATGAGTGTATGGCACCGCGCCCTGTGCCACGAAGTCAGCGGACGGAACCGTCCGCTGCACGGCGACACCAACAGGGACATCACCCTGTTGGTGCAAAAAACGAGAACCACCAGTAGGGGCGGGGCGCCCTACTGGGAATGTTATCCCATATGCCGACATAGGGCATGTGAGGGTAAAGCCCCAGACGGGACTATGTCCTGTCAAAAGGTGCAGGGTGATGGGAAGCCTCTTATCACCCTTGAGGTTAAGCCGCACGGGAGAGATGTCCCCATGCGAGCTTTGTTTGACACAGGAGCGTCAAACAATTTCGTTAGAACTCAGAGTCTAACGCTGTTGAGCTTCGTGGAGGTAGAAACCCCACGAAGTATGTTGTCAGTCCGGTTAGCAACAGGTACAACCGTGACTATTCCAAAGCGTGTGATTAAAACACGCTTCGAGTTGAATGAACTGTCATTCGAGGATGAATTTATCGTCCTCGATTTAGATGACAAGTTCGATGTGATACTTGGAATCCCATGGATGTCCAAGTTTAAACCTTCGATCGACTGGGTTAACCTGTCGATCGACTGCAGCACGCACAGGATCTGATCACCCTGTGTGTAATCCGGCTGTATCAGAGGATAAAACCGCAGCGCCAGACAGTCTGGTGGATAGCGATGGCACCACCAGGTCTGTTCTGACACGATCAGTGGAAGGTACCTCCGCTGGTGAGAGTCCAGAGGGCTACCACACGCAACAGAAGAGTCGTTGCGTGTTGGAGAGAAACATTCCACGGGTGATAAAGACCACCGTGAGAATGAAGTAATATCCACGGTGGGAAACACCCACCGTGAGAATGAAATAGTATCCACAGTGGGAAACACCCACCGTGAGAATGAAATAGTATACACAGTAAGAAACACCCACTGTGCGACCGAAGGTTCCAACACGATGAAAGCATTCCGTGTTGATGAGTGAACTCACGATCGAGTGCAATCGTGAGCACAACTCCGTGGTGGCCAGTGCCCACCACGTTGCGTTAGTCATGCACACGGGTGATAAAGACCACCGTGTCGCAGAAAAGGCGGCCGATCAGACGAGCACATCTGATCGCCAAAATTCCATGGTAGGCAGTGGACACCATGATGATGAGTATTTGCACACGGTGAATCGTAATCACCGTGTAGCAGTCAATCAGACGAGTGCGTCTGATTGCATGGGCAGTTCCGTCGAGACGATCAACGTCTTGACGCAAACGGAGACCGGACTAGCTACCCAGTATCTGTTGATGGAACACCCTCCGAAAGAAGGTTCAGAGGTGATGGCTCTTCCAGCGCTAAGCTGGAAGAAGTTTATGAGAAACTTGCACGATGGTCAGATCAAACCGATCTGTATTATCGTAGCAACAGATGATGTAGTGGATATTCGTGAACGAATATCCACATTACAAGTGTAAAACATTGGGAAAGAGGTTCCCAATGATCAAACGAGAGTTCAGCGCTTTGAAGCGCAGAGCTGGGAGTCGATTAAAGGGAACTCACAATTTTATGAGGTACTCCGAGAATACGCTGACGTATTTCCAGAAGAAGTACATAGCGAGCTCCCTAAGGATAAGGGAACTCGTCATGAGATTGACCTCGTGCCAGTCACGAAGTATTGTGTTACGCGGCAATAATGGCCGTTGCCCCGTGATCAGGTAAAAGCGATCGACGAGTTTTTCGAAGCTCGTCATAAATCAGGCCAAGTGCGGGAGTCTACCTCACCGCACTCTATCCCCACCTTTTGTGTGAAAAAGTCCACAGGTGGGTGGAGAATCGTTCACGCCTACAACAATCTGAACGCAGCGACGGTACCGGCACAGACACCGATACCGCTGAAGGATGTCATCATAGATGACATGTGCGGGAGCACCATCTTTAGTGCTCTCGATCTAAGAGATGGATTTTATCAAATCCTAATGCGTGAGAAGGATATTCCTCTCACGGCAGTAAGCACCCCAAGCGGCATGCTTTGGGAGTGGCTTGTTATGCCACAGGGGCTTCGAAATGACCCTGCTACGTTTAACAGATGCGTAACGCATCTATTACGCCCGGTGCGAGAATTCGCACCGAGTTATTTCGATGACGTGTTCATCCATAGTAAGGGTGAACACGATAAAAGCGATGTAGATGTCCATAGGGATCATCTACGTCGAGTGTTAGAGCTTATGCGTAAGCATAAGCTCTATGCAAATCTGAAGAAGTGCACCTTTGGTGCACCTGAGATACCCGTTCTTGGATGCTTTGTGGGCAAGAACGGGGTGCGTCCTGATCCATAAAAGATCAGGGTGATCGTTGAATGGCCTACGCCAAACAACGTTAAGGATCTTCGAAAGTTCCTTGGGTTGGCAACATATTTGCACAAGTATTCGTGAAACTATGCTGGGTTGATACGGCCTCTTTCTCAATTACTTAAGAAAGATGTCGAATGGCATTGGGATACCCAATGCCAAGATGCTTTTGATGCAGTCAAGCAAAGCTTGACTGAAGCGCCTGTCTTGGCTATAGCCGATAACGAGCGTCCGTTCCACGTCGTTTGCGACGCGAGCGATTTCGCTATCGTCTGTGCTTTGATGCAGCGTGATCACGATGATCGTGATCGCGTAATCTGCTATCAATCGCGTCAGTTGCGCCCAGCCGAGCGCAACTATCCAGTGCATGATAAGGAACTCCTTGCCATGAAGTACGCACTGGCCAAGTTTCGGATCTATCTCTTGGGAGATAGACCGTTTGTGGTTTACACGGACCATGCGTCGCTACGCACGGCCGTGAATTCACCCCACATTTCTCAAAGAATGGCTCGATGGATGTCATTCTTTGCTGAGTACAACTTTACGGTTGAATACAAACCCGGAAAGTTGAACGTGATAGCAGATGCGCTATCACGAAGGCCCGATTACGAGATGAAACCGTCCGTAACCGAAGGGGCCAGTGCAAACGCGATCCGTTGCACTGCTTTGTCGTCGTCAATTATACGACAAGTACGCGAGGCGTACAAAACAGACGAGGAGACACGTCTGTTGATTGATTACGTAAGTAATCAATCAAGTGAGAAACGCGACGAACTCTCATAGTTCTCCGCGCTTGCGTGCATCGATATCGACTGCACGATGGTCTGCTGCTCTACAGCACAGACCAAAAAGATGAAAGTCGCATCGTCGTTCCAAACGACGATGATCTCAAACATCAAATTATGTTTGAGTATCATGATGCACCGATTTCGGGGCATCAAGGTCGAGAGAAGACATACGCTTCTCTCGCACGTGACTTTTACTGGAGAAACCAGTACAAGTGGTACGAAAATACGTACGCGCTTGCGAGATTTGCCAGCGCGTTAAGCCTGCGCAGTCTGCACAGGCTCCGCTGAAATCTGTGCCGGTTCCGACAGAGTGTTGGAAGTCCATTTCAATGGACTTCGTATTCGGTCTTCCACCCGACAATAGTCGGAAGACCGGAATAGTGGTCTTTGTAGACCGTTTCAGTAAGATGGTACATCTTACTGCAGTATCAGTGAATGTAACCGCCGCTCAAACAGCGCGGATATTCGTTGATACGGTATTCCGTTTGCACGGAATGCCGGAAGACATTGTCTCGGATAGAGATCCGAGATTTACAGGACGTTTCTGGCAAGAAAAGTTCTCATTGTTGGGAACCCAGTTGAAGATGTCAACTGCGGACCATCCGGAAACGGATGGGCAGACGGAACGGGTTAACCGCGTTCTCGGATACATGTTGCGATCATACGCACATGCCTTTGAACAGTGGAGTGACTACCTGTCACTCACTGAATTTGCGATTAACAATTCGGTGCATGCTTCAACTAAGCATACACCGTTCTAAGTGAATGTCTTAAGGCATCCACGAACCCCAGCTTTACTTGGCGGTACGCCAAATCTAAGTGGGGGGGGGACCCGCTCAAATTTTGAGCGAGTCAATGCGCAAGTTACGACTGCAACTTGTGAACAAAACGATGGCCCTTCTACTGAAAATACAGTAGAATCGGAAGCAGCTTCAATTGAAACTGAAGCTGCATACGATGAATATGTGTCTGCAGCAATGGCTGCAGACAATGAGGACAATGCACCTACTGCCGATAAAGCAGTAGATGAATTCGTATTACAGCGCCAAGCTGTAATACGCTATGTAAAAGATTCACTTGCCTCTGCTTTTGATAAGCAGAAGCAAAATGCAGACAAACAAGGAAGGAAGAACAAAAACTACTTTCTTAAAGATGAATTAGTATTATTAAGTACTACTAATTTGCCTACACATGCAATAAGCAACTTACCTACACGGAAGTTGCTTCCTAAGTACATTGGACCCTTCAAGGTCCAAGAGATTCGGGGGAATGCCTATACATTAGACATTCCCACAGAAATGCGGCTTCACCCAACATTCTATGTTGGGAGGCTCAAGCCGTATCACTCGTCTTCGTCTTACGACGAGACGCAGAACCACAGAAGATGCCGTGCTTCTCCAAGTCTCCCCAGAGAGACTTGTAATCGGCCTCCAGCCGTTGGTGAGCAGAGCGGAGAGTCGTTACCTCCGCCTTCGACTGCTCAAGATCAGCCGTGCGCCGATCGAGCTCTCCTTTATAGCGGGAAATCTCAATGTACAGAATATCATTCTTCTGCTGAAGGGCAGTGTGCGCCCCGAGGAAGTCGCGGACATCCTCGCGAAGAGACCGATATGTCTTCACACAGTGAGACATATCGCTCCTCAAGGAGGAATAACCCTCCTCGAGCTTGCGGAGCGAAGAACCATGCTCCGCAACAACAACGGCGAGGGAATTCTCAACCTCCACCGCCCCTGATTGATAATCATGGGAATAATCGATATATCCTCGAGCGCTTGATCTCAAAGAGCTCGGTGCCTTTGAAGAAGGGGCAGCGTACCGAGTACTTGGTACGCTGGATGGGATATCCCCAAGAGTTCGACTCTTGGGAACCGATTGAGGTTCTGAGGGCCGACGCCCCAGACCTTTTGACTGAGTTTGAGAAGAAGTCTCAATTTCATAATGCGAAGTAGCATCAACAGTAGGCGTTGATGCATTCAGGGTATCAATTAAACCCTGAATTTCGGCGGGTACGGAAAAGCCACCGTAACCCCCGCAACTCCTCCTCTGACAGACGAGGAGTGCCCTGCGTACACCGCGGGCAAACGAGGTGAGAAGGGACACCACACTTTAACCCTTCTTTGATGCAAGCAAAAAGGATGTATTCCATTTTGCCTGTTCGTGAGTGCTTTAAAAAGCGCTCGCGCATTACGTGAGCTTTATTCACGTAATCATCCGGGCTTTTGTTGTATTTGTCAACAAAAGCATTCCAACTCTGATTCAGGACGTCTTTATCGTCCCTGTTCTTCCTTGAACCTTTCCGGCTCGAATAATATCGAACCTGGAAAAAAGAGGTTAATAAAGTACAGACGTCTATCGTCTGTACTTCGATCGAATCGACGTGACTGGATGTCTTCGCAGTCATCCAGCACGTTGATATCGAACAACGCATACTGGCAGTCCCGTTTACGGTGACCGCCACTGTTGGGGGCGATTGCCCAGCCAGGGGTCCAAAAACCCACTTTGTACGGAACATGAGGTTCCGTACGATGATACGCTTTAGAAGCGGCAGCAGCCGCTTCTGCTCGAGCCCTTTTAGCAGGCGGAGTACCTCTTGCTTCAGCACCACGCGCCGGGGTTAAATCACCCCGACGTGGAGAAGTACTTGGTCCAGGTGGGGCTCTGCGTTCCCGCAACCACCTGTGATAATCATTGTCGCTGTCATAGCTGACAGCGACACCAGAGTCGTCATCGCTGTTAGGCGATGAGCACCTAGCGAGTTTCGACTCTCTAGATCCTTTAGTGGGGACATCTGTATCCCCATCACTTTGTTCGAAGTCAGAACTCCCGAACATGGTCCTCTTGGCAACACGCCATTCGGAAGTTGCCATCATGCGAGATGTTGCATTAGAAACATCTCCCTGTTCCTTTCCAGATGCCGCCTTAGCAGCATCTGTGGTCGAAGACGGTACGTCTTCCGACCTTTGCGTAGTTGACGCTGCTAATGCAGCGTCACCGTTGTCACTCAACACCTCAGCACCTAGTGCTGAGGCGGAGGAAGAAGCTCCTTCATTGTTTTCAGCAGCGCTCTTTAGAGCGCCGCCGCCGTGTGCTTTGACCATCGAGTCGATGGTCAATCAGTTAGTGAATGAGAAATTCCGACCAACAAGTGCCACCCATGATTGGCCAAAATAAGAATTATTATTGGCCATCCACCTTAAGTGGGTGGTGATGTAATGGGGTGCCATTACATAATTGATATTCAAGTTAGAATATCACAGTTTAATTTCAGACGCGTTGTCTGAAATTTAAATAAGAGATTATAAGTTATTATAATCTAAGAAGGAAAAGTCGATTCGGTATAAATACCGAATCTTGCAGGTTAACTAATAGTACAGTTAGTTAAAGACTTGATATTATTATATTAATTAGTTAGTTACTATACTATTAGCCGCTAACCACCCATTCAATAAACACTCTTAATTTTGCGTTCTAGAACATAAGTGAATATTAATATTTACTTTTATTATAGGATTAGTTGTTACCAACTAATCCTGCCATAATTGTTTTAGGACAACCAATTGATGGAAAAGGTCAAATTAAAACTAAAATTGAAAGTCGAGTTGAAGTTAAAGTATATTCAAGCAAATCCAATGAAAACTCATTTACATATGTTCCAGAATGGTATTTTTACCTTTTTATGCAATTCAAAAAAATATAAAATATTTGAAATTTGAGTTGTAAAAGTCCATATGTTAAAGATCGTATTATTAATTTTAATAAATTACAACTAACAATGAGGTCACCCGTGAAATGTTTCTCTCCAACACGCAACGACTCTTCTGTTGCGTGTGGAAGCGCGCAATTGTATTGCGCGCTTCCTCGCACAAATACAGTGTAAGCCAGTAACAGGATCAGTCCTGTTACAACTAGCGTCTCATACCGAGAACGCCTCGACAGGCAGGCACAGGGTGCCCCTGTTGAGAACCTCCGCGAGGTTCCTATCGTTCTTTCTCCGGGAGAGAGTGTTGATGATGCGGAGAAGAAGTTCCGCGCTTTGTCGGAAGGGGAGAAGCTTCTCCTCAGCTTCAATGAGCTGCACAACAGCTATTCCCGTCGTTACATTTGGGTGGAGAGGGCGTTGCGCCTGGCATTCGCCAGAGACAAAGCGATGGAGCTATTACGTGCTCCATATCGCACGCGCTACGCCAGCGCCCCATTCTCCACCACGGTGCCAGAGGACAGTGTGAGCGCCACATCTGCCTCCGGCGAACTCCCAATTACTGGGAGTGAAGGGGCTTCTCGTTCCCCTTTGGTCGTTGACCTGAAGCGGGATTCTCCCGCTCGAAAGCGACAACGACGTCGCGGCAATCCTGCCGTAGGGGAGTCTCGAACTCCCACGAACTCTGTGAGTGTGGATAACACTTCCACTTCACCAGATACTGGGTTTGACCCCGATGATGACGTTGCGCTATCAGACGCTCCACAGGATAGTGTGAAGTACCTTCCGCATCAAGCATTGGAGGAGGAGGTCGCGCAATTGCGACGTGAGATTCGCGAGCGCTGTGATCGACACAGCCATCGCATCCATGATATCCACGAGGGACTCCGCGATGAGTGGGATGCCACTGATCGTTTCGAGAGGCGTCTTGGGACTCTTTCGAGACGGCCGTTGCGGAGCTTCGTGGTCGCATTTTAGCCCTCTCGGGCTTCCTCCGCCCTGCCGTGTCTTACGGCTCTTACGGATATCCGCCTTTCCAACCCCCTCCAGGAGGGGGACCGCCTCCGGGTCCTGGTATGGCTTAAGCATACCCACATATAAGATGCGTACGCATCACCTTCGGGATGTCCAAGGTATACGATAAGCCCTTTCGGTCTAGTACCTTAAAAGGCCCCACAAACCTGGTGCGCAGTTTATTGCGCAACACGTTGGAAACTGCATGTGTAGGAAGATTTTTAGCGTTTAATAAAACAATTTCTCCTACTTTGTACACCCTTTTATTACGCCGCCCCTTGCGGTCATCTGGCTCCTTCTGCTTGTCTTGGATTTCCGCCATGGCATCGCAGACGTGTCGTAAGACACTAAGGCGCGTCGATAAAAACTTATCGATGTGCTTTCGCACAGATAAAGGGCTGACATCGGAGAATCCTCCCCCCTCAAGACCTGGGCCACACACACGTGGCGTCAACGGAACCCTCGGATTTACTAATCCGTTCACGTAAAACGGGGTAAAACCGGTAGATGCATGTACCGAATTGTTGGTAGAAAATTCAAGCATCGGAAGCATCTCACTCCAACTCTTTGGAGAATCCGGACATAAACTCCAGAGAATTTCCTCTACAACGCGATTAACGCGTTCCGTCTGACCGTCCGTCTGCGGATGATCCGCAGTGGACATGAGGAGCTTGGTGCCTAGCACCTTAAACAACGCTCCCCAGAATTGTCCCGTAAAACGGGGATCCCGATCCGACACAACGGAATCGGGTAGACCATGCTGTCGAAAGACACGGTCCAGGAGCACTTCTGCTGTTCCTTGTCCATCAATGGACTCTGGCACCGCCGCTAGGTGAGCCATCTTGCTCAAACGGTCTACAAAGACCAATATGCCGATGTTCCCGGCCTTATCCTTCGGAAAACCGAAGATAAAATCCATACTAATGGATTTCCAACACTCCGTTGGAACCGAAAAGCTCGCCAAAGGCGCAGATGAACTTGCAGAGGGTTTAACCCTCTGACAAGTCTCACAGGTGCGTATATACGCACCGACCCACTTATACATGTTGGGCCACCAATACAAAGCGCTTAAAGCATTGTAGGTCTTATCCCGACCTAAATGACCCCCGATAGGGGCGTCATGTGCCTCAAAGAGGACTCTATACTTCAATTACTCATCATGAGGAACGACCACCCGCGGAGTGTCCTCCGCGCCCGTGCTATAAAATAGCAGACCGTCACAGTACCTGTAACGGTGTAAACGAGCTTAAGATTGACTTGACAGGGTAGGCTCAGACGAGCCAAGTCCCTTTCCACCCAACGCGCTGATAAGCGCCGTACATTGTGGGTCTTTCTCATACGCCTGGCGTATGAGATCAACCACAGACGATGTGATGAATGTCGCGTGAGCGAGCTCGTAATCGGGACAACGCGACAACTCGTCTGCAAGCACGTTCTGCTTTCCAGGTTTATACTTAACCTCAAAGTTGTACTCCGCAAAGAAGGAGAGCCAAAGGGCCATCCGTTGCGAGAAATGAGGCGACTTTGTCGCTGTCCGTAAGGACGCGTGGTCAGTATAAACCACGAACGGCTTTGAGCCGAGTAGGTGAACCCTAAACTTGACAAGGGCATACTTCATTGCAAGTAGCTCCTTATCATGAACGGTATAATTCTGTTCTTCAGCTTTAATCTACCTCGACTAAAACGCGATAACGCTTTCCCTTCCTGCATCGTCTGCTTGTAACAAAGCACATCCGATTGCAAAATCGGAGGCGTCTCAGACGACACTAAATGGTTTCCCAGAATCTGGGAGAGAAAGAACGGGAGCTTTCAACAAGCTACCCTTTACCGCTTCAAAAGCGTTTTGGTGTTCGGTTTCCCAACATCAATCAACATCCTTCTTAAGAAGGTCGGTTGATGGCTTCGCCATTTCGGCATAGTTCTCGCTGTACTTGTGGAGATAGTTGGATAATCCAAGCCACTTCCGTAAATCTCTAAGATTTACAGGCGAAGACAACTCCACAATGGCTTTCACCTTCGCGGGATCCACCCGCACTCCATCCTTACCGATGGAGAATCCGAGTAAAGGAATTTCCTCAGCACCAAAGATACATTTGGATGCGTTCGCATATAACTTATGCTCTCGCATACATTCGAGCACAGCTAGAAGGTGTACCAGATGCGTCTGAACATCAGACGAGTCGCCTTCCGCACGACTATGGACGAGTATATCGTCGAAGTACGTCTGAGCGTACTTTCTATGAGGGCAGAAGATTTGAGTCACCAAGCGATTGAAAGTCGCTGGCGCATTCGAAAGCCCCTGTGGCATAACAAGCCATTCCCATAGCATGCCGCTAGGCGTGCTGACCGCTGTAAGCGGAATATCGGATGCTCGCATGAGCACCTGATAATACCCGTCCACCAGATCTAAGGCACTGTACACAGTACAGCCCGCCATATTGTTCTGGAGGACATCCTTCAGAGGAATCGGAGTCTGCATGGTTACATTCGCTGCATTAAGCTTGTTGTACGCATGCACAATGCGCCACTTTCCGTTTGGTTTACGAACACAAAAATTGGGAGATGAGTGGGGAGACTTGCTCTCCCGTACCATCCCTGCCTCTTCTTTCCCCTTGAAGAATGCGTCGATGACGTCGCATTGCTCCTTGGGGAGAGGCCACTTCCTAGTGACGCAGTATTTGGTTCCAGGAACCAAATCAATTTTATGTCGGACTCCCCGATCCGGTGGTAACCCCATCGGCGGGTTGTCACTAATGACATCTCCAAATTTCTTCAATAAGTAATGGTAAGTGTCCTCAGGATCCGCGAGGATCTTGAGGCCGCTTTGGGCATTTAATGCCTGTTTGTTTTGCACCAAAACTGACTTGTCCATCCTGGATGAGGAGTTCAACTCCTCTTCCGGACGTAATACGACAACCTCGTCGATTTCATCTGCTTTCAAAGCAGTTTCAAATTCGTTGAAGGATATCTCCTCCAACGACAACAGTTCGCCTACCCCAGGGAACCGTTCCAGGCTTACGCATTCTGTGACAACACCTGTCACACTATTCAGCATCCTGTAGGACTGCTGACTACTGGCTTCGGGACTCATCCCGAGACCCAGATGGGGGGAGTCAATTGCCCCATCTATTGGAAGCGCCTCGCGCCTATCCACAGAGGATTCTACCTCTACCACCGGTGACTCGCCGTTCTCACCTACAACGGCGTAGTCGGAATCATTTCCGACGTGCGAAAGAGACAAACTTCGGGTCTCTTCGCTTGGAAACGCCTCGCGCTTAACCACAGGGGTCTCTACCCCTACCACTGGAGTCGCCTCAGAGGAATCCACCTCTGCCA
>CM047582.1:5708823-5731916 GCA_026184515.1 Peronosclerospora sorghi
CTCTACCCCTACCACTGGAGTCGCCTCAGAGGAATCCACCTCTGCCACTGGCAACTCACCAGTCTAACCGTTAACGGCGTGGGGATTAACCGCCGAATCCCCCTCGTTAAGGAACTATTCTTTAACGCCATTGGGAATGATCATTTCAGACATCCCAATCTCTGGCATCTCACACCAGAATCGCTTTTGCGATCGAGCAAAGGTGGGTTCATGACTCGCCAATGCTTCACCCGACCGCGGGTGCGTTGAGCCAATGGACTTAGACTTCCAGTCTATCCATGGCTCGTGGCGTTCCAGCCACTTCATGCCCAGAATGAGGTCATACCTCGAGTCCAAATCCAGGACTAGGCAACGTTCTAAGATGTCGAAGTCTGCAAACTTCAGCTTAAGGTCAATCGAGACCTTGGGTACAGAAACCTGTACGCCCGTCGCAAGACGGACCGTGACAACGTCACGAGAACGTGCCTCTAGGGCCTCGGCATACAGCCGACTCTTCTCTACAGAAGCCCGTCTGACATAATTGTCAGAAGGGCCAAGGCTTATCAAAGCCTTTCACGTCCGCAAGGACTACCAGCAAACCTGGCTGGTACACCAACTCGGTGCTAGAAAGCACCGCTTCCCTCGGGGCTTTGTGCTGTCGTCCCCTACCCTCGGGCTTAACAGCACTGAGGGGTCCCCCAGGAGGGCACCCCGCACCTACTGGGAGCCGTCGTTTCCCGACGGCTTGGACAAGGGCTTTTTCCCCACCCTTGGACCCTTGTAGCGAGTGTCTCTCTGGGGATTTTTCGGATATCTGTTCCGCAGATGATCCGTGCTTCCACACAGGAAGCATCTCAGCGGCCCATGCCACTGCAACATAGCTAAGAGCTCCGTCTCGAAGCTCTGCGAAAAAGAGTCAGTGTGACTCTTAGTGGGAGGTTTCTCCTCCGCTTCGACCTGACTAAGGTCCATGGGTTCGGGACCCACCTTAGAGGAACGGAAGTTCCTCTAAGCGTTAAACGCCATCTTAAACGCCTCTTCCAAGGATTGGGGTCGGCATCGGAACAGCTCCGAACGTTCTGGTCCTTCTTTGAGGCCTCCCATGAAGACGGGGATGGACACATCATCCGAATACGCTTTCGCGTACCTCCCTGCCAACGGGGTCTTCAGTTCTTGGACATATGTTTCCAAGTCCCTAGTGCCCTGACGGCACCTCAAAAGCGCCAGCTGATTCTGGAAGACCAGATCAGGCGTTGCATACATATCCATAAGCTTTTGATTAAGGACTTCACAGGTTGGGAACACGTCCGTGACTGACTCCGAACACGTAAACGCCCATGTACGGGCTTTGCCCGTAAGATGGGTCAACGCAAGTCCCACTTGCAAGTGATCAGCGATCACATTCGCTGTGGCGAAGGCCGTTTCATCCTCTCGCAACCACACGTAAAGGTTGTCACCCTTCTCTCCGGTGAACTCCTTTATATTAAACGATAATGGGGGGCGCACCCCCGTGGAACGACTTCCACCTAAACTCGCCTCATGGGCGATGAGGTCATTGACCCTTGCCTTTACGGCTTCAAGGCCCTGCTCCACTAGGAGCTGCATACCCTCGTCACCCAGTAAGGATAACAGCCTGTTAAAGGCTTCCTGCTGGACGAGGGTCAACCTATCCCAATCGTCCTGATTCATCCCTTGCAGAGGATGTCTTAGTCTACCAACACAGGTGTTGGATTGACTACAAGTGCTACCAGATGTGGCCGGTGCGTATACGCACGGTGCGGCTAGCGCACAGAGGAAGACTTCCTTAAAGCGGCGTTCGCCGCTACTTAGCCGATACGCCGTTATGAAGGGCTTAGTAGGAGAGAGCTCTCCTACTCGGGGCCAAGATTCCCGGGTTGGTTTACTGTAGCTTCGCGACTGCCTTAACGGCAAGGCTCCCTTACTAAGGGTGTAGCTAAGGGGAGGACTCTCCTTACGCTACGGCACTCACTACACGCACGACCGGTCGAGGTCGTGCGTCTGTAAGATAGAGTGAAATGTAAACTGAATATATTTAATATATAATTAGCCTAAATTAATTTAAACTAATATAAACTATATGTAATACTAAGTAGAACATACCAAATTCGTACCTAGTTAAAATGTAGTGTACACCACCTGTGTACCGACACGTGGATGGCTGACACGCCACCCCCAAGGGCTCCTGCCCTGATTGGTTAAAATAACCAGTGGTTCAAACTTTTCGAACCGGTCAATACTGACCCCAACCGTAGTGTAATCACATACACCACCTACTAGATGTGACTAGAATGTAACCCTGTTACATCCTCTCTCGACGCCTTCATCCGATGAGAGGTCATCGATCGTAATTCGCTGCCCAAACGGCGCGAAATTTCTAATACTTTCTTGGAAGGGTGAACGCCCACCCCCAACCGGTGTATTCTGAACCGTAGCAGGCGAAATCCTTCGCCCGAGGCCTTCCTGCCTCTCTCCCTCCATCTTAGTCAAGCGATCGTTCTTTCCTACTTGCAACAGAAGCGCAATCACCAGCGCAACAGCCGACTTGATCCAAAATCACAATTTATCACGACAGCAGCGCAATCACCAGCGCAAACGTCGATTCCAGTAAAATAATCACTCCAATGTACCAGGAGTCCGTCCAATGTGTAATCGTCAACACCAAATGGACCAGCCGAGTAATATCTTTAATTTAGTATGCCAGTACGTGCCCCCGTGTCCCTTGGGCTCATAACCTATTGGAAGTTGACACGAGTTGGGGGCACGTGCAACTTTCCGTACTGGTAGTTCAGACCGTTAGCGCCTGACTGCCGTTGGGATGGAAATTTCTTGTAAAGAAGCGCGCCTACCTGATCAGGGTAGGTGCGCACGAGGGCAGGATGTATTGTGACTTAAAAGGTAAAATATATACTGAATATAAAATAGTACCTAAGAACCTAACCTAAAACTTAATAAATGATAAAATCCTAAAGTACCAAAAATGCATAAATGCAAATGTGGCCACAATGGTCGCGTACTACTTGGTATTTGTATGCAGCCTAACACCAGGCTGCACACACGCGTAGCATAGCAAATTCCAACAGTACTATTAGTAAAAAGCTCAATGTATTTGTACATCGAATCTGAGTACATATATTTGGGCACTAATAAGTAGTGTAGAGCACACAACACATGCACATGAAAGTTTGCTATAACTTCAACATCTGATGTATATTACATGTTCGGTTAGCTAATAACTTCTCAATACACATTCCACGTCCCTGGTTTGGTTACTCTCTTCTACTTACTGCGAACTGTCAACGGGTGTCATTTTCACGGTCAGCGGAGTTTTGGTTGCTATAATATTAACTTAAGACGATTTCAGTTTATTGGAGCTATTACTTTACATCTACGACACAAGTTTCCAACTATCCACGTGAGACTGGACGGTGACAACTTTCAACATTTATACTCACTGGAAAATTCGTTACAGGTTGCCCTTGACTAGATTGGGGAAAAATAACGCACATGTCGACAACATTAATAAGGGTGTAGAGCGTACTAACAAGTGAAAAGCATATCACAATAATATACACACCTCAAAATTCCCAATGTTTACGGTAACCAATATATTAAGGGTGCTTTATTATAAGGTTAGCAAGGGTGGGGTGTGCCTAGCAGGGGGGCGCCTAACAAGGGGGGATGCCTAGCAAAACGGGTGCGCCTAACAAGTGGGGTGCCTAGAAATTCGCATAAAGAAACGTTGAATACTTAATTCGTTTCCAACCAAACTGTCTATATAATGGTAATCCACACGGAAAGTCCCGTTATGAACGGATACACCAAGTGGATGAGAAGAATCTCATCCGAGCAAATTTCCATATCCGTTTAAGGATCTCTTCCCTGGAGCCAAATACATTGTCGTAAGCTAGAATGATCCTCGTCCATCGCATTTCGCTAATGTCAACGTGTCTAATTGTACTCCAGTAGCTCAATTCTATGTATCTGCTTTTTTATGGGCCACGTGAATTTTACCCCCTAGGGTAGCTCTAAACCCTAAATCCTAAACCCTAATCCCTTTGGTTGGTGGAAGTGGGGTTCTGAAGCGCGCTTTTTCCCACCAACCAAAGAGTTTAAGGTTTAGAATTAGAGCTACCCTAGGGGGTAAAATTCACGTGACCGCTCTTTATTGTTTTGGAAGCATGTTTTTTATTCAATACAAGTGTTGGTACCCGTCGTACCGACGGGTACCTACACTTGTATAGAGAAAACGCTGTCTCTTCTTGACGAGCCTCTTATTGTGCATGAGTCTCTGAGCTCTTAACTAAAAATATGGAAACCTAGACCTTCGCACTACTCGTTAAAGCTACGCATTGAATATAGTATCGACTACTAATATATGACGACCCGCACACAAGACACTCGTTGTCGACGCCCTTCTATAGACACAACTTTACTTCCTCCTTGTCACATCGCAAGTCCAGCATCAGCTTTTGGACGACCACGTAACTAGTGTTTTTTGCCGGTTTGCAGATCCTTTTTCCACGCGTAAAAGTGCATTGACGTCCGTTTAGTAATCCTCGGGTCGTCAATATGAAGATTGAGCGACTGTCTCGACAAAATATACGCGCCAAGATCTTCCAATAACTCATTTAGTAGGGATGTATTGTGGAGAAACTACCAGGGGTATTCAAATGAGCTTTTCCACCAAATTTGAACCTCGGGTTCAGTCCATTTTAACCTCAGATTTCAGTTCAAACACGTGGCTGCTGGCCACGTGTTTGGTGGCTGGTTCAGAAAGGTCGTTCGAAGTCGAGAAGTCACTCTGGATTGTTCATCGCCACGATGCCTCGAACAAGCGAACGGCAACAGCGACTGGCGACAATGAGGGTTCGGATAACCCTCCTCAGCAAGCTAATTCTTTTACTGCGGCTCAAGGTCCGTCGTGTGCGTCTGTTGAATGCCACAGCCGGTGATTGGGAGAAGAAACTAGAGCGTGCAATGTGCTTCCCTCGTGTCGTGTGCTATGCACGCGACAGCATTGAAAGTCAGCCCTATATATCACCAAGGACGAGTAAAATACCAAAGAGCACCAAGATTGTTGATCGTCTCCTCCATTCTTACGGCCCTAATGAATTCCGTCAGATTGCTCGGATGAACCGCGAAATATTTGTTTCGCTGACTAGGCTCATTGAGCACCACCCGGTTTTTCATACTGCAAACGAAAGTGGCGCAAAACAGCGACCTTGCTGGCAGCAATTGGCATTGACGTTGGAACGACTGAGGTGCGAGGGGACCGGGGAATCTATGGGTCGTTTTGCAAGGACATTTGGTGTTGGCAATGGCACAGTACCGCTCTACACCAATCGTGTTGTGGAGGCGCTATATGACCATGTGTCCGAGTTCATCAGATGTTCTAACGTACAGTAACAGGAGCTGATTTCTTTACGCATGGCGGAGCATGGATTACCAGGGTGCATCGGGTTTGTAGATGGAACGGATGTCATCCTTGCACATCGGCCGAAGAGACATTTTTAAATCGCAAAAAGCGATACGCGTATAACATCCAACTGGTTTGTGATGATCGAAAGGCAATCTGTCTGTGCGTTGCAGGATGGCCTAGTTCCTTGGTAGATTCAACCATATGTAAAAACTCACGGCCTTTAACATCGCAATGGCGATACTTTTCTCCCGAGCATTATGTCTTGGCGGACAGCGTTATGCTGTAAGCGAACACACCATCCCAGTGTCTTGTCAACCCGTTTCCTCATGGCCTGCGAACGAACGTTTCAACGATCTTGTTGCCGCGGAAAGGGTGCTCATCGAACACGTCAACGACATTCTCTTTAGTCGCTGGAAGAGCCTCAATGGCATTTGTATGCCGGTTGACTCAAAGGACCATGCTATAAAGGTGGTGAGGCAGATTTTGGTGTGCTTCATGCTTCACAACTTCGCGTCGGAAAGTAGAGGATTTGAACGTTGAGCGTGCGTGGAAGTTTGGGAGTGCTGGGGCATGGATTGCACAAGTCGCTAAGAAAATGTGCTTGCGGCTTGCACGTATGATATCAGACGTACTGCAGCTTGCCACGGGTTTAATTTTTGCCCCACCTTCGGAGGAGGGGTAATTTTTTACCACGCATTCGGACCTCGAGTTGATTCCAAATTTTACCACAGCCACAAACAACCACGACTTTTGCCCCATTTGAATGAGTGTGAAGAAATTAGTTGGTAACCAGCTAATACCAACTCACGCAGTTTTACACCAATAAAAATGACACGTACCAACTCAAAGAAATGACACGTACGAACTAATACCAACTCAAGAAATGACACGTACAAAATAGCCAGGGCAAATGACTTAGCTGCATCTTGGCATTAGTAGAGTCATAGCTCCGGATGATGCTTGACCTACAGGTTAGTCAACTACTGTATATACTGGGTGACTGCATGATAGGACACAACCGCTATGCATCTCTTTGGTAAAGTACTAGCTATACCCGTGTTATTTATTATCCCTTTCATTAGTACGTGTCATTTCTTGAGTTGGTATTAGTTGGTTACCAACTAATTTTGATATTGCCATTTTGAATGGGCGCGGCTATTTCCACACACGCTTTTGCTATTTCCACACACACAATTGCTATTTCCACACACACCCGCAAAAGCGTGTGTGAAAGAGCCGCGCCCAAATCCAAATATGTAGTACCGCGATATGCCAATGATACCGTAGGCATAAGAATCGTTTATCAACATGCATTACTCGGTCCTCATGTCGTCCTCGTCAGCGGCGCTTTGGGGGCGCAGACGTTGTCGAGCTTCATCTGCATGCAGTTTCCGCAGCTCTGGAGCTGTCTGCGATGGCATCTCCATTAGCTTCTGCAGTTTGCGCATCGGCAGGCAGTCAGTACCGCTAACTAGGCACGAGATCTCGTATACACGAGCATACGCTTCGCTGGTTGCTGCGAGATCGCCAAGTACCACATACACCTGGGCCAGATTGTCGTACTAGATGGTCTTCTCATGGTGAGCGAACGGCAGGACCTCGTTCATGTATCGAATGATACGCTCCCAGATCGTAGCCAATGCTCACCGATGCGGTGCTTCATTTTCATAGGCAGCAGTATGAGCAGCCTCGCACCCGGTGCTGTCTAGCGCCCAAAATAAAAGATAGTGACGTTCGTGCAGCACACCGCGACGCACGACACCATCTATTGCTTCCAGACTCTCCGGAAGCCATTTTCAATCAGCTCCTGCTCTGCCGCTAAAATTTGACTTTGCTCAGTGGCATTCGCAATGTTGTCACAAGTCTGGCAGCGCCATTCAAAGAGCAAATGGGAAGGCTCTGTGCTGTTGTTATCTACAGTATTACTTGTCAATGGATAAGGCAGCATGATACCTTGGGGACAACTTCTAGACTGGCAGCAAGCAGCACGCGTGGGGTCCGGCATCAACACACAGCTTTCGCACTTACAGACAAACCCGTAGGATTCGAGTAGAGTTTCTTGGCGCTCGGGGGTCGGGCGGTAGAAGAAATTACCATAGTCAATCGAGAGAGCATTGTCAAGTGCAACGGGGCGAATAGCGGTCACCCACAGCGTCGAACCAAATGTCGTGAAGCTGCAGTTAGGCATGCAACTGTGCTCGAGGCGGCAGGCCGACAGGAAAAGTCCAGATCCTCCTAGGTTCTCGAGTTCGTGCGAGTTCGTGTTGAGTACGCCGATGAGCGTAGCCATCTGGTCATCTGAAAAGCCCGCGGGAAAAACGTCAGGCAACTGACGACGTAATTGCAGTGCAGCATCGCATGCGCGCTGCTTGTTCGTGAACGTCAAGCCCATGACGTCGGCTAATGCGTTCGCGTCGCGCTCGTACAGTGCTGGACACTTGAGGACGCAGCGTGCTCGGTCTACTTCGTCAATGCCCTCAATGTTTTTCATGATGCTCACGACGACATGGCGCCGTTCCACATTCTCCTGTAGCCGTGACGTATACATGGCCTTTGGCGCGCCCGTGCGCTCGCAATAGCAGCGAGGCACTGATTCGTCTGATCCATTGATCGCTGAAAGGGAGCGGAGCTCCTCGCATCCACCGCACACCTCTGTGCTCCACGAAGCTGCTACGAATGCCTCCTCGCTAAAAATAACTTGGCGAGGCTTGAACGCGCGCTCGCTGACTACGACCTTGCCTTTGACGGGATCTTGAGCTACGCGCACGTCGTCTACGTTGAAGGTCACAGCCATGAGTGAACGACTCGTAACCAATCAATGGGATTGGTCCGCCGACGTTTCTCGGTGGTGGGTGGCGTAGAACAGTGTGCATTCGTCATTTGTATTTGGGCGCGGCTCTTTCACACCCGCTTTTGCGGGTGTGTGTGTGTGTGTGTGTGTGGAAATAGCAAAATCGTCTGTGGAAATAGCCACGCCCCATTTTGAATACCCTATTTATTATTCGTAGCCATTAGTGCGAATGTTCGAGCTCTGAACATTGGTCACAAGGGTCTATAATATTTATTATATAGCATGACGATTCTAAATCCATGCTCCCTAAACTATTTACCGGAAAGAGAGGAACGTGGAGCAGACTTGGAAAGTCCTAAGGAGCAAACGTAAGGCTCCCACAGCAGTCGCAACCTAGACAAGCCATGTATACGGCCAGCATACCAAGAATGCCCTAAACCACAGAGAGCCTTGACTACGATGGGTCGTACTCGATGCTGGACGTCGAGTGCGGTGTGGGCCACGCTTGCTTGCAACGCTCCCCTGCCACCCTCGATCACTCGGTGAGACGACAGAACTGGCGGATGAACAGACCAAGGTGCGACGTTGAGAGCGCCTTAGTGCTGGCTGTCTTCCGCTCGCTCACGTTCACCAAGGCGAGAACGGATCGAGCGTGCTTCTTACACGGTAAGAGCGAGGGGCCATGGACGCAGCGTCAGCCGATGAGAGCGCAACTGTCGACGGACGCTCGCTCTTGGAAAGACCAGGGCCGCCACAAAGCATCACGAAAACACTGCAAGTCGAGCGTCGAGTTGCCTTGTCGCCTCCCCAGCTTTCATCGCTGTATACGCGGAGGGGAACCGCGTCACCAGTATCCTTGCAGGAGCGCCTCCCGATCTCAATTGTCCCGTTAAGGTAACATCGCACACGCTGGGACGCGCGCCCAAGCGCGGATTTAGGAGATAACAATGAAGATGCGACCGGGACGTCAGGGATACGGACAGCAGTGGCGTCAAATGAGACCGAACATCTTGTAAATGAGTTTGTGGCTCTGTCTCAAGACCAACTGGTCCTTGTCTGTCTTGCGCATAGGCGATCTCTCCATTCCGAGACCGTAGCACGTACATTTAGCACAACGTGCTACAACGACCGGATGGTGTTTTAAATGTAGTCATCCCAGCCGCCAGCAGCTGCCGCTCGGGTCTTGCTTCCAACAAGCAGGTTATCCACATAAGAAAAAGCGCACACGCCACGAATAATCGTCTTTCCAGTGTCCGTCCCTTTGAGGGACAAGCCGCTTCGATACACTTCGTACTTCTGAAATTGACGATCGCACGAAGGGGGGGGGAATTGAATAGTATGATCCTTCTTTTCGTTAGATTCGAGAGAAGAAGCAAACCAATAGAACGTAGTTACTCGAACTGATTCCCTTCCGCGCACCGGTTGTTGCGCTCCCTCTGCCATGGTATCCACACTAAAATAAAGGAACACCTACAAAGGTGGACCCTGTATCGTCTATCTCAAAAGCCACGAGACAACGCAGTGCGCTCTCCATTTCCTCCCTTCCAAATCCTACTAAATTCTCACACTCGATATCATCATGTCCTGGCAACGGAACGCCATCGGCGATCGCAGCGGCCACGAACGAGGGCAGGGGCGATTGCTGGAAGTAGGCAAAGCCATGTTGTCTATTACGTCTCTCCAAGATGGTGAAACCCCATTGGCTGAAATGGCTAGGTACATTTTTAGGTTACACTTTTCAGATCTACCATTTTGTATGACGATATTTGCTTACGGCGGCATCCAATATGTACCACCCTGCAACGTCACATGATTGGCTGAAATTACCTTTCGTAGAGCACGTTCGGGTCAGTGTATACTGCTCGCGCTTCACTTGAAATTTGCATATAGTCTCATACCAGACTATATACCTCACTTGAAAACTTCAATTTCCAATCGTTACTCTCCTTCAGCACCGAAAACTGTTCTTTTATCTTCATCAAGATTATCATCACTGCCTCGCACCACCACTACTTTGAGTCTTATGTTCAAATATGTTTTTCACTGGACCCTTTGCATATTAGAGGTCCGGAAATAGCTACAAGAAGAAGGCTATACGAGATACATTCACCCACCAATGGATTCCCAGGCCACAGAACCCTCATTACGGCGTCATTTTGTAGTAGAATGTTCGGGGAAATGTCAAAAATAGGGTCGTGACGTCACGGTACTGTAACTGTGTCGAATTTTTTATAAAATCTCATGGTTATGCACCGGGGGGGGCAGTTTATGGAAATTGGGGGGTCAGTATACGCTGACCCGCACGTTTACGTCACACTTGCTCTACTAGCTATTAATCATACGACTTGACCATTTTCCCTGATACTTTCTAGCTCGGCAGACAGCTGGTATTGCTTTATCTAATCTCACACAGCTGCCCGCCATCCAGTTTACGGAAAAATTTCACATTGTCTACGGCTGTAGAACCGTAGCGTTCCGGTGCTGTTGCCCGGGTAGCATTCTTTTCTGCTAATCACATCACAACAATGCTAACCCCATAATTTGCCGTGTCCTAACATTTCAATACCTTTACCTAAGAACACAAGGCCGTATTCACAGTCACGGTCACCACGACGTCACCAGATTCTCGTACCACGCAATGTCAAGTCAGTTGGAAGAGCGTACCCTTGTGTTTCTTACATCCTTTGTTGGAAGAGTGTGTACCCATTTTGGATTTTACACTCTTCCGTATAGTGGAAGCCCATTGGCTGATGCAGGTAAGACATACATTTTTTCATATAAAGGCAGTTACTAGATTAAGTTGCATTAGGACTGGATAGCGACTTAAGTAACCATACATAATATATCTTTACTTTCCGTTTTTTATATTGCCTACCACAAGCACACGCACTGAACCTCTACCGCTACTGCGCGCGCACCCCTCTACACCACTTCCACTGATCCTCCCACGTCGAAACTTCGTACGCAGGTGAGTTTTGATCATACGAAGTGCACGCAACCTTTTTGTGTTGATTTTAACAGGTTATGAGCCCAAGTTGCGCCAAGTAATATCGTAGAGTGTTCTTGGTGATTGGAGTGTGCTTGTTTTGGATATTTTCGTGTTGTTACGTTTCGTGGAGCTTGTGGAAAGTCCCTCATTTAAGGGGAAGCTATTGACGGAAGTGATTGAGGTTCTCTTATTAAGTTTACGATGGATGATTTTGATCGAGACGATGTGCCCTCTGTGGGCGATTTTGAGGGCATGGTGCGTGATTTGCGAGAGATTGCGCTGAATACAGATGCCGACGATGCAGGGCGAACAAGGCCCACATTTCAGAAGAGGTCCCCCGAGCGTAAGAGGGAGGCACCTATACGTATACCACAAGATGAGTTTCGTGAAAGTCTCCGAAACTACCGTCCTTTCGGTCAGCAGATGTCAATGGATGACCTGGCCGAGGACGAAGGGGTGGAAGCTGGCGCAAAGCCACGCCCGAGAACATATGATGAACCTCGCAGGGCGCCCACTGTGGCGCAAGGTACAGGCGGTCCCCAAGTGCCCGCCGAGCAGCCAAGTGTACCGGTGCAGTACACCAGGTACAAAATACCCAAGTTGTGTATCGATAAATTTTCGGGACGCGAGCTGTATCCCGGTTTGGGTGCAGGCTACCGGTAATGGGCCTACCTGTTCATGGAGGCACTCGAGATCGCCGAGATGAGTTCTGGATTTCATTGGAGTGAACGGTTGAAGGTAAACAAGTTTGGGGAGCATTTGGAGGGCACCGCCGCCGAATATTATCGGACAAATGTTGCATGGTGGTGGCGGGTGCGACCGACGTTGGTCCACGTAATGGAACAGATGTATTTGGGTTTTCGAACGACCATATCGCACCATCAAGCCACCACAAGGTTCGCGATGGAGAAAGATCCAAAGCGCAGTTGGACGGAACACTACCTATACTTAGTAGCTCTGGATCGCTAAAGCGGTTCGAGTGAAAAGTTAATCGTTGAAAATATTGTGAAGTATGCCGCACCACGCTTCAAGATAATGATGATGGCTAGATATGACCCCAGACGGGGGGATTATCTTAGTCATGCTCAAGAGTTGATCGCATGGGCTTAAGAGCTCGAGGATGATGCGATGAATCCGAGGACCGCCCCTAAGTTGCACGTGCATGCAGCAACATCTGGTCAGGGGCGGCGCGTGTGCTACAGCTGTGGTGGCGAGGGTCATATACAAAGGTATTGCCCCGAAAAGCGCCGTAAGAACGGGGGTGAACGCACCCAAAAGCAAAGCCGTGGCGCAAACGAAGGGTCGTCAAAGCGTTTCGTGTTTTCGACCGTGGATGGAAGTTTGAACACATGTGGAACTGGAAATGCAGATGAAGACATCTGGATCATCGATAGTGGGGCTAGTAGGCATTTAGTGTCGAACGCTAGTCTGTTGGAAGATGCCAGGGATTGCAGTCTCGACGACAATTTTACATTGCCGGATGGTGGCACACTTCAGGCAACCAAGGTTGGGCGGCTTACGTTGCGAACGTGCAACAATAGTGAAACGGTTATTGTTTTAACTGAAGTATACTATGCGCCGCAACTAGCCAAAAACCTGATCTCGCTTGGCCGATTACGCGAAAAGGGTTGCGAAATTGTTGACGACGGCCACAAGCTGCGAGTTATGGTGAAAGGACAAAAGTTGTTCGATGTGATGACTCAAGGGTCAGTTTTTGTAGCCAGGTTGAAGGCGCAAAAGAAGGATGGTATTTCGAAAGGGTTTGAAATTATGGTGATGAACAGTGTGCTGGGAGGTGTTGATTCAGACGCGCACAAAGGGAGCCTGCATCATTTCACGTGCGCCTGGGTCACCTGGCCTACGACACTGTTGAAAGGCTGGCGAAAGACCCCAGGTCAGGCATCGTACTCACGGACACGAGTAGACCGAACTGCCTGACCTGTGCTGAAGGCAAGGGCACAAGGAAAGCGCAATCAAAAGCGGACTCTGGTGCAAACGCACCGATTGATCGCATCGGGGGTGTGATATGCAGCGACCTTAAGGGTCCTATCACCCCCCGCGACAGGCGTGGAAATCGATACTTGGTCGTTTTCGTCGATCATTTTTCGAACTATGTACGCGTTTTTGCAGCGCGTACGAAGGACAAAGCCGCACGGATGTTCGGACATTTCATTGCATGGTTCGAAAACGAGTTCTCCTGCAGGGTGCACGTGCTGCGTACCGACGGTGGCGGCGAGTACCAGAATGTCGACCTATTTTGCAAACAGACTGGTATCCGTCGTCAGGTTACCGAAGCCGGCACTCCTGCGTCAAATGGCAAAGCGGAGCGCATGAACCGGACCATTTTCAACATGGTCCGGTGCATGATATTCGGATCAGGCGTGCCATTGATGTACTGGTCGGAGGCGGCTGAGTATGCAGCATATATACTCAACCGCACTCCGACAAGGTCAAACACCGGTAGAATTTTGCCTCTCGAAGTACTCACCGGCAAGCGACCGGCGGTGAATGAAATTGTGGTTTTCGGATCCCCGTGCATGGTTTAGAGGGACCAGAAGAAGAAGGCGTTGTCGAAGCACGCCTAACGTGCACTTATCCTTGGAAAGAGTGACGAAACTAAGGGATACAAAGTGCTGCTACTTAAGGATAGAGTGGTCGTGGTGACCAGGCACGTCACAGCGATTGAAACGCTAAGTGCCGAGGCTAGCGACAAGATCACCAAGGTATTAGAAGGTGAATTCAGCCAAGAGCTTGAAGAGTTAGCAGAATCTCGTGCCAGGGTCACCGATTCAAGTACACAAATTTAAGGACATTCAAATGATGGAATACCGGAGTCTGAAGCGACGCCCCAGCACGCGGAAAGCACTGGGCAGGGTACAAGGAATTCACGCAGGAAGCAAAAGAAGACACCCAAGGGACGCGACTATGAAGCGTCGAGGTCTAAAAGGGCAGTTGCAAGTGACGTCGTTTCGGAAACGGGTGACAAAAATGATGAAAATGGTGGAACCGCATTATGCGTTTATTCAGTCTTTGAAACGGATGCTGGAACTGCAGGTGCACTACCGATGCAGCCGGATCCAAGGAACTACAGGGAGGCGCATGGTGGCCATCATTCGATGATGTGGAAACGCGCCGAAATGGAGGAGATAAAGTCTCTCCAAGAACTAGGTACATGGGACATCGTGCGCCGACCCGCCGGCAAAGTACCTCTTCCGACCAAGTGGGTGTACAAGACGAAAGTCTGTGCAGATGGTTCGGTTGAGAGGTACAAGGCCAGGTTAGTTGCCAGAGGCGACAAGCAAGTATTTGGAGATGATTACTTATTCACGTTTTCAACAGTTATGGAGTTGAACAACGTAAAGTTGATCCTGGCGCTGGCTCAAGTATGGGGGGTAGCGGCACGTCACGGCGATGTGCCGAGTGCCTACCCCAAAGCAAAGTCTGAAGACAATGTGGAAATATACCTGCAAGTGCCGCAAGGTATGGAAATTACAGACGAAAAATTGCGTGATTATGGTGTGCAATCACCAAAGTAGCTTGCACTCAAGCTAAGGCGAAACCTATATGGTTTGAAGCAGGCTGGACGCCTGTGGCATCAGTGTCTGTGCGAGACATTGACGAAGTTTGATTTTGTGCAGTGTGTCACGGACACATGCATTTTTGTAAAGCACGTGGGAAATGAAACAGCTGTAGTCGGGGCGTACGTTGACGATCTCCTGGTCACCGGTACCAGCGATCAAATAGTGGATGAGTTTTTCGATGACATGAAAGTGCTCGAGCTAAATATTTGGGTTGCTTTACCAAGTTTCTCGGTATTCGAGTCGCAGGAGATCCGAGGAATGGATATACTTTGGATCAAGAGGCGACGATCAAGGAAATTCTGGTTTCACACAAACTGGAAAAGATAAACCCAGCTCGTACACCGGTGTTGGTACTCGATGAAAGCAAAGAATTTCAAGAGCAATCGCCGTTGCAACCACGGGGCAACATTCCCAGTATCAAGCACTTCCAATCGCTGGTGGGCAGCCTGCTGTGGGTCGCGAGGTGCACACGTCCTGACATTTCGTTCGCTGTGCACTGCGCCACCAGAAAGACCCATGCACCCACCGTAGGCGATTACAAGATTGCTAAAAGGATACTCAAGTACCTTAAGGGAACGAGTGACCTGAAACTGGTTTTGAAGCACAACGAAGATCTGCCGATGCCGCTGCGCATAATGGTATACAGTGATACAGATTTTGCGGCCGACAAGGCGGATCGAAAGAGTTTCTCGGCGATGGTTCTTTTCGTAAATGGTATGCTTGTGGGCTGGGCCTGCAAGAAGCAGACAGCGGTGGCATCATCGACCGCCGAAGCGGAATTGGTTGCTGCTGCTGTAGCTGGCAAGGAGGCGCTTGGTTTGCGGGATCTACTTGCGGAAATCGGCATGCATTCGAAGACACCGTTAGTGTTCAAGATGGACAACCAAGCGGCCATTAAACAATTGGCAGATGAGTCGAGCGCTGCCAGCACGAAGCACGTCGACATAAAGCTCAAGTTCTTGAAAGACTTTACGAGGAAGGGCATTATTTCGGCTAGTCACGTGCCAAGTATGGATATGCTGGCCGATCTACTGACCAAGGACCTCAATGCGCCAAGGATTCAAGTGTTGCGTACAGCGCTAGGGCTACAGTGACGATGGTGCAGCCTCCGGTCTTCCAGGAGGAGTGTTGGAAGAGTGTGTACTCATTTTGGATTTTACACTCTTCCGTATAGTGGAAGCCCATTGGCTGATGCAGGTAAGACATACATTTTTTCATATAAAGGCAGTTACTAGATTAAGTTGCATTAGGACTGGATAGCGACTTAAGTAACCATACATAATATATATTTACTTTCCGTTTTTTATATTGCCTACCACAAGCACACGCACTGAACCTCTACCGCTACTGCGCGCGCACCCCGCTACACCACTTCCACTGATCCTCCCGCGTCGAAACTTCGTACGCAGGTGAGTTTTGATCATACGAAGTGCACGCAACCTTTTTATGTTGATTTTAACATCCTTCTCGGAACTGCGACATTCTAACGAGGCTTTCTGATGTGACGGGAGCTTGGGCTGGTCTTGTGTCCGAACTCTTTCACTTCTCGTGTCTTTGCTTTCCGTCGTCCCTTTTGCAAGGCTTGCACTTGTTTGTCGTTTTTTAAATACGTCGGTATTTCAGATGAAGCATCATGGCACAGATTACGAAAATAGGTGTAATCAATTTGCATTTGTGATTGACTCAAATTTAGTTTAATCAAATATATTCACTTTTACATTTTCTTACATTACGACTTGACTCTTGCTTCGAGTGTTCTGTGAACTCCCACGCTTGCGCTTGTTGAAAGGTGTTTCCGTCCATACTTGCGCAGAATAGTTGGAAACTTCGAGTCGTAGATGTCCAATAGTAACTCTAATATAACCAAATCGTCTTAAGTCAATATCTCCATAGTGAACTCTAGCTAGACTTGGAAAATGACACCGGTAGACAGATCGTATAGAGTAGATCAGAGTGACTGAACCAGGGACTTGTTTGTTGAGGGTTTTCTATACAATCCTCACTTCTGTTTGAAGAACCGGTTGGTATCGATAATACTTGTTAGCACGGTATTTGACCGGTAGCGAGATGGCCGTCACGACATGTGTATTTTTCATTGGATAAAATCGCAATGATTTAAAGTCGTTTAGATGCATGGAATTATGATTAAAGTTTAGTAATAAAGCTTTAATTATAATAATACACCTTTCTTTATTTCTTCCTAATTTCATCCCCTTCCCAGCTCCCGGGTCGCAACACTACACTCAAGATTTTAACAGGTTATAATCCCAAGCGCCATGTCCTCAAGTAACTCTCCCGCCAGTATCTGCATTGAAAAGTTCAACGGAGATAACTATGCGACGTGGTGCCGATACATGCGCGGTGTATTCCTCACGAAGTCAGTCTGGCATGTCGTAAATCGTGAAACAACCCCAACCTTCACGGACTCCCGCGGCATGGATGAATATGTGAAGGAAAGCAACGTTGCGTTTGGAATGATGTTGCTACCTTTGGATGCGGAGTATTATCACGTGGTTGATGATTGTGAAGAAGCTTGGGTCGCATGGGTACGTTTAAAAAGTCTTTACGGTGGCTCCGAGAAAGTTGGACGGATCTACCTCAAGCGCAAATCGTCCAGCATCAAGATGGCAGAAGGTGACAATGTTTTGCACCACTGCAATGAAATTCTCAACATCGCGGCAAAGCTCAACAGTATTAACGCTAAGATGGAAGATGAAGACGTCGCCATCTGCCTGCTTCTCAGCCTTCCTAAAAGTTATGATAACGTTGTTCTTTACTTTAAAAAATGAACAATGCAGAACTGCGAACTCGAGATGTTGTCAAGGTGCTAACGAACGTGCACACCGAGCGTCAAGATTAGAAGAAATTTACAACAGCATCGACACTGAAAACCGTATATGTAACGGGGTTACATTCGGGTAACACTGAGTGTTGGTGTACATGAGTACACCACGGTTGAGGTCAGTATTGGCCGGGTTGAAAGGTTTCGAACCTTTGGTTATTTTAACCAATCAGGGCGTGGGCCCTTGGTGTGGTGGTGTGTCAGCCATCCACGTGTCAGTACACAGGTGTGTACACTACATTTTAGCTAGGTACGAATTAGGAATATTCTACTTAGTGTTACATATAGTTTATATTAGTTTAAATTAATTTAGGCTAATTACATATTAAATATATTCAGTTTACATTTCACTCTATCTTACAGACGCACGACCTCGACCGGTCGTGCGTGTGTCATAAAGCGGACTTTTTAATTAGGCAAAAAATAGGGCCTAATGTTGGACATTTTATTAGGCCCATAGGGGGCCTAATATTATGACTAATGTTAGGACCTAAATTAGGGGCCTGATAGTGGACGCAGATAGTGGATACAGTAGTACATAATTAGGTACCGCCATGTTTACCACGGTGGGTACAGTAGTACGTACCACCGTGGTGTACATAGACAGGATATAGAAGGGACACGGAAGATGGGCGGATTACCTACAGGTACGCGGCGAACACCAGCGAACAAACAAGGAACAAGCGGAAAATCAGGTCGACTGAGGGACGGAAGGCGTTCCTAATGGACGATGCGGATTGGTTGAAAGTAGGAACAGGGTAGATCTAAGGGTTTAATTGCTAATAAAAGTTCTCCTTTTGCGTTCGATCTAGCAGATCGTTTTTTTGGGAAGGCACCTTTGCGTCCCCACCTTATTGAAACCTCTACGTCCCGGGCGGGAGCACTAAGTGCGTTTTTGGAGACCGGTTGGCGTAGAGTGTGAGGACTCACCCCGCAACTCCGCCCGCAGTGTCTGCGGTTCTTCATTTAAAGGTTTTTGGTTTTGGGAACGTGATCGAGCAGTGCTCTCACCTCTTCCCCGTGAAATTAACGTTTGGCCCCTAGGGTTCGGCTGCTTTAAGCGCCCCACGAGAACTCTAGGTGGATTTTAATATAAATACCTTTTCCTCATATAGTATAGGCTAGGAGCGCATTGATTTGGGCGTTCCTTAGCTATTTGACGGCTTAGAGGCTCCGCGATCAGGCAGTGAAGACTTCCGCTGCCTGATCAAGTACCCCCCCACCGATCGACACCTGATCGACACTTTTTGCAAATCGTGATCGTGATCGCTGATCGCAAATCGCGCCAACTGCTACTTGGACGACTTCCGGTGCTTGATCAAGTCTGATCAAGGTATATTACGACTGGGCAGCAGCTTTTAGCCCCTGATCGAGCCTTTCAGTACCTGATCGCGCTTGCGATCAAGACAGAATATTGTTGATCGACGGTTATTAACGTCAGACAAAGCCTGATCGCGCCTGATCACGACCGATTGGCTTCGTTTCAGCACCTGATCGCATCGGACTGCCGCCTGATCGCACTTGCGATCAAGACGGAATACTGCTGATCGTCGGTTATTAGCATCAGCCCGAACTTGATCAAGCCTGATCACGGTTAATTGACGTGGTTTAAGAACCTGATCGCACGTGATCAAGCCTGATCGCATCGGTTGTATCGTCACAAGTTAGTTAATTCAATCTTGCACCAAGAATTCGCTGTGCGCTGTCCCCGCCACCTGAGGAGCGACCCACGCCAAGCCGTCGGGTACACAAGGTGAGCAAGAACACAAGCAGTCGAAGACATCCGGAGGACCCCCTTCGTTAGTCGGCAGTCTGGGCGCCGTGGTACCGCCTGATCAAGTCTCAAAAACTTCGATCAGCCGCTCCACCACACGTGTAGTGAGTGCCGTAGCGTAAGGGGAGCCCTCCCCTTAGCTATACCCTTAGTAAGGGAGCCTTGCCGTTAAGGCACTAGCATAGGATACAGTAAACTAACCCGGGAACCTTGGTCCCGAGTAGGAGAGATCTCTCCTACTAAGCCCTTAATAAGGGTGTATCGGCTAAGTAGCGGCGAACGCCGCTTTAAGGAAAGTCTTCCTCTGTGCGCTAGTCGCACCGTGCGTATACGCACCGGCTACAGTATAGGCAACCAAGGCATTCAACACCATACGCGATTTGTACAAATGCACGTACTGCGGCAAGATGGGTCACACGGTTGATCGATGCTGGTCAAAACAGAAAGATGAAAGTTGAGGAGCCCGACGCGGCGGCAATAGTTGTAGACGCGGGTCAAACATTGTTCAGTGGAGACAGTATGAAGATGAAATCAACTATGATCGAGTGGATTTTGCAGTCTCGTTAGAGTGCGGGCTCTGAACAAGAAGAATATCTCTGGAATGTGGGCCATTGACAGTGGTGATACACACCACATTTGACACGACAAATCCAAGTTTACATGTCTGGACGAACACAATGAAGGTAAAATTATGGTGGCTGATGGGAAGAAGACGGCCATCAAGGGTGGTGGAACCGTCCTGGAAAGAGTGGTTCTGCCCGTCCGTTACGACGAGTCGATATGGGCGTATCCCATTGATCCAAACACACGCAGGTGTGCCAGGTCCGGTCTCACACGAAACACAATCTCATGAGGCGTCAGGTCGGGTATCGTTTTCGTGCACGTGCGGTTGATCAAGTGCGCTGCTGTCGCCATGGCCTCAGCCCACCACTTACGCGACACACCCTTGAAGTGCAGCAAGCACATTGCCTTCTCGACCAGCCCACGGTTCACACGTTCTGCTACACCGTTTTGCTGCGGGATGTATGGTACAGTCTTCTGGTGAACGATCACAAGGCGTCGGCACAGGTCCTTGAATCTCCGAAGCTTACTTGTGTATTCGCCGCCGTTGTCTGAACGCAAGCGAAACAGTCTTGTTCCACACTGTTTCTCCATTTTTATCTTGTAGTCGATGAACGCTGTGTACACATATGACTTTCTCTTCAGGAAGTACACGTTCACATGACCCGAGTAGTCATCCAAAAATGTTCCCACGTATCTCGACCCACCAGCAGATCGGGTACCCATCAGCCCAATCAAATCCGTGTGCACAAGCTCAAGTGGTTGAGTTGTTTTCTTCTTGGACTCGCTAGGGAACGGTGCGACGATTGGCTTGCCCTTCGCACACCCACCGCACAGGTGATCGCTAGGTTTCTTGATCTTCGGAATCCCCGTGGTCGCTAGCTGTGTGCGCACGTACGCTTCATTTCAAGAATGGCCCTGTCGTGCATGGTACAACTCCCACTTACTCTCATTATCCTTGTACTTAACGAACATAGCGCGCTCTTAAGGTCCACGCAACACATAACTGTTGCCCACAAGCGGATCACGTGCTACTACACGTTGTACCTTCATGACCGTGAATTTCTCTGACGTGAATTGAGTCACCCATCCTTCTCAGTCCGCTCCGGTACCGACAAAAGACGTCGGTCAAGTCCTGGGATATACAGCACGTTGCTCACCGTTACCTTTCCACTCTCAAACACCATCCGGACGTCGCCATGTCCGATGGCCTTCACGATCTTGCCGTCGGCAACCTTCACTTCGATAGGCCGGCCGAGCTCCTGGTAGCTGTCAAAGTTCTCACGGTATGGTCAAATTTACGAAGATGCAACACTGTCAATCAACCAACTACCGTCCTCCGTGCGTTGCTCACACGTCGCATGCGTCATGAGCATGGCTTCGCCGTCATCGTCCTTCTTCTTGCACTGGGACTTCTTGTGGCCACGCTTGCCACACCCATAGCACATCCCCATGAACTTCCTTGGTTTCCCGTGATTTCTATTATTCGCGTCGTCCTGGTTCTTTCCACTGTTGTTGTTCTTGCCGCGGCCGTTCCGTCAACCGCGATGTCCAGCCTTGAACGCGCCTTCTCCAGACTCCTGTTGTTGCAACTTCTCGTACTGCTTAAGTAACTTCTCCTTGACTTCATCCGGTGACATCTTGGTCAGATCAGTGTTTTCGATCACAGTCCAATCGTGTCGTACTCTGCTGGGAGACTGCCCAGCATAATCACCAGCTGATGGTCCGCGTCCATCTTGTCACCCACAGCCTCCATCGCTACCACCAACTCGCCAAATTTGTCGAGGTGGCTTGCCATACTGGCGCCTTCTCCATCCTGAACTCATGGATTCGTCACGTGAGCGTGATGCGGTTCTGGATGTTGTTTCTGTTGTAGTAGTCGTGCAGCGTGAGCCATGCCTGTCTCGCCGTCTTCGCTTGTCGGATCTTAGACTGGTGCTCCAACTCGATGCCCTGCGCGATGATCGCAAAAGCACGCAAGTCGTTGGCTTTTCAAGTAGCATCCTTCATCTTCTACTCCGTCCAGTTCTCCTTGCGTGCAGTAGCAGGCTTTTCTTGGCCAGCTTCATTCGCATGTTAAACTCCCAATGAAAGAAGTTGTCGCTACCAAGGAGGTCTGACGGGCCTTCATCGTCGTCTGAGTCGAGGCATTCCAGCTGTGGTGGTCATCGTCTTCTTGTCGAGGTCGAGATCTTCCACCGAGCACAGAGTCAGAGCTTTGGGATCATAACCTGTTCGGCACCAGTCAAATTAGAGAGTGAGTTTTTCGCTCGTTATCGTCTCTTACCCTACGTTTCTCCCTACAGTCTTTGTTGAAAGGACGCGCAATTGCTATAGCACTACGCGTCGGACGATATGCATTATTGCGACTTTTCGATGAAAACATAGTGGGCAGTAGTTAACTTATGTTAGGTACACCAACTTACATACATGCATAGTATTAGTTCAAGTCTTAATCTTTATACTAATAAAATCACTTCGAATTTAAACTTCCTATACACAAGTACACGAGTGGAGTGTTTAGTACGGCGTTTGTTTGGCTGGAAGTTTCTCTGTCATGTGGAGAGTGGAGATAGCTGCGGTCTCGTTTCGTTTACGTGGGTTAATCAGTGGAATTAACGTGGAATACAAAGCTGTGTTACGTTTTATTACTGCTAGTACACTGTCCTACTTTCGTTTTGGTGTGGCACTTCACGCTCTCGTACTTTTTTCCTAGTTGGAACGTGCATGCATTAGTTAGGTAGTACGTTGAAGCGAAGAGGAGTGATAGCGAACAGTGTTACCGTTAGAACGTTCTAGATCGTGGCCCAACAGTCTCCACGCTCTCGAGAACGTCCTAAACGTTCTCACGAAGGAATTGGCATAGACAGTACACGGTCGCCAACCCTTTCGACTGGGGAAAAAAAGTGTCCCGTCCATACATGATGCACGTGACAGAAAACACACACACACACACACACACGAACCGTGGACACGCTGTCTGCCCTCTCTCTATGCCGCGGTGCTAAAAAGTCGTTTCTATACGCGCGCGTGTGTTTTTGTTACGTATCCTGACAAGTCTCTATGTGTGTGTGTGTGTGTGTGTTGCCAAAAAAATAAAAAAAGCGAGCGAGGATAGCCGCCACACACACGTCTC
>CM047582.1:5735373-5753207 GCA_026184515.1 Peronosclerospora sorghi
ACATCAATCACACTTTATGTACCAAACGATCCGCTAATTACCTCCTATTTAAATAGTGGGGGTCTGTAAGCGCAAATCTTCCAACTTCAGGGGTAGGTGAAAGTTGAGTTAGATGCTACACTCAGAATCGGCACTTTCATGTCCCACCGTAGCATAGGCTCCTTCCTTAACATAACAAACTAGGACATTATTCCCTACGCTACGCCGACTTTAAAGAAATGGAGATCTTTTTCCGTCACTTCCGTATCCGACGGCATCGAGAAGACGCGCCATGTCTATCGTCCATTAATTTAAAGTCTATTTATCTTTTTAGTGTAGCTGTTTGGAGACTTTTTGAATGGATATACGAAAAATCGAAATGATAAAATGGTTTGAGGCAAGAGGACATCAACAGTTATTATACTAATCAATGCTTGTGAGTTCACTTCTTTTACTCTTCAATTAGGTATACGACGATCGGTGGATCAGAAGGGAACGCCCGGAACACACAAAGGTGAATAGTGCAGTGGTCTCGCTATTAACATCTAAATAATATGGATTGTTTTTGCCAGATCTCGGTAATAGAACTGCGACTATCGTATACCAATGGGTGTGACCCTGTTGGTAACAATTCGGTTTTTTACTTTAAATCGCTATAAAATACCGCTAAAAATTGACTGAACAGCGAAAAAGAAGTCATGGCCTTCAAATCTTTGATCAAACAGTTCTTTTCTGAGGAAGACGCCAGAAAAACGAAAGCGTGCGCATCATTGGTGCTATAGAACAATGTCGTGTATGGTAAAATACGAGATCTAGTTGAAACCGATCACATTTGAAATTAAACTGGTATTGGAATTGGTAAGTGTATCCAAGCATTGTTTACTTCTGTGCTATTGATCTATCTGCGTGGACAGGTAAAGTCTGTTCATGTAGCTGTAATTATGCGTTTCTTTGTTAAAAGTATTCATAATACCGGTTTTTATTGAAGCCGGGTATGACTGATACTTTATTAGTAGTAGTAATATCATATCGTACTTATTAGTAAGAAGTTCTATGTATTGGTACTCATTCTGAGTACATATGTTTTCGAGCACTAATAAGTATTGTGTAGCACACTACAGATGAAAGTTTACCATAACTTTAACATCTGATGCATATTTCATGTTAGGCTAGCTACTCACTTCTCAATACACATTCAATTGATAAATTCCCTGGTTTGGTTAACTTCTTCTACTTACTGCGAACTGTCTATGGGTGTGATTTTCATGGTCAACAGATTTCTTTGGTTGCTGTAATATTGACTTAAGAAGATTTCAGTAAATTGGAGCTATTACTTTGCATCTACGACAAAAGTTTTCTCACTATGTACGCAAGGGGGTGGACGCGGAAGCATTTCAACACAATAATTACCTAAACCATAAAGTTAGAGGCGACTGCTATGTCAAGGCGGCCCCCTCAACTTTATGATCAGAAATTCGACTCAATCGCTCTTTTACGCAATCAAGTTTCAAAATCCTACCGATCTGAATCAACCTATAAATTAAAGGGTGTCTCTGTATATCATGGGGATTCGTCGCCTCTGACATGCATATTAGGGTTCGGTGACTAAACGCTTGGATCATATTCTAAAGGTGTGGTACACACGTCACACGTCACATTATTCTAAAGATTGTTTAAGGCCGTAAGAGGCCATGGCAATGCTTCGTCTATCATGTACCAGTCACGACTATCGCTGGCAAGGAACGATCTCGTCGCAATCTATCTGCTTGCACTTACAGGCGGGGCTCCAAAGTCTTTACTGAATGTAGATGTTTGTCTTCTTCAGCAAACTCTAACCGTTTCTGAGCTTTCAGCAACATCCGCATCTCACGCTGATTGTCTTCGTCGACCTTTAGGCCCTTGTCAATCACTTTAAAAGCGTTGTTTTCTCCCAAATTGAGCACCGTAAAATAGCTACAGGAGTACATGAACGTACGACATGGATAAAATAAGTCGGCAGTTGTCGCTCCAGTACTGTGATCTTTGGATAGAGAGAGAGTACGCACCCGCTGTGAGATTTGCGTTCGTTACCGCCTACGATGGAGTTAACAAAGAGTTCAACTTCTACTTCAAGACGATAGCGACTAAATCCAAGTATCGAACAATAAATGAAACATTTTGTTCATATAAATATAAAGATACCCGTAAATAGGAACGCCATAGGTATCCAATCGATAAGTACGCACCGAACGTTGACAATGCGAGCACGCGCCGTGACGACATCCGAGACCAAGATAGGCAGCTTGAACAGGATGCGATTCATGGCGATCGTCACCATACTTTCCGACTTGGTGAAATTCTGTGCACAATATAACGCCGCTCGATCCTGAAACCAACAAAAAGAATCTTTTTCACTAAACCCCTATTTTTATATAAGTACACGACGTTACCGTACCATCCACGTGAGTAGGTCACCGCCGAAAACCGTATCGTTGGCATTGAGGTTACGTGGTAAGAACCAGTTCCGCACTTCAATTTCTGTCTCTTTCACAGCAACGTATGCATCTTTCGTCTCACCAGGGAACAAGTCACTCGTCCGGATCCACGGAATTTCGTCCACCGCCTCCTGCTCTCTTCGCCACCGTTTCGCTAACTCGTTGCGTGCATTCGCAATCTCTCTCATTTGATGACAATAGTCTGCCCGATCGGGATCAAAGAGCTCGGGCAGGCCTTTGCGCGGACGTCCGAAGCGATTAATCGCCACCATGGTAATCAACGCATCGTGAGTGTGCTCATACGTGCCACTAGGGACATCGTGACGATAGCCACTCACTTGGACGGCCATGGAAGAGTGACGCAGGCCAATCACTTCGCCCTCCACACGCACGAGATCTCCATGAAACACTGGCTTGACCAGGTCCACGCGATCGAATGAAATCGTGGCACTAGGACCTAACGAGACGCGGGAGGCAATGGTGCCAGCTAACAAGTCCATGAGCTGAAGGATGGGACCAGTACGAAGCCATCGACCCTTTTGACTCTCGTCGCCCTATATTTGACGCAAATGGCAGGAATTGAGTTGGTTCGTAGGACAACAAAACAACAGCGACGTTTGCAGTCTCTGTGCGTACAATGATTTCAGCAAACGCAAGTCGCGTGTCTCGAGCTCGTATTTGACTAGGTATACGACGCATGCGCCATCTATCCTGAGCCGTGCCAAGCAACTTTTTTAGCACCATGCTAGGGACCAGTCGCTGCGCCACGTCTAAAAAAAGGACTGGCAATTTTCTATTCTATGCTTAGCACTATTAATGCTTTTTATTTAGTACAGGTATAGATTCGTATACATATAGAATTGGTAGCGGGACGTCCTGTCGACTTTGGATGTAGCCATTTTTGGCTTTCAAGGAAACTCTCACGGTGGAAACGGATTGGCTATAATTACATGGAGGCAGGTTGGAAGATTTCAAGCTTCTATCGTTCTTCTGGACTTAAATGGATATTATAGGCTTAAAATCTTTTAATTTCATCATATAGATTCACTTTCGAGTTTAAACTCTATCAAACACAAAGTCACGTACGTTTTTGGCGGCAGCCTACACACACTTCTAGGCGTATACTATCGGATCAAAAGTTTCAGATCCGATAGTATATGCTACGCCTTAAGTCCTCCAAGAGGTTATGAGCCCAAGGGGACAAGTGTTTACACTGATTTCTTCTTTTAAGTTTGGGTTGTGATTTCACGAGTGGAGTATTCTAGTTTGGAGTCAAGTTTTTTTGTTACTAGTGGAAGTTCCCTCACTTTCGGAGGACTAGTGGATATTTTTTCGGTTTATCGTGGTATATCGTTTCGTTTTTTTGTGAAACAAAGATGAGCGAAGATAAACAAAGTGATGATTTTAATGTGGACCAAGGTGCAGTGTAGCCGGTGCGTACACGCACGGTGCGGATAGCGCACAGAGGAAGACTTTCCTAAAGCGGCGATGTGCCGCTGTGGCGGAGCGGCTGATCAAAGTTTTTGAGGCTTGATCAGGCGGTACCACGGCGCCCGGACTGCCGACTGACGAAGGGGGTCCTCCGGTTGTCCTTGACTGCTTGTGTTCTGCTCACGTTGTGTACCCGACAGCTTAGGCGTGGGTCGCTCTCCTGGTGGCGGGGATGGCACACTACAACTCCTTGTGGCAAGACTGAGTTGACTTGTGATGAGTCGACTGATGCGATCAGGCGATGATCAGGCGCAATCAATCTTGAACCACGTGCGATCAGGTCTGATCAACAGTGATCAGGCTTGGGCAGGCACTAAGAGTCGTCGATCAGCGGTAATCAGACTCGATCAGGGTCGATCAGGTGCTAAAAGTCGCTGATCAGCTAGTTGGCGCGAGTCGCAGTGTGTCGATCAGGTGTTGATCGTGTGGTGGAGTCAAGTTCGAAATCGAAAACATTAGCATCGATAACCTGACTACCACCATCGCGCCCAGCCTTCCGACTTTCGGAGGGGGTACTCCGCGGACCACCACTCGAGATCTGGTCCGATCGTCCGCTGCAAGCAGACGACCGGTCGTCATCAGAACCCACTTGGTCCGATTGTTTAGTGCCCATCTCACCTTGTGTACCTGATGGAATGGGCTAGTTACACACTCGGTGGATCGGGATCGCAGATTGGATCGAAGCGGCCTTTAATATAGAAGACCGATCTGGGTAGGTATCTCTGGGGCGGAACTCTTCACCCCAGAGACAAACAGACCAAAAACACTTCCAAGAGATAACTTCCAATAGGTCGATAGTCCAAACGATCAAGACCCGACCAATACGAAATGATAGAGGGTAGACCGACCGTTCAGGTCTAGTTCCTGACCAATACGAAATAAGACCAAAACCGGTCTAGTTTCCAACCAATATTAAAACAAGCCAATATGTCCGCGTAAAGACCCAATATGCTCGTGAAACTACACAAACGATATCTCCACGCCAAGACCAATCCAGTGAATAGCACGTTCCAAATGTACTTGAGTTGAGGTGTTGAGATCTCCAAATCGTACTCCCGTCGAGGGACTTCCGGTGGACCAAAGTGCGCGTGCGGCGCGTCCAGACCGGGTATAATGGGCGAGAGGGGATAATTCGACCCTCTGCCCCCAAACACTCCGCGGCGGGCGGAGGCGACTGGTGTACGAAAAGGGAAGAACGGCGACCCCTAGATGTGGTGTGGACCAAGATCAGAAGAGGTTTCAGCCACTTATCCGAAAGCTAGAAAATATTTCCTTACTTAAAGGTATAACCTCTGTCCTAAAAGGTAAAACCACAACTAAAATACTACTACCATATAGTCCCTAAATGTACCCCCACAAAAATATGTAAAATACCCAAAGTCGGGTGACTCACCAAAACTTGCGTTCTTGACACTTCTTGAGTCTGATAGGCTGAAAATCCCCCCCTTGTTTAAACCAATCCGAAATTAGACCAAATGCCTTGACAAAACTTGACCAGAAGTGTGCCAAATTCTGGGCACGCTTCTCCACAATCGGCGAAGGGGTACTCGATCAGGCAGCGGAAATCTTCCAGCCCGATCATAGAGCCTCTTTAAGCTTAATGCGTCAATAGAATACCCAAAGTACCTTGTATTCCAAACTTAAGATGTAGAGGAGGGTCGATCAGCGACGGGCTGATCGACGGTTTCCACTAAAATCCGCGTAGTGTTCCCGTGGGGCGCTTAAAGCAGCCGAATAACTAGGGGCCAAAAACGTGGATTTATGGGGAAGAGATGATAGCGCACTGCTCGATCACGTTCCCGAGACCAAAAAACCTTTAAAAGAAGAACCGCTGACACAGCGGGCGGAGTTGCGGGTGAGTTCTCACATTCTACGCCTACCGGTGGGCCAAAAAAAATTGCACTAAGTGCTCCCGCCCGGGACGTAGAGGTATTTAGTTGTAAGGGAGGCGCAAAGGTGCCGTCCCTGAAGCGATCTGCACGATCGTACGCAAAAGGAGAACTGTATTATTGCTTATATCCTAATATCTACCAAAAACCTAATATCAGCCGATCATAACTACCCATTACTACGCATTTTGTCGACCATTCGACCGCTTACCTTCGAGTTACCTTCAGGTAACCGTGCCAGTTGTCTCATCGTCTCAGACGCCCTATCCACGCCTCGTCCCTGTATGCCACCGTTGTGTCAACAGTTGTACCGACTGGGGTACCAACTGTGGTACCGACTGTGGTGCCCACTATCGTACCGCCTTTTGTACCGACTATGGTACCGACAAAATTTGTGGTACCCTCTACCACAGCTACACCTATAGGGGTGTATATAATTATGCCCCTAATTACGTACCAATTTTACGGTACGCTTTACCACACCGCTACTTAGACGATACGCCCTTATAAAAGGGCTTAGTAAGAGAGTACTCTCTTACTCGGGGCCAAGATTTCCTTTGAGTTTACAAGCTAGCACAAGCTAACGCCTTGATATAAGGCTCCCTTAATAAGGGGGTAGCTAAGGGAAGTACTTCCCTTACACTACAACACTCACTGCACGCGCGACCGGTCGAGGTCGTGCGCCTAGCAGCCTTTCGAGTGAAATGTAAACTGAATGTATATTTAATATGTAATTAGCCTAAATTAATTTAAACTAATGTAAACTATATGTAATACTAAGTAGAACTTACTAAATTCGTACCTAGCCACAATGTAGTGTACACCACATGTGTACTAACACGTGGCTGGCTGCCACGCCTCCACCAAGGGCTCCTGCCCTGATTGGTTAAAATAACCAATAGGTCCAAACCTTTCGGACCGGTCAATACTGACCTCAACCGTAGTGTACTTACATACACCACATAACTAAATGTAAATAGAATGTAACCCTGTTACATCCTCCCCCATCAAGACTATTGATTCCGCAATAAAACAATTTTAGTTGGAGAACTCCAACTGCCAGAACTTCTGGCTAACCATGAGCATCTTTAGTGGTGCTGAATTCTCCTCAAGAAGAGGAGGTAGCCTATTCCGATAACTCGGAGGTGGATGCCCTTGGGGATATCTCCCCAAAGGCTGACCACTCCGACAGCGCCGAACGGCGGTGTCGGTCATCCAATCCATTCTATAACGGGGTTACATTCGGGTTACATTGAGTGTTGTGTACATGAGTACACCACGGTTGCGGTCAGTATTGGCCGGTTTGAAAGGTTTTGAACCTTTGGTTATTTTAACCAATCAGGGAAGGGGCCCTTGGTGTGGTGGTGTGTCAGCCATCCACGTGTCAGTACACAGGTGTGTACACTACATTTTAGCTAGGTGCGAATTAGGAATATTGTACTTAGTATTACATATAGTTTATATTAGTTTAAATTAATTTAGGCTAATTATGTAACAGGAATGATCCTGTTACAGGCTTACACTGTAATTGCGAGGAAGCGCGCAATACAATAGGGCAGGATTAGTTGATAACTACTAATCCTATACTAAAAGTAAATATATGAATATTCACTTAGGTCTAAGAACGCAAAATTAAGAGTGTATATTTAATGGGTGGTTTAGAGGCTAATAGTATAGTAACCAACTAATTAATATAATAATATCAAGTCTTTAATTAACTGTACTATTAGTTAACCTGCAAGATTCGGTATTTATACCGAATCGACTTTACCTTCGTAGATTATAATAACTTATAAATCTCTTATTTAAATTTCAGACAACGCGTCTGAAATTAAACTGTGATATTCTAACTTGAATATCAATTATGTAATGGCACCCCATTACATCACCCCCCACTTAAGGTGGTTGGCCAATAATAATTCCTTTTTTGGCCAATCATGGGTGGCACTTGTTGTTCGTTCTCATTAACCAACTGATTGACCATCGACTCGATGGTCAAGGCACGCGGCGGCGCTCTAAAGAGCGCTGCTGAAAACATTGAAGGAGCTTCTTCCTCCGCCTCAGCACTAGGTGCTGAGGTGTTGAGTGACAACTGTGACGCTGCATTAGCAGCGTCAACTACGCAAAGGTCGGAAGACGTACCGTCTTCGACCACAGATGCTGCTAAGGCGGCATCTGGCAAGAAACAGGGAGATGTTGCTAATGCAATATCTCGCACAATGGCAACTTCCGAATGGCGTGTTGCCAAGAGGGCCATGTTCGGGAGTTCTGACTCCGAACAAAGTGATGGAGATACAGCTGTCCCCACTAAAGGATCTAGCGAGTAAAAACTCGCTAGGTGCTCATCGCCTAACAGCGATGATGACTCTGGTGTCGCTGTCATAGCTGACAGCGACAATGATTATCACAGGTGGTTGCGGGAACGCAGAGCCCCACCTGGAACAAGTACTTCTCCACGTCGGGGTGATTTAACCCCGGCGCGTGGTGTTGAAGCAGGCGGTGATCCGCCTGCTAAAAGGGCTCTAACAGAAGCGGCGCCTGCCGCTTCTAAAGCGTATCACCGTACGGAACCACATGTTCCGTACAGAGTGGGGTTTTGGACCCCTGGCTGGGCTATTGCCCCCAACAGTGGCGGTCACCGTAAACGGGACTGCCAGTATGCGTTGTTCGATATAAACGTGCTGGATGACTGCGAAGACATCCAGTCACGTCGATTCTATCGAAGTACAGACGATAGACGTCTGTACTTTATTGACCTCTTTTTTCAGGTTCGATATTATTCGAGCCGGAAAGGGTCAAGGAAGAACAGGGACGATAAAGACGCCTTGACTCAGAGTTTGAATGATTTTGTTGACAACTACAACAAAAGCCCGGATGATTACGTGAATAAAGTTCACGTAATGCGCGAGCGCTTTTTAAAGCACTCCCGAACAGGCAAAATGGAATACATCCATTTTGCTTGCATCAAAGAAGGGTTAAAGGGTGGTGTCCCTTCTCACCTCGTTTGCCCGCGATGTACGCAGGGCGCTCCTCGTCTGTCAGAGGAGGAGTTGCGGGGGTACGGTGGTTTTTCCGTACCCGCCGAAATTCAGGGTTTAATTGATACCCTGAATGCATCAACGCCTACTGTTGATGCTACTTCGCATTATGAGTTTGAGAAGAAGTCTCAAACTCAGTCAAAAGGTCTGGGGCGCCGGCCCTCAGAACCTCAATCGGTTCCCAAGAGTCGAACTCTTGGGGATATCCCAGCCAGCGTACCAAGTACTCGGTACGCTGCCCCTTCTTCAAAGGCACCAAGCGCTTCGAGATCAAGCGATCGAGGATATATCGCTTATTCCCATGATTATCAATCAGGGGCGGCGGAGGTTGAGATTCCCTCGCCGTTGTTGTTGCGGAGCATGGTTCTTTGCTCTGCAAGCTCGAGGAGGGTTATTCCTCCTTGAGCAGCGATATGTCTCACTGTGTGAAGACATATCGGTCTCTTCGCGAGGATGCCCGCGACATCCCCGGGGCGCACACTGCCCTCCAGCAGAAGAATGATCTTCTGTACATTGAGCTTTCCCGCTATAAGGGAGAGCTCGATCGGCGCACGGCTGATCTTGAGCAGTCGAAGGCGGAGGTAACGACTCTCCGCTCTGCTCACCAACGGCTGGAAGCCGATTACAGGTCTCTCTTGGGAGACTTGGAGAAGCACGGTATCTTCCGTGGTTCTGCGTCTCGTCGTAAGACGAAGACGAGTGATACGGCTTGAGCCGCCCAAGACAGAATGTTGGGTGAAGCCGTATTGCTGTGGGAATGTCTAAGGTATAGGCATTCCCCCGAACCTCTTGTACCTTGAAAGGTCCAATGTACTTAGGAAGCAACTTCCGTGTAGGGAAGTTGCTTATTGCATGTATAGGCAAATTAGTAGTACTTAATAATACTAATTCACCTTTCAGAAAGGAGTTTTTGTTCTTCCTTCCTTGTTTATCTGCATTTTGCTTCTGCTTATCAAAAGCAGAGGCAAGTGCATCTTTTATATAGCGTATTACAGCTTGGCGCTGTAATACGAATTCATCTACTGCTTTATCAGCAGTAGGTGCATTGTCCTCGTTGTCTGCAGCCATTGCTGCAGACACATATTCATCGTATGAAGCTTCAGTTTCAATTGAAGATGCTTCCGCTTCTACTGTACTTTCAGTAGAAGGGCCATCGTTTTGTTCACAAGTTGCAGTTGCAACTTGCGCATTGAATCGCTCAAAATTTGAGCGGGTTCCTCCCCCACTTAGATTTGGCGTACCGCCAAGTAAAGATGGGGTTCGTGGATGCCTTAAGGCATTCACGTAGAACGGTGTATGCTTAGTTGAAGCATGCACCGAATTGTTAATCGCAAATTCAGTGAGTGACAGGTAGTCACTCCACTGTTCAAAGGCATGTGCGTATGATCGCAACATGTCTCCGAGAACGCGGTTAACCCGTTCCGTCTGCCCATCCGAAAACGGATGGTCCGCAGTTGACATCTTCAACTGGGTTCCGAACAATTAGAACGTTTCTTGCCAGAAACGTCCTGTAAATCTCGGATCTCGATCCGAGACAATGTCTTCCGGCATTCCGTGCAAACGGAATACCGTATCAACGAATATCCGCGCTGTTTGAGCGGCGGTTACGTTCGATGATACTGCAGTAAGATGTACCATCTTACTGAAACGGTCTACAAAGACCACTATTCCGGTCTTCCGACTATTGTCGGGTGGAAGACCGAATACGAAGTCCATTGAAATGGACTTCCAACACTCTGTCGGAACCGGCAGAGATTTCAGCGGAGTCTGTGCAGACTGCGCAGGCTTAACGCGCTGGCAAATCTCGCAAGCGCGTACGTATTTGCGTACCCACTTGTACTGGTTTCGCCAGTAAAAGTCACGTGCGAGAGAAGCGTATGTCTTCTCTCGACCTTGATGCCCCGAAATCGGTGCATCATGATACTCAAACATAATTTGATGTTTGAGATCATCGTCGTTTGGAACGACGATGCGACTTTCATCTTTTTGGTCTGTGCTGTAAAGCAGCAGACCATCGTGCAGTCGATATCGATGCACGCAAGCGCGGAGGAACTTTGGGAGTTCGTCGCGTTTCTCACTTGATTGATTACGTAAGTGATCAATCAACAGACGTGTCTCCTCGTCTGTTTTGTACGCCACGCGTACTTGTCGTATAATTGAAGACGACAAAGCAGTGCAACGGATCGCGTTTGCACTGGCACCTTCGGTTACGGACGGTTTCGTCTCGTAATCGGGCCTTCGTGATAGCGCATCCGCTATCACGTTCAACTTTCCGGGTTTGTATTCAACCGTAAAGTTGTACTCAGCAAAGAATGACAGCCATCGAGCATTTCTTTGAGAAATGTGTGGTGAATTCACGGCCGTGCGTAGCGACGCATGGTCCATGTAAGCCACAAACGGTCTATCTCCTAATAGATAGATCCTAAACTTAGCCAGTGCGTACTTCATGGCAAGGAGTTCCTTGTCATGCACTGGATAGTTGTGCTCGGCTGGGCGCAACTGACACGATTGATAGCAGATTACGCGATCACGATCATCGTGATCACGCTGCATCAAGGCACAGCCGATAGCGAAATCGCTCGCGTCGCAAACGACGTGGAACGGACGCTCGTTATCGGCTATAGCCAAGACAGGCGCTTCAGTCAAGCTTTGCTTGACTGCATCAAAAGCATCTTGGCATTGGGTATCCCAATGCCATTCGACATCTTTCTTAAGTAATTTAGAAAGAGGTCGTATTAACCCAGCATAGTTGCACGAATACTTGTGCAAATATGTTGCCAACCCAAGGAACTTTCGAAGTTCCTTAACGTTGTTTGGCGTAGGCCATTCATCGATCACCCTGATCTTCTTTGGATCAGAGCGCACCCCGTTCTTGCCCACAAAACATCCAAGAACGGGTATCTCAGGTGCACCAAAGGTTCACTTCTTTAGATTTGCATAGAGCTTATGCTTACGCATAAGCTCTAACACCCGACGTAGATGTTCCCTATGGACATCTACATCACTTTTATCGTGTTCACCCTTACTATGGATGAACACGTCATCGAAATAACTCGGTGCGAATTCTCGCACCGGGCGTAATAGATGCGTTACGCATCTGTTAAACGTAGCAGGGGCATTTCGAAGCCCCTGCGGCATAACAAGCAACTCCCAAATCATGCCTCTTGGGGTGCTTACCGCCGTGAGAGGAATATCCTTCTCACGCATTAGGATTTGATAAAATCCATCTCTTAGATCGAGAGCACTAAAGATGGTGCTCCCGCACATGCCATCAATGATGACATCCTTTCGCGGTATCGGCTTCTGCGCCGGTACCGTCGCTGCGTTCAGCTTGTTGTAAGCGTGAACGATTCTTCACCCACCTGTGGACTTTTTCACACAAAAGGTGGAGGTAGAGTGCGGTGAGGTAGACTCCCGCACTTGGCCTGATTTACGACGAGCTTCGAAAAACTCGTCGATCGCTTTTACCTGATCACGCGGCAACGGCCATTGCCGCGTAACACAATACTTCGTGCGTGGCACGAGGTCAATCTCATGACGAGTTCCCTTATCCTTAGGGAGATCGCTAGGTACTTCTTCTGGGAATACGTCAGCGTATTCTCGAAGTACCTCATAAAATGGGGAGTTCGCTTTAAGCGACTCCCAGCTCTGCGCTTCAAAGCGCTGAACTCTGGTTTGATCATTGGGAACCTCTTTCCCAATGTTTTCCACTTGTAATGTGGATATTCGTTCAAGAATATCCGCTACATCATCTGTTGCAATGATGATACAGATCTGTTCGATCTGATCATCGTGCAAGTTTCTCATAAACTTCTTCCATCTTAGCGCTGGAAGAGCCATCAACTCCGAAACTTCTTTCGGAGGGTGTTCCATTAACAGAGACTGGGTAGCTAATCCGGTCTCCGTTTGCGTCAAGACGTTGATCGTCTCGACTGAACTTCCCATGCAATCAGAAGCACTCGTCTGATTGACTGCTACACGGTGATTACGATTCACCGTGTGCGAATACTCATCCTCATGGTGGCCAATGCCTACCATGGAGTTTTGGCGATCAGATGTGCTCGTCTGATTGGCCGCCTTTTCTGCGACACGGTGGTCTTTATCACCCGTGTGCATGGCTAACGCAACGTGGTGGGCACTGGCCACCACGGAGTTGTGCTCACTATTGCACTCGATCGTGAGTTCACTCATCAACACGGAATTCTTTCATCGTGTTGGAACCTTCGGTCGCACAGTGGGTGTTTCCCACTGTGTATACTATTTCATTCTCACGGTGGGTGTTTCCCACTGTGGATACTATTTCATTCTCATGGTGGGTGTTTCCCACCGTGGATATCACTTCATTCTCACGGTGGTCTTTATCACCCGTGGAATGTTTCTCTCCAACACGCAACGACTCTTCTGTTGCGTGTGGTAGCCCTCTGGACTCTCACCAGCGGAGGTACTTTCCGCTGATCGTGTCAGAACAGACCTGGTGGTGCCATTGCTATCCACCAGACTGTCTGACGCTGCGGTTGTATCTTCTGATACAGCCGGATTACACACAGGGTGATCAGATCCTGTGCGTCCGCCGCAGTCGATCGATAGGTTAACCCAGTCGATCGAAGGTTTAAACTTGGACATCCATGGGATTCCAAGTATAACATCGAACTTGGCATCTAAATCGAGGACGATGAATTCATCCTCGAATGACAGTTCATTCAACTCGAAGCGTGTTTTAATCACACGCTTTGGAATAGCCACGGTTGCACCTGTTGCTAACCGGACTGACAACATACTTCGTGGGGTTTCTACCTCCACGAAGCTCAACAGCGTTAGACTCTGAGTTCTAACGAAATTTTTTGACGCTCCTGTGTCAAACAAAGCTCGCATGGGGACATCGCTCCCGTGCGGCTTAAACTCCAGGGTGATAAGAGGCTTACCATCACCCTGCACCTTTTGACAGGACATAGTCCCGTCTGGGGCTATTACCCTCACATGCCCTATGTCGGCATGTGGGATAACATTCCCAGTATGGCGCCCCGCCCCTACTGGTGATTCTCGTTTTTTGCACCAACAGGGTAATGTCCCTGTTGGTGTCGCCGTGCAGCGGACGATTCCGTCCGCTGACAGCGTGGCACCGGACGCGGTGCCATACACTCATGGGCAAAATGACCCATTTTTGCGCATTTATTGCAGCGAATATTCTTCTTAAATTTTGGTTGATTCGTGTTCGAAGCAACCGCAACCGATAGGTCCATCGGCTCTGGACCTCCACCGCCCATGCTATGGCGCGGGTGGCTGTTTCTTGAGACGAAGTGTGAACTTCGTCTGCCCGACTGCTGCTTGTTGACATGATGTTGCGGCATGTCAAAAGCGAAGGGCTGTTGAGCCCTTCGTCTGTACCCAGCATGCGATGACGCTGATCGCATGCTGAACTCCTCACGGATGCTCATATCAATGGCATCCTTTAGAGTCTCTGGCGGGTGCCGGTAGAGACTCTGTTTGACGGGACCATCATTAAGTCCCTTCATGAAGCCAGTGACCTGCATAGCAGGGAGCACCGGCTCATACACAATATTTGACAGCAAATATTGCGTCTTCTGAGCGTAAGCTTGAAGGTCAAGCTTACCTTGCCGGAGTTCCATGAACTCCTGCCGACTACTTAGCTCCATTTAGGGAGCTTCAAAGTTGAGCTTTAGCTCAGCTTTTAATTCCTGATAAGTCAGGAACGCAGAGTCATCAGTGGCTCTGCGACTCATCGCCCATGCCCTGGCTCTGCCGCCCAGACATGTTGTGGAGAAGTACGCCTGTTGACATTCGTCAACAATATTTTGCGCAGAGATGGCATCTTCCACCTCTGCGAACCATCTACGAAGGGGATCGCCCCCTTCGCTGGTAAAGGGCGGTACTCGCGCCTTTACCACTTCAACGTTATGCGTTGCAGGTGCAGTTGCGGTCCGCGCTGCCTCTGGCGCGGGCCGTTCTGTCTTTTCTAGGTGGTTTCGCCTAAAGCGATTAACCACCTGTATCACTTCCTCCGGGGACTTACTCTAGAGAAAGGTAATGATGTCGGTCCCCATAGACCGAACCGTTTCCACCGTCGCGTCTTTAATACGCGACGAGAAGTGAGGGAAGTGTTCATTCACCACTTCCAGCGTTGTCTCGCGACTTTATGCCGAGCGGCTCTTAATCTTCGCTCCGCTAGTTAACTAGCAGAACGGAACTGTGGTCGTTAAGACGTACCACAAAGTGCTACCAGGTGTAACAGGACTGATCCTGTTACAGGCTTACACTGTAATTGCGAGGAAGCGCGCAATACAATAGGGCAGGATTAGTTGATAACTACTAATCCTATACTAAAAGTAAATATATGAATATTCACTTAGGTCTAAGAACGCAAAATTAAGAGTGTTTATTTAATGGGTGGTTTAGAGGCTAATAGTATATTAACTAACTAATTAATATAATAATATCAAGTCTTTAACTAACTGTACTATTAGTTAACCTGCAAGATTCGGTATTTATACCGAATCGACTTTACCTTCGTAGATTATAATAACTTATAAATATCTTATTTAAATTTCAGACAACGCGTCTGAAATTAAACTGTGATATTCTAACTTGAACATCAATTATGTAATGTCACCCCATTACAAATTACATATTAAATATATTCAGTTTACATTTCACTCTATTTTGCGGACGTGCGACCTCGACCGGTCGCGCGCGCATTGAGTGTCGTAGGTAAGAGGGATCCCTCCCTTTACTTTCATCCCGTAAAGAGAATACAGCCGTTAAGGCTAAGTCGTAAACTAACCCGGTAATCTTAGCCCCGAGTAGGAGAGCTCTCCTACTAAGCCCTTTACAAGGGCGTATCGGCTAAGTAGCGGTAGCTACCGCTTTAAGGAAGAGTCTTCCTCTGTGCGCTAGCCGCACCGTGCGTATACGCACCGGCTACATCTGTAGCACTGGTAGTCAATCCAACACCTGTGTTGGTAGACTAGGCATCCTCTGCAAAGGATGAATCAGGACGATTGGGATAGTTTGACCCTCGTCCAGCAGGAAGCCTTTAAAAGGCTGTTACCCTTAACGGGGGAAGAAGGCATGAAGCCCCTAGTGGAGCAGGGCCTTGAGACCGTAAAGGCAAGGGTAAATGCCCTCATCGCTCATGAGGCGAGTTGTAGTGGAGGTTATTCCACGGGGGTGCGCCCTCCATTATTGTTTAAGATAAAGCAGTTCACCGTAGAGAAGGGTGACAACCTTTACGTGTGGTTGAGAGAGGTCGAAACGGCCTTCGCCACAGCGAATATGATCGCTGATAACTTGCAAGTGGGACTTGCATTGACCCATCTTACGGGCAAAGCCCGTACATGGGCGTTTACGTGTTCGGAGTCAGTCACGGACGTGTTCCCAATATGGAAGGTCATTAAGAAGAAGTTCATGGACATGTACGCAACGCCTGATCTGGTTTTCCAGAATCAACTGGCGTTCCTGAGGTGCCGTCAAGGCACTAAGGACCTGGAGATTTATATCCAGGAGCTTAAGACCCTGTTGGCAGGGATGTACGCGAAAGCGTATTCGGACGATGTGTCCATCCCCGTCTTCATGGGAGGACTGAGAGAAGGGCCAGCACGTTCGGAATTGTTCCGATGCCGACCCCAATCCTTGTAAGAGGCGTTTAAGATGACGTTTAACGCTGAGAGGAACTTCCGTTCCTCTAAGGTGGGTCCCGAACCCATGGACCTTAGTCAGGTCGAAGCGGAGAAGAAACCTCCCGCTAAGAGTCATTATGACTCTTTTTCACAGAGCTTCGAGGAAGAGCTCTTAGCTATGTTTCAGCGGCATGGTCCGCTGAGATGCTTCCTGTGTGGAAGCACGGATCATCTGAGGAACAGATGTCCGAAAAATCCCCAGCGAGACACTCGCTACAAGGGACCAAGGGTGGGGAAAAAGCCCTTGTCCAAGCCGTCAGTAAACGACGGCTCCCAGTAGGTGCGGGGAGCCCTACTGGGGGACCCCTCAGGGCTGTTAAGACCCAGGGTAGGGGACGACAGCACAAAGCCCCGAGGGAAGCGGTGCTTTCTAGCACCGAGTTGGTGTACCAGCCAGGGTTGCTGGTCGTCCTTGCGCACGTGAAAGGCTTTGATAATCCTTGGAGAGTCTTGATAGACTCTGGAGTGTCTAAAATTATGTCAGACGGGCTTCTGTTGTGAAGAGTCGGCTGTATGCCGAGGTCCTAGAGGCACGTTCTCGTGACGTTGTAACGGTCCTTCTTGCGACGGGCGTACATGTTTCTGTACCCAAGGTCTCGATTGACCTTAAGCTGAAGTTTGCAGACTTCGACAGCTTAGAACGTTGACTAGTCCTGGATTTGGACTCGAGGTATGGCCTCATTCTGGGCATGAAGTGGCTGGAACGCCACGAGCCATTAATAAACTGGAAGTCCAAGTCCATTGTCCAACGCACCCGCGATCGGGTGAAGCATTGGCGAGTCATGAACCCACCTTTTCTCGATCGCAAAAGCGATTCCGGCGTGAGATGCAAGAGATTGGGATTTCTGAGATGATCATTCCCAATGAGTTCAAGGAAGTGTTCCTTGACGAAGGGGATTCGGTGATTAATCCCCACGCCGATATAGGCGAGACTGGTGAGTCGCCAGTGTTAGAGGTGGATTCCTCTGAGTTTAAGCGCGAGGCGCTTAGATAAGAGACCCGAAGTTCGTCTCTTCTGCAGGTCAGAATTGATTCCGACCACGCCGTGTTTGGCGAACATGTTTCGACTCCAGTGGTAGGGGTAGAGACCCCTGTGGTTAAGCGCGAGGCGCTTCCAAGCGAAGAGACCCGTAGTTCGTCTCTTTCGCACGTCGGAATCGATTCCGACCACGCCGTTGTTGGTGAGACCGGCGAGTCACCGGTGGTAGAGGTAAAGACCTCTGTGGATAGGCGCGATGCGCTTCCAATAGATGGGGCAATTGACTCCCC
>CM047582.1:5753307-5808635 GCA_026184515.1 Peronosclerospora sorghi
AGGCAGCTTAAAGCTGCAGAACGAAATTATCCCGTTCATGACAAGGAGCTACTTGCAATGAAGTATGCCCTTGTCAAATTTAGGGTTCACCTACTCGGCTCAAAGCCGTTCGTGGTTTATACAGACCACGCGTCCTTACGGACATCTACAAAGTCGCCTCATCTCTCCCAACGTATGGCCCGTTGACTCTCCTTCTTTGCGGAGTACAATTTTGAGGTAAAGTACAAACATGGGAAACAGAATGTACTTGCAGACGCGTTGTCGCGTCGTCCCGATTACGAGCTCTCTCACGCGACATTCGTCATCTCGTCTGTGGTGGATATCATACGCCAGGCGTATGAGAAAGGCCCACAACGTACGGCGCTTATTAGCGCGTTGGGTGGAAAGGGACTTGGCTCGCCTGAGCCAACCCAGTCAAGTCGAGCTAAAGCTCGGTTACACCGTTACAGGTACTGTGAAGGTTTGCTATATTATAGCACGAGCGCGGATGATACTCTGCGGGTGGTTGTTCCTTATGATGAGGAACTAAAGTACAGAGTCCTCCTTGAGGCACGTGAAGCCCCTACCGGGGGTCATTTAGGTCGGGATAAGAGCTACAGCGCTTTAAGCGCTTTGTATTGGTGGCCCAATATGTATAAGTGGGTCGGTGCATATACACGCACCTGTGAGACGTGTCAGAGGGTCACACCCTCTGCAGATTCATCTGCGCCTTTGGCGAGCTTGTACGTTTAGACGGAGGATTGGAAATCCATTATTATGGATTTTATCTTCGGTTTTCCGAAGGATAAGGCCGGTAACACCGGCATATTGGTCTTTGTAGACCGTTTGAGCAAGATGGCTCACCTGGCGGCGGTGCCAGAGTCCATTGATGGACAAGGAACGCGAAAGTTTTCCTAGACCGTGTATTTCGACAGCATGGTCTACCCGACTCCGTTGTATCGGATCGGGATCCCCGTTTTACGGGACAGTTTTGGGGGGCGTTGTTTAAGGTAATGGGCACCAAACTCCTCATGTCCACTGCGGATCATCCGCAGACGGACGGTCAAACGGATCGCGTTAATCGCGTTGTATAGGATTATACTCCCGAGTTTGTAGCCGGTGCGTATACGCACGGTGCGGCTAGCGCACAGAGGAAGACTTTCCTTAAAGCGGTTTTCGCCGCTACTTAGCCGATACGCACTTATAAAGGGCTTAGTAGGAAAGAGCTCTCCTACACGGGGCCAAGATTCCCACTTTGGTTTACAATTAGCTTTCGCTAATGCCTTAACGGAAAGGCTCCCTTACTAAGGGTGTAACTAAAGGGAGGGCTCCCTTTACGCTACTGCTCTCACTACACGCGCGACCGGTCGAGGTCGCGCGTCTGTAGGTGATAGAGTAAAACGTAAACTGAATGCATATTTAATATACAATTAGCCTAAATTATTTAAACTAATGTAAACTATATGTAATACTAAGTAGAACTTACCAAATTCGTACCTAGCTAAAATGTAGTGTACACCACCTGTGTACCGACACGTGGATGGCTGACACGCAACCCCCCAGGTCTCCTGCCCTGATTGGTTAAAATAACCAATGGTTCAAAACCCTTCGAACCGGTCAATACTGATCCCAACCGTAGTGTACCCACGTACACACCAAATAAATGTGACTCGAATGTAACCCTGTTACATCCTCCCCCATCAAGACTATTGCTTACGCAATACACAAAATTTTGTTGGAGAACTCCAACTGCCAGTACCTCTGGCTATCCATGAACACCATTAGTGGTGCTATGGAGTATCCTCTAGAGGAGGTAGACTATTCCGAGAACTCGGAAGTGGATGCCCTTGGGGATATCTCCCCAACGGTTGACCGCTCCAACAATGCCGAACGTTGATGTCGGCAGCCTAATCTGTTCCCCACACGTGGGGAAAAATGCACTAACTAGTGTGCCTCCCCTGCCAATGTCGGATGATACATCCGGATCGCCGAAGGCGATCATCACCAATGAGCTGGACGTAGCTCTTGAAAGCCAACTTGCCGCACAGGCACTAAGGGCTGCGTTACGCGCTCCCAAACGCCTGCCAAGGGCGGCCTATAACTTTGATGGTCCTCGTGACCTTCCAAAGTGGGCTAGGCGTGTGGTAAGGAATGGTTTAGCATCCTATACCCCTTCCCCCCCCCGGCTGAACAGCATTATCAATGCGAGCGCCGGGAGAAACTCCAGCAACAACTGCTTACGCAAAAGCAGTTCACTAGCGTCTCATACCGAGAGCGCCTAGACAGGCAGTCACAGGGTGCCCCTGTTGAGAACCTCCGCGAGGTTCCTATTGTTCTTTCTCCGGGAGAAAGTGCTGATGATGCGGAGAAGAAGTTACGCGCTTGGGCGGAAGGGGAGAAGCTTCTCCCCAGCTTCAATGAGCTGTACAACAGCTATTCCCGTCGCGACATTCGGGTGGAGAGGGCGTTGCGCCTGGCATTCGCCAGAGCCAAAGCGATGGAGCTATTACGTGCTCCATATCGCACGCGCGACGCGAGGGCCCCTGTATCCACCACAGAGCAGTGTCAGCGCTACATCTGCCTCCGGAGAGCTCCCAATTACTGGGAGTGAAGGGGCTTCTCGTGCCCCTTTGGTCGTCGAACCGCAGCGGGATTCTCCCGATCGAAAGCGTCAACGACGTCGCGGCAATCCTGCCGTAGGGGAGTCTCGGACTCCCACGAACTCTGTGAGTGTGGATAACCCTTCCAATTCACCAGATACTGGGTTTGACCCCGATGATGGCGTCGCGCCATCAGACGCTCCACATGATAGTGTGGAGTACCCTCCGCATCGAGCATTGGAGGAGGAGGTCCCGCAATTGTGACGTGAGATTCGCGATCGCTGTGATCTTCGACACAGCCGTCGCATCCATGATATACACAGGGAACTCCGCGATGAGTGGGATACCACTGATCGCTTCGAGAGGCGGCTTGCCTCTCTCAAGACGACCGTTGCGGAGCTTCGTCGTCGCATTTTAGCCCTGTCGGGCTTCCTCCGCCCTGCCGTGTCTTACGGCTCTTACGGCTATCCGCCTTTCCAATCCCCTCCAGGAGGGAACCCACCTCCGGGTCCTGGGTATGGATTAAGCATACCCACATAGAAGGTTGGATGCGTACGCATCACCTTCGGGATATCTAAGGTATACGATAAGCCCTTTCGGGCTAGTACCTTAAAATGGCCCACAAACCTGGGGCGTAGTTTATTCCACAACACGTTGGAAACTGCATGTGTAGTAATATTTTTTAGCGTTTAATAAAACACTTCTTCCTACTTTGTATACCTTTTCGTTACGCCGCCCCTGGTGGTCAGATTGCTCCTTCTGCTTGTCTTGGCTTTCCGCCATGGCATCGCAGACGTGTCGTAAGACACTAAGGCGCGTCGATAAAAACTTATCGATGTGCTCTCGCACAGATACAGGGCTGACATCACGGAATCCTATCCCCTTTATCCCTGGTCCGCACACTCGTGGAGTCAACGGAACCCTCGGATTCACTAATCCGTTCACGTAAAACGGGGTAAACCCCGTAGATGCATGTACCGAATTGTTAATAGCAAATTCGACCATCGGAAGCATATCACTCCAACCCTTCAGAGAATCCGGACATAAACTCCGGAGAATATCCTCGACAACGCGATTAACGCGTTCCGTCTGACCGTCCGTCTGCGGATGATCCGCAGTGGACATGAGGAGCTTGGTGCCCATTACCTTAAACAACGCTCCCCAGAACTGTCCCGTAAAACGGGGATCCCGATCCGATACAACGGAGTCGGGTAGACCATGCTGTCGAAAGACACGGTCTAGGAACACTTTTGCTGTTCCTTGTCCATCAATGGACTCTGGAACCGCCGCCAGGTGAGCCATCTTGCTCAAACGGTCTACAAAGACCAATATGCCGGTGTTACCGGCCTTATCCTTCGGGAAACCGAAGATAAAATCCATACTAAAGGATTTCCTACACTCCGTCGGAACGGATAAGCTCGCCAAAGGCGCAGCTGAATCTGCAGAGGGTGTGACCCTCTGACACGTCTCACAGGTGCGAATATACGCACCGACCCACTTATACATTTTGGGCCACCAATACAAAGCGCTTAAAGCGCTGTAGGTCTTATCCCGACCTAAATGACCCCCGGTAGGGGCTTCACGTGCCTCAAGGAGGACTCTGTACTTTAGTTCCTCATCATAAGGAACAACCACCCGCAGAGTATCCTCCGCGCTCGTGCTATAATATAGCAAACCTTCACAGTACCTGTAACGGTGTAACCGAGCTTTAGCTCGACTTGACTGGGTTGGCTCAGGCGAGCCAAGTCCCTTTCCACCCAACGCGCTAATAAGCGCCGTACGTTGTGGGCCTTTCTCATACGCCTGGCATATGATATCCACCACAGACGAGATGACGAATGTCGCGTGAGAGAGCTCGTAATCGGGACGACGCGACAACGCGTCTGCAAGTACATTCTGTTTCCCATGTTTGTACTTTACCTCAAAATTGTACTCCGCAAAGAAGGAGAGTCAACGGGCCATCCGTTGGGAGAGATGAGGCGACTTTGTAGCTGTCCGTAAGGACGCGTGGTCAGTATAAACCACGAACGGCTTTGAGCCGAGTAGGTGAACCCTAAATTTGACAAGGGCATACTTCATTGCAAGTAGATCCTTGTCATGAACGGGATAATTTCGTTCTGCAGCTTTAAGCTGCCTCGACTCAAACGCAATCACGCGTTCCCGTCCCGCGTCGTATGCTTGTAAGAAAGCACATCCGATTGCGAAATCGGAGGCGTCGCAGATGACGCTAAAATGTTTCCCAGAGTCTGGGAGAGCAAGAACGGGAGCTTTTAACAAGCTTCCCTTAACCTCTTCAAAAGCGTTTTGGTGTTTGGTTTCCCAACACCAATCCACGTCCTTCTTAAGAAGGTCAGTTAATGGCTTCGCCATTTCAGCGTAGTTCTCGCTGTACTTGTGGAGATAATTGGCTAATCTAAGCCACTTCCTTAAATCTATAAGATTTACAGGCGAATTCCACACCGCAATGGCTTTCACTTTCGCGGGATCCGCCCGCACTCCATCCTTACCGATGAAGCATCCGAGGAAAGGAATTTCCTCAGCACCAAAAATACATTTGGATGTGTTCGCATATAACTTATGCTCTCGCATACATTCGAGCACAGCTCGAAGGTGTATCAGGTGCGTGTCTGAACATCAGACGAGTCCCCTTCCGCACGACTATGAACGAATATATCGTCGAAGTACGTCTGAGCGTACTTTCTATGAGGGCGGAAGAGTTGAGTCACCAAGCGATTAAAAGTCGCTGGTGCATTCGAAAGCCCCTGTGGCATAACAAGTCACTCCCACAGCATGCCGATAGGCGTGCTGACCGCTGTAAGCGGAACATCGGACGCTCGCATGAGCACCTGATAATACCCGTCCACCAGATCTAAGGCACTGTATACAGCACAGCCCGCCATATTGTTCTGGAGGACATCCTTCCGAGGAATCAAAATCTGCATGGGTACAGTAGCTGTGTTCAGCTTGTTGTACGCATGCACAATGCGTCAATTTCCGTTCGGTTTACGAACACAAAAATTGGGAGAAGAGTGGGGAGACTTGCTCTCCCGTACCATCCCTGCCTCTTCTTTCCCCTTGAAGAATGCGTCGATGACGTCGCATTGCTCCTTGGGGAGAGGCCACTGCCTAGTGACGCAGTATTTGGTTCCAGGAACCAAATCAATTTGATGTCGGGCCCCCCGATCCGGTGGTAACCCCATCGGCGGGTTGTCACTAATGGCATCTCCAAATTCCTTTAGTAAGGAATGGTAAGGGTCCTCAGGATTCGCGAGGATCTTGAGACCGCTTCGGGCATTCAATGTCTGTTTGGTTTGCACCAAAACTTACTCGTCCATCGTGGATGAGGAGTTCAAATCCTCTTCCGGACGCAATACGACAACCTCGTCGATTTCACCTGCTTTTAAAGCAGTCTCAAACTCGTTGAAGGACATCTCCTCCAACGACAATAGTTCTCCTACCCCAGGCAACCGTTCCAGGCTTACGCCTTCTGTGACAACACCTGTCACACTATTCAGCATCCTATGGTACTGCTGACTACTGGCATCGGGACTCATCCCGAGACCCAGATGGGGAGAGTCAATTGCCCCATCTATTGGAAGCGCCTTGCGCCTATCCACAGAGATCACTACCTCTACCAACGGTGGCTCGCCGGTGTCACCTAAAACGGCGTAGTATGAATTATTTCCGACGTGCGAAAGAGACGAACTTTGGGTCTATTCGCTTGGAAGCACCTTCCGATTAACCACAGGGGTCTCTACCCCTACCACCGGAGTCGCCTCAGAGGAATACACCTCTGCCAATGGCGACTCACCAGTATCGCCTATAACGGCGTGGTCGGAATCATTTCCGACGTGCAAAAGAGACGCACTACGGGTCGCTTTGCTTGGAAGCGCCTCGCACTTAACCACAGGGGTCTCTACCCCTACCACTGGAGTCGCCTCAGAGGAATCCACCTCTGCCACTAGCAACTCATCAGTCTCACCGTTAACGACGTGGGGATTAACCGCCGAATCCCCCTCGTTAAGGAACTCTTCCTTAACCTCATTGGGACTGATCATCTCAGACATCCCAATCTCTGGCATCTCACGCCAGAATCGCTTTTGCGATCGAGAAAAGGTGGGTTCATGACTCGCCAATGCTTCACCCGACCGCGGGTGCGTTGAACCAATGGACTTAGACTTCCAGTTTATTAATGGCTCGTGGCGTTCCAGCCACTTCATGCCCAGAATGAGGCCATACCTCGAGTCCAAATCCAGGACTAGTCAACGTTCTAAGCTGTCGAAGTCTGCAAACTTCAGCTTAAGGTCAATCGAGACCTTGGGTACAGTAACCTGTACGCCCGTCGCAAGACGGACCGTGACAACGTCACGAGAACGTGCCTCTAGGGCTTCGGCATACAGCCGACGCTTCTCAACAGAAGCCCGTCTGAAATAATTGTCAGACGATCCATAGTCTATCAAGACTCTCCAAGGCTTATCAAAGCCTTTCACGTCCGCAAGGACTACCAGCAAACCTGGCTGGTACACCAACTCGGTGCTAGAAAGCACCGTTTCCCTCGGGGCTTTGTGCTGTCGGCCCCTACCCTGGGGCTTAACAGCACTGAGGGATCCCCCAGTAGAGCAACCCGCACCTACTGGGAGCCGTCGTTTCCCGACGGCTTGGGCAAGGGCTTTTTCCCCACCCTTGGCCCCTTAAAGCGAGTAACTCGCTGGGGATTTTTCGGGCATCTGTTCCGCAGATGATCCGTGCTTCCACACAGGAAGCATCTTAGCGGCCCATGCCGATGCAACATAGCTAAGAGCTCTGCCTAGAAGCTCTGCGAAAAAGAGTCAGAGTGACTCTTAGCGGGAGGTTTCTCTTCCCCTTCGACCTGACTCAGGTCCATGGGTTCGGGACCCACCTTAGAGGAACGAAAGTTCCTCTCGGCGTTAAACGCCATCTTAAACGCCTCCTCCAGGGATTGGGGTCGGCATCGGAACAGTTCCGAACGTGCTGGCCCTTCTTTCAGGCCTCCCATGAAGACGGGGATGGACACTTCATCCGAATACGCTTTCGCGTACATCCCTTCCAACAGGGTCTTCAGTTCTTGGACATATGTTTCCAAGTCCCTAGTGCCCTGACGGCACCTCAAAAACGCCAGCTGATTCTGGAAAACTAGATCAAGCGTGGCGAACATGTCCATAAGCTTTGGCTTAAGGACTTCCCAGGTTTGGAACACGCTCGTGACCGAATCCGGACACGTAAACGCCCATGTACCGGCTTTGCCCGTAAGATGGGTCAATGCAAGTCCCACTTGCAAGTAATCAGCGATCACATTCGCTGTGGCGAAGGCCGTTTCGACCTCTCGCAACCACACGTAAAGGTTGTCACCCTTCTCTCCGGTGAACTCCTTTATCTTAAATGATAATGGTGGACGCACCCCCGTGGAATGACTTCCACCTAAACTCGCCTCATGGGCGATGAGGGCATTGATCCTTGCCTTTACGGCCTTAAGGCCCTGCTCCACTAGGAGCTGTATACCCTCGTCACCCAGTAAGGATACCATCCTGTTAAAGGCTTCCTGCTGGACGAGGGTTAACCTTTCCCATCGTCCTGATTCATCCTTTGCAGAGGATGCCGTAGCCTACCAACACAGGTGTTGGATTGACTACCAGTGCTACCAGATGTAGCCGGCGCATACACGCACGGTGCGGCTAGCGCATAGAGGAAGACTTTCCTTAAAGCCGTTCGCCGCTACTTATCCGATACGCCCTTATAAAGGGCTTAGTAGGAGAGAGCTCTCCTACTCGGGGCCAAGATTCCCGGGTTTGTTTACTATATCCTTTGCTAATGCCTTAACGGCAAGGCTCCCTTACTAAGGGTGTAGCTAAAGTGAGGGCTCCCTCTACGCTACTGCACTCACTACACGCGCGACCGGTCGAGGTCGTGCGTCTCTTAGTGATAGAGTGAAATGTAAACTGAATGTATATTTAATATATAATTAGCCTAAATTAATTTAAACTAATGCAAACTATATGTAATACTAAGTAGAACTTACCAAATTCGTACCTAGCTAAAATGTAGTGTACTCCACCTGTGTACTAACACGTGGATGGCTGACACGCCACCCCCAAGTGCTTCTGCCCTGATTGGTTAAAATAACCAATGGTTCAAAACCCTTTGAACCGGTCAATACTGACCCCAACGGTAGTGTAACCACGTACAGCACCAACTAAATGTGATCTGAATGTAACCCTGTTACAGAGTTTATGTCCGGATTCTCCAAAGAGTTGGAGTGAGATGCTTCGTATGGCAGAATTTGATATAAACAATTCGGTCCATGCATCTACGGGGCTTACCCCGTTTTACGTGAACGGATTAATGAATCCGAGGTTCCATTAACGCCACGTGTGTGTGGCCCAGGTCTTAAGGGGGGGAGGATTCCCTGATGTCAGCCATGTATCTGTGCGAAAGCACATCGATAAGTTTTTATCGACGCGCCTTAGTGTCTTACGACACGTTTGCGATGCCATGGCGGAAAGCCAAGACAGGTAAAAGGAACAGGCCGACCGCAAGGGTCGGCGTAACGAAAGGGCGTACAAAGTAGGAGAAAGTGTTTTATTAAACGCTAATAATCTTCCTACACATGCAGTTTCCAAGGTGTTGCGGAACTAACTGCGCCCCAGGTTTGTGGGGTCTTTTAAGGTAATAGCCCGAAAGGGCTTGGCGTATACCTTGGATATCCCGAAGGCGATGCGTACGCATCCAACCTTCTATGTGGGTATGCTTAAGCCATACCAGAGCCCGGAGGCGGGTCCCCTCTTGGAGGAAGTTTGGAAGCCGGATAGCCGAAAGGCACGACATGACGGGACATCTCCGACAGGATCTAAATACGACCCGGAAGCTCCGAAACGAGAGACTCGAGGGGGCAAGCCGCCCCTCGAGGCGTTCATTCGCACTCCCCTCGTCACGGCGTCCCTCCTGGGCATCATGGATGCGACGGCTGTGCTGATCACAGCGCTCGTGAACCTCACGTCGCAATTTCGCGACCTCCTCCTCCAGTTCTCGATTCGGAGGGTATTCCACATTACCATGTGGAGCGCCTGATGGCGCGACGCCATCATCGGGGTGAAACCCAGTACCTGGTGAAGTGGAAAGGTTATCCACATTCACAGAGTTCTTGGGAGTCAGAGACTCCCCTGCGGCAGGATTTCCGTGAAGTCGTTGACGCTTTCGAGCGGGACAATCCCGCTGCGAGTTAACGACCAAAGGGCGGAAAAATCCCCTTCACTCCCAGTAGCTGGGAGCTTGCCGGAGGCAGATGCAGAGTTTGCATTGCTCTCCGGCACCACACCGAGAGCAGGGCGCGTGTAGTAAGAGGAAGGTAATTGCCCCAGCGCTTTGGCCTGGGCATACGCCAAGCGGAACGCCCTATCTACCCGAACTTCACGTTCGGAATAGCTGTTGTACAGCTCATCAAAGTTGGGGAGGCGCTTACCCCCTCCGCCCATGCGCGGAATGCCCGTTCTGCCTCCTCGACACCTTCTTCCCGTAGGATAACGTAGGGAACCTCGCGTAGGATCTCAACGACGGCACCGCGTGCCTGTTTCCCGAGGCGCGCTCGGTACGACTTGACAGTGAACTGCTTCGTCGTTAGCAGTTTGGCCCGGAGTTGTTTCCGGCGTGCGATTTCACGCGGCAGTACGGCCGCAGGACCAGGGATATAAGAGGCTAAACCCCTCTTCACCTCGTTCTTGGCCTTTTTTTGAGGGTCACGAGGACCCTTCCGTGCCGGTAACGGCATGTCGGGCTTCATGAACCGTGTCCGGCTCATTGGTGATGGTCGCCTTCGGCGACTCGGATGAATCGTCCGCAGTTGGGAGAGGTGGCGCACGAGTTAGCTTTTTTCCCCACGTGTGGGGAATGGATTGGATGACCGACAGCGCCATTCGGCGCTGTCGGAGTGGTCAGCCTTTGGGGAGATATCCCCAAGGGCATCCACCTCCGAGTTATCGGAATAGTTTCCATCCTCAGCACCACTAAAAGTGCTCATGGTTAGCCAGAAGTTCTGGCAGTTGGAGTTCTCCAACTAAAATTGTTTTATTGCGTAAGCAATAGTCTTGATGGGGGAGGATGTAACAGGGTTACATTCTGGTTACATTTAGTTATGTGGTGCATGTAAGTACACTACGGTTGGGGTCAGTGTTGACCGGTCCGAAAGGTTTGAATCTATGGGTTATTTTAACCAATCAGGGCAGGAGCCCTTGGTGGAGGCGTGGCATCCAGCCACGTGTTAGTACACAGGTGGTGTACACTACATTTTAGATAGGTATGAATTTGGTAAGTTCTACTTGTATTACATATAGTTTACATTAGTTTAAATTAATTTAGGCTAATTATATATTAAATATACATTCAGTTTACATTTCACTCTATCACTAACAGACGCACGACCTCGACCGGTCGCGCGCGCAGTGAGTGTTGTAGTGTAAGGAAGTCCTTCCCTTAGCTACCCCCTTTTGAAGGGAGCCTTGTAACAAGGCGTTAGCTTGTGCTAACTTGTAAGCTAAAGGGAAATATTGGCCCGAGTAAGAGAGTACTCGCTTACTAAGCCCTTTTATAAGGGCGTATCGGCTAAGTAGCGGCACATCGCCACTTTAGGAAAGTCTTCCTCTGTGCGCTAGCCGCACCGTGCGTGTTCGCACCGGCTACAATATGAGTGAAGTGCACCGTCCGTTCGCTGGCTTGGTCGTACTCACCACGAATTGAAAAAAACAGGTAGACGTATATTTTTATTCATATCATTGATAATTTCGTAGGTTACGCGATAAGGTAGTGTACTTAAGAATCATAGTACCTATTATTTTGTACGGATAAGTAGAGTAAGATACACGACGGATATAGGATCGCTACAACTTTAACTTTTATGCATATTACATGTTAGGATAGATAACCACTTCTCAATAAACGTTTGATTGAACAAATCCCTGACTTGGTTATCTTAACATACTATATTCAAAGTGTCTTGGGGTGTTGTTTTCCATCGTTAACGTAAAGATTTGGTTGCGAAAAAAAGTCACTAAAGACGAATTCAGTATATTCAAGGTATTAAACGACATCTACGACTCAAGTTTATACGAATATAATTAAGTATGTACAGCGAAACATTTTAACAGGTTATGAGCGCAAAGGTTCACGATGTGTCGCTTAATAAAAACCTCGACGAAGAGAAACCGGCAGGTATGGTGCCGAAGGTGCTAAAATTTTGGAATTGTTCCAAAAGGTTTGTGACAGATTCGCTAAACGCAAGAATTTAGGGGTGTTACAGATGGAAATCACTTTTGTTTCAACAACTCGATGAGACTTGCCACTCAGATGCGGTTGGCGTTGCTGGAGAGTACGTCGGAGCGAAACCCGAAAATACACGCTCAATTTAATGATGAAAATGTTGGTATGGATTCACCGATATGAAATTTACATTATCTGTTTAAAACACCCTCTACAAAGGACAGAAAGTTTTCCATAAGAGTTTTCGATAGTTTCGAGGCGTACCGATGTTGGGAGCATGATTTAAAGACTAAGGAACAAGATTTATAGGTCAAATTACTATTGCTGAAACGGCATGTAGATTTTAAAGGTCTGAAGACATTATTCCTTTCATTTTCTGGAGCAGTATCTTAGCTGAACAGCTGAGAGATACTACAACCGACAAGTGTATAAGTAGTTGATAGAGTCACCAACGTTGGCTCACGTGATGAATAGAATGCTTAGTGCATTTCACACGTCGGCACAAGCGATGAAATTATTCATTACCAAGAAACATCCAAAACGGTCCTGGAATGAGCATTACATATATCAGGAAGCTATTCTAGAGGATTTTGGAAGTAATGAATAGCTCGTGTTGGATAATGGTATGCCTCGCCGGAGTTGAAGACCATTTTGATGGTGAAATTCGACCATACTAGGTCCGATTTCTTGAGGCATGCTCAATCATTGTGCCCGTTGTCCAAGCCGTTAAAGGTTAGGCACGAACTACAAGGACGTTTGGTGCTGAAGCAGTTCACATGGTGGAAGAAAAGAAAAAAAGATCAAGTGCCATTAATGTGGAAAAAAATGGACTCATTCGTTCAAAATATCCCACTAGAGCGAACGAAAAGGTTGATTTCTCCCTAACCATTAGTGATAACCCGGCTGGAATTGATGAAAGCAAGTGTATTTGGATAGCGGTTCTTGTAGAGAACATGGAAATGATCCAAAATAGTTGCATGACAAAGATTTGGAGGGATCCTGTTACCGATCCAATGGTAAAAAAAGTGAACGTTTCGAAAAAAGGAGTGGATTAAGATCCATGTGGTTGCATCTGGTGAATCAAGATCATACACATTGATAACGTGTATTACGTAGAAAAACGCTCGAAATACATCCTGTCTCACGGTCTTTTGGAGGAAAAAGGGTGTGAAATGGCGTATATTAAGGGCAACAGAATTATGTTGCATAAGGCCACCCGAAGATCAATTTTCGATATCCAAAAGATAAACAACGTGCTGACGGTTATGGTAAACGTTATTATAGATGATAAACCAAAAACCGAAAGAATTTACTCTGTCATGAGGGGAAATGGTTCCGATTTGAGTCGAAAAATGGAGGGTCGATAATATATTTTTATACAGGCCTGAGGCATCTAAAAAAAAAACTACGATGCCGTGAAACGTTTGGCAAGGATCCACCAAGTGGGACCCAGCTGACTGACCGCAAGAGGATGAACGGTTTGAGGTGTGGGAAAAGCAAGCAAACTAAATTCCGCAATCATACAAGGAATGTGGTTCAAATTCACCAATTTATCGGGTTTAGTGACGTAATTTGCTCCAATTTAAGGGGCCAATTACGACGAAAGATCGATTGGGCAAAAGATACATGATCAACTTTGTTGATCACAAATCTAACTATTTCCGCGTATTTTTGGCAAAAACCAAAGATATCGCCGCCAAAGAAATTGAACATCTTTAGCGTTTTTCGAGAAGCTGTTTAACTGCAAGGTACATATATTACGTACCGATGGTGGGTACGAATATAAGAACAGTGATGGATTTTGCCAAAGGACGGATGTTGAACGGTAAATTATCAAAGATAATAACCAAGCAAGCAATGGCAAGGCCGAACGCATGCATCGTACTGTCATGAATATGATAAGAGCATTTTGGTTGCAAGTAAATTAAATCTTTCTTTTTGGGGCGATGTGGGTCAATATTTTGCTTTCATTGAACCGAATCTCAAGCAATGTAAATTTCAAGCGTCTATCTCCTTTGGAATTACTGACGAAGAAAAAGGCAAATCTTTGCGAAATTGTTGCGTTTGGATCGCCGTGAATAGTGTTTTTAGAATTCTGGCGAGAATTCGCGGGCACACACAGCTTAAGTCGCTATAATTGTTGGGGAAAGCGAATATGGCAAGGGTTTCAAGGTGTACTGAAGTCAGAACGCAAAGTGGTTTTCACTCAACACAAGAATAGCATTGAGACGTTTGATAAAGACCAGAACGAGGTGCAACAAGGTTTGCAGGATAATCGACAACCATGTGAAGATACTGCTCAATCACAAGAACCCCAGAAAAGTCCAGAAAAAAACGAAATGGCAACGCGATAGATATATCACGCGGAGAAAATCCAAGAAAATGAAGGAGATCAAGCATATACTAATGCCAATGCGACTGAAATTCAAGATATTTTCGATATTGAAGCAATAGGGTCTGTTAATTTCGTAACGGGAATGGACCCCAAAAAATTTGGCCAAGCGATGAAGAGTTCAAACAAGAACAAGTGGAATATTGCAATGCAGGATGGGCTGAACTCTCTGTAGAAATTGAAGTGTGGACAGTTTTTGAAAAGCCCAAGGGTTTTCGTTCTCTTCACACAAAATCGGTGTTCAAAACCAAGTTGGACCCAGATGGAAATATCGAAAGATACAAGGCGATACTCGCTTCTTGCGGGAACGAATCGTGTTTAGGAGTGTATTACAATTCGCTGCTGTGATTGATAGTGGAACCTTAAGCTGATCTTAGCTTTGGCGGTCAGGTGTTATGTGCCTGCGTGGCATGGAGATATTCCGAATGGTTATGTAAAAGCATCGGAAAACGAGCACGATATCTACTTGCATATTCGCAAGGAATGCAAGATGCAATAATTTCGGACAAATCTTAAGCCCAAGATAAAAGCGTACTCAACCTCAAGAAGATGTTTTACGGCCTCAATCAGGCAGGACGACTATTGAGCCAGTTGATACACGGAAATTACTAGATTTGCACTATTCGTAGATATGTGTCTTTACGTGAAACAAGCTGAAGGGCAGGTCATTATCTTTGGAATTTACATTGATGGCTTGCTAGTGACTGGCACTAAGGAGGAGCTCTTGACGAAGTTTTTTGAACATCTTAAGTGTTTGGAGATCAAAAATTTGGGTATCGTGAGGAGATTTCTTGGAATGCGTATTACTTTCGACGGTAACTTTGGCTACAAGCTGGATCAAGAAGTCGTAATTAATGAAATTTAGGATTTCCGTTTTTAAGGGTCAAATGCAGTCAGGACGTCAATTGGCCAATAATTTGAGGATTTAGCCCTGCGACCAAGTGATCAACTTAAAACTTACGGAAAAAATCTAATTAAGGACTTTCAATCTCTCGTCGGAAGATTTTTTTTCTGGGTTGCAAAATGCACAAGGTCAAATATATCGTTCGCCGTGAACAAGAAACAAGAAGAATGCATGCGCGTAAGGTCCCGGATTGGAACCTGGCAAAGAAGATTGCGAGGTACCAAATCCCTTATACTCACTATAGGTAAATCTGAACACACACCTGGTGTTTTGTAGGTCAAGGCTTATATTGAGGCAGACTACGGTGGAGCTAAAGAAGACCGAAAACCAACTATAGGTGGCTTGTTTTTGCTGATGGAATGATGATGGGGGAACTGTATTTGCAAGAAGCAAGGAGGAGTCCTGCTTTTGGCGATAGAAGCAGAGTATTATGCTGCATTGACTACCGCGGTGCAGTCACTCGGTTTCAAGGAACTTCTCGAAGAAATACAAATCAAGACAAAGCTACCGATGCAACCTTGCATGGATACCAAGCTGAGATCAAAATTTTCAAAGGACTTGAAGCAACTCAAAAATAAATCATGTGGACATCCGGCTGAAATATATTATTTTAAAGTTACAAGAAAACACTATCGAACCTGTCTACGTTGGAACGAAGGAATTCTAGCTGATAGACTTACCAAGGCAGCGGCTGTACTAAGATTCGAAGAGTTGCAAAGCGCGATCGCTTGCAACAATTGTGATAGACGAAATTGACAATGAGAAGGAGTGTTGAAAATATTCGATTTTTTATTTATTACGGTTTGTACCAAACCAAGGTATATTATATTTTCATTTATAGCATTGATAATTTCGTAATTTTAAGAGATAAGATAGCGTACATAAGGATCTGAGTGCCTTTTATTAGGTACGGATAAGTAGTGTTGGACACACGACAGATATAGGATCGCTACAACTTCAACGCATATGCTATATTTCGTGTTAGGATAGATAATCACTTCTCAATACACATTCTATTGAACAAGAGGACTTGGTTATGTCTACGAACTGTCTCAGAGTGTTATTTTTATCCTTAACGGAAAATCGGCGATAAAATTCAACAAAGACGAATTCAGTATATTGAAGGTATTAAAACATCTACGACTCAAGTTTCTACGAATCTACGCAAGTATGGACCAGGAAACATTTGAACACCATTGTATAGCCTTCGTTCGCTGTGAAGGCATTGAGCGGCGTCCGCGGCAATCTGTGGCAATAGACAAAGCGTCTGTGGCAGTAGTGGCGCCCATTCGTTTGCTCGCTTATTGTAGCATTAGATATGGAATTTCCCCATACGTTTTATAGCGTATTTATTCAAGTACGAGACCGTATACTGTTCTTTTTATGCTCCGTCCAATTGGCCAACAACTTCTGATTTAGACGAGCTTCTTAACGGGAGATGTGTGCCACAATTCTTAGTTTTTGAAGTGATGACCAAAGAAACTTCTGGTGAAGCGAAGAAGAAATTGTACGGTCGGCTTATATCGGTATATCTGTAGCAAAAACTAAACACACACACAGTAGTTCTTATGCACAGAGATATGAAAGTATCTGGTCTCAATGTTTTGACCAGATAGTATATCGGAAACCGGAAGTGTCGTGAAGGAGTTGAAAATTATGATAAATCCACTTAATCAACAACACAAAGAGGTAATAAGCTAGTCCTCCTTGCTTTACTTCCCAGGTACTTAATCTTCCGCCCAAACCAACAAATCAATCAAACACACTTGAGACACACTTCCAAAGTCAGTTCCGGGCTGCTCCCAACACTAGCGCGCTTCAAACGGCTGCTTCCACTTGCTAGGGCGTTCGCTCAACGACTTCCTTGTATTACACTTGGTTTTTGTACAGGATCAAAAAAGAATGTTTTCACGGTCACCAGAAATCTGCGCACTTCAAGGGAAATTTCGTTCTATTAAGTGTTACTAACTCCTACATCAACGTCAATCACTTTTTTCACCCACTATCTTTTGGTTACTTCAGCGCTGACTTCAATACGTGGCAGTTACCACTGAGTCCCTCTGTAACCTGATTGATCATCCTTGAGAGCTACCACTGATTCCCTCTGTAACCTGATTGATCATCCTTGACAGTTACTTCAGAAACCCTCTGTAATATGATTGAGCGAGGTGGCCGTCGCGAGGTGGCCGTCGCATGTCGCTCCTGATTGGTCAAAAATTCCATTTATATCTCCACATTCATACCAATCATAAATCACTTAGCTGCGAGGTGGCCGTCGCGGGTCGCCTCTGATTGGCTGAAAATATCTTTTCCAAAATAAAATACTTAACCACTTGAAAACAATTGAGAATGCCCAGTCAACCGACTTGGGCGGCCGAGGGCGCATGACTTTCTGGGAGCTTCTCACCACAATCAGACCTGCCGCTATTCTTATAAGGTGCGCCTGTGTATTTAATTTCTGTAGTGGTGCTGACAGTTTGTTTTTGTGACCTGGTTTGTCTGCTACAGCCCGCGCCCACAGCTACAGGAGTGTCTACGAAGCTGAGGGCACGTGACTTCTCGCTAGCTTTACCTCTGGGATTGAACTTGCTGTTGCGTATATAAGATGCGTCTGTGTCTTGGCTTTCTGCAGAAGTGCTGACAGTTTGTTTTCGTGACCTGGTTTGTCTGCTACAGCCCGCGCCTTAGCGTCCATAGCTACAGGACAGTATGTGAAGCTGAGAGCACATGACTTCTCGTTAACTTTACCTCTGGGATTGAACCTGCTGTTGTGTATGTAAGATGCGTCTGTGTCTTGGCTTGATGTGGTGTTGCTGACAGTTTGTTTCCATGATCTGCTTGTCTGCCAATGTCCGTGCCCTAGCGCCCATAACTGCAGGACAGTATGTGAACAGTTTCTGCAGCCAATAGTGCTGGACCTTTTGTTGACTTATTTGCCAGGAATGGATTTGCCGTAGTGCATGTAAGCTGTGTCCGTGTCTTGACTTTCTTAGTTGATGTTACTCAAAAGAGCATAGCATGTTGAATAAAACACTTGCACCTTCGGATGTGTTAGGGCTACCACGACTTCGCTGAAACAGTGTTCACGTGATGGACGCACACAACAATCTTTGATGTTAATGTTCAATGTTGACAAGACAAGAAGTTTGTAATTGATACTTTCTTTTATGATCACATGAGATGGTTTTAGACATATACTTGAGGAAATCACCAGCGTAAAAAGCAAAGTTGTGCTAGTATTTAAAGTCTTGGTATGAAAAAATATACCATAAAGTAATATCTGTTGCAGATCACATCCTACATATTGTAAAAATAGATCCACTTCACTACAATCGCCCCTTGCGTAACTTCAGCGCATGCGAGCAAAAGGCACGCACACACATAGTTCTTAGTTATCATACTTCAGATATTTACGTGCCTCATTCTCATCCACAGGTGTCGTGAAAAATGGAACCTCATCTTCCTTGCATATGTTAATCACCATTTTCCAGGTACTCTCGCATTCAAAAACATAACGCGACGAAACTATGAAGAGGTAATCACGGGCTCTGCTAAGTGTCACTAATGATCTTGATGGACATCCGTCAAGGAATCCCAGCGTGTGTGATCGAAGCATAGATACAATAACGACATTTGCTTCACGCCCCTGACTAGAGTCGTAGCCACCTCAATATATAGATATTCGTCATACACTTAACCCATGTACTTTAATTGACTACGTATAGCCTTGACTTGATTTTGGTATGGCGAAATAATTAACAATGATTTCCTCACAGCTATTCTTGTTCTTCGCATCTCGCTTTCCAGTATACCGTATATCTTCCCCAATAAGTATATGACCATTGCTTGCTCAATAATATTAGTATGCCTGAACTCTTGACGTTCCATCTCTCTCACCCCCTCTTGGCAACTAATCCAAATAACTCGATCACTCTTGAGACTTCGCTTTCCAGAAAGATTGCGATCAACTGGTTTACCCCAAACAACCACGTCCAGGCTATTGAAACGCATAACACTCAAATAATCCTTCGATATGGCTGCTCTATACGGAGTGTATACGGGTAAAATACTTGTGAAAATCTCGTGATTTTCGGATGACTTCTAAATTCTGCATTCATACTGACTCCGGGGAACACTGGTAATAACTGATGAGTAGCGCGGAAATGTTCTATAGAATTCAACAACCCCCAGGTGATTTTATGACGACGGGCTCCACTGTGAAACCTGTGTCTTAACTTTTCACTTATGGGAGAGTACGCAAAAAGCTGATAGGGATCACCTACAGATACCAGAACTTCAACTTTTGGCCTGATAGCTTGTAATAACGCTACCTCTGCCGTTTGAGCGCCTTCATCATTAATGATTACATTGTAATATACTCTGTGGTAGTCTGGTTGCCCTAATTGGTCCAAGGTAGCAATAATTACATGTTCTTTCTCCAATGTCTTCACCTCCTTCATTCTCAATCTTGCAGAAATATCTTTGCGAACCACACTGCCTTCCAATGAATGTCGATCTCGTGGTAATATTTCTGAAAGTAACCTCCGTCGGTAATGTTCAGCTTCTGGTAATGCCATCGTACCCTTTATCTCACCCAACCGTACTATATCGTGATCCGGTATCGCCTTGGAATCCATCAACCTTTTAAGATCTTCATCAATGGCTGCATTAGTTTCTGAGACGATAGCAATGCGACCCCGTGGAAACAGCGCTAATAGCGTTAACACAATCGCAGTAATTGTAGACATTTTTCCAAATCCCTAAGGACCACGAGCTAGAACAATTCCTTTTGTCTCCACAGCTGCTCGTACTACTTTCAATTGGTCCATATCTAGCGTACGTTGAAATTCCTTATACACAATCGTCTGTTCCATCTCCGCCATCACTGATGCGGACCTCAGCGATTCAATAGTCTGTCTTTTGGTCATTTATTGTAGTAATGGAGATGACGGTTCTCTAGTCAATTTATCTATTGTGCTGAATCTTCTGACATAATTCATGATATTGACCACGGGCAACCATCGCAGTTTGTAGATGTTCCTACGTATATCCCCCACATTAGCGGGGGTTATAATTATTTATCGGAATCCAACTGAGCATACTATTCCCCAGTCCAGAAAACTCAATTCGTGATATCGCACGACGCAAAGTCTTCCATAATCCCATCTCCTTAGGCTGAATTGATCCATATTTATACACTCAGTCCTAAAATCTCCACTTACTTGTAAGTATAACACCCCTTTCATTAACGGCATGAAATGATCGGTACCGTGATCATTGTCGTATGTTTTCCATCTTTTAGCTAAACATTGCCCCACTCCATAAGATGTCACATGAAGATCCATTGTTGACGTAACATCCTTTGGGTCCCATTCATACTTGTACTGAATCGGATCGGTAACACTACGTGCTTTTAAGTGTGTTATTAACAAAATAGTGAGGATATAGTCACTCACTGACGTGAACTTATCCATATACACCTCCCTCAATTTGAAGTACAACCAATGGCTGCAAGTTCCGTGATAGTTAAACTGTGGCATCATACAATAGACAGCACAATTCATCTCTAACTGCAAGTTCCGTGATAGTTAAACTGTGGTATTGTGACATCATACAATAGACAGCACAATTCATCTCTAACTGCAAGTTCCGTGATAGTTAAACTGTGGTATTGTGACATCATACAATAGACAGCACAATTCATCTCTACATGGTCCATAACCTCCACTCCAACATTCCCGAAGGAAAACTTCCAGAGACTCCGAATCTCTTAGTAATAGCGTGACCACAAATAATACATTTCTTGCATCTTCTGGATTGATGGCTCTGAGTTGTTGTTTTCCAGCAAGTTCTCTATGGAAATCCAAAGACTTTGCCACACTAAGAATAGTTCCAGGATAAATAGTGACGTTATCAACTTCTTGACACCACCCCCTTTCAACATCTTTCATGCGTAGTATCACCTGCCTTGCGGTTGACCCTGGTTGACACCTACTTTTCCACAATAATTGTGGTTGGTCTATTGGAACCAAAATATTACTGAATGTGTATTTCTGATACTCGTTTGCCCTCTGAGTCACTGTTTGAGTTATTTCTGTATCCACATCAGTCATTGGGGTTAGGTGTCTCAAGACTTCTCCGTATGATTTTTCATTTTCAATATCTCCAGTTGTAGATACATCAAAACCCTCCGTGGTACCTTCATCTTTCTCTTCCACTTTTCCACATTCTATATTACCGTGAGTCTCATATTCTCCCAAGACCAAGTACATTTTATCCCTATTACTTGCACTGGACTCCAAATCCTCTGTCGACTCGGCCAGATCAATCACTAGTGGAGAATCTGGCTTCTCATCTTCCTCACATTCTATAGTGTGCCCAGATTTATCACCCTCTAATGGAGCTTCTATTGTCTGTCCACTCCTACGATCCATTTCTTGGGCATCCATAGTAGGATGCTCCCTATCTGCATCAGTTACGTTCTCATCCTCATTCGCTATTGTAGATCGTTCTGTTGGCTGTGGGATGTAGTCGACTGACTGTTTCTGCTTGTCCTTCTCCTCTAATCCCATTCTCTGAATCTCTGACACTACTCGATCAACAATTACTGAAAGGGCTGAGTTTTTCTCTTCTTCATGCTCTACAGTGAATTTGGATCTCTCATCGTCTAATGGATCTTCTATCATGTGTCCACTCATAACAGCAGATTCTTGATTCACCACGTTATCATCCCTTATGCCCATGACATCCGATTGGTTTGACTTGTCTTCTTCTTCGGACTCCAATCTAGTGTGCCCAGATTTATCACCCTCTAATGGAGCTTCTATTGTCTGTCCACTCCTAGAATCCATTTCCTGGGCATCCATAGTGAAATGCTCCCTATCGGCATCAGTTACGTTCTCATCCTCATTTGGTATTGTAGATCGTTCTGTTGGCTGTGGGATGTAGTCGACTGACTGTTTCTGCTTGTCCTTCTCCTCTAATCCCATTCTCTGACTCTCTGACTCTACTCGATCAACAATTACTGAAAGGGATGTTTTTTTTCTCTTCTTCATGCTCTACAGTGAATTTGGATCTCTCATCGTCTAATGGATCTTCTATCATGTGTCCACTCATAACAGCAGATTCTTGATTCACCACGTTATCATCCCTTATGCCCATGACATCCGATTGGTTTGACTTGTCTTCTTCTTCGGACTCCAATATAGTGTGCCCAGATTTATCACCCTCTAATGGATCTTCTATTGTCTGTCCACTCCTAGAATCCATTTCCCTGGGCCTCCATAGTGAAATGCTCCCTATCTGCATCAGTTAAGTTATCATCCTCATTTGGTATTGTAAATCGTTCTGTTGGCTGTGGGATGTATTCGACTGGATGTTTCTGCTTGTCCTTCTCCTCTAATCCCATTCTCTGACTCTCTGGAACTACTCGGTCAACAATTACTGGAAGGTCTGGGTTCTTCTCTTCCTCATGCTCTACAGTGCATTTGGATCCCTCATCGTCTAATGGGTCTTCTATCATGTGTCCACTCATAAACATCAGATTCTTGATTCACCACGTTATCATCCCTTATTCCCCTGGCATCCAATTGGTTTGACTTGTCTTCGTCTTCGGACTCCAATCTCTGGATTTCAGACATTGCTTGATTGATATACCTTGGTTCTCCTCGTCTCCCCAAATTCTTTCTTGATCTGATGTAGATATTGACTATGTGAGTGACTGGTTGCTATCACAAAACTTATTCTTCAATAGAAGGAGCCTATGCCTAATTCCACTTTCTGTCCTTGGCATTAGCTTATTTCCATCCATGTCTGTGACGTCACCCAATCTTTTTAAAATAACTTTCATATCCACAGCTCCATGTCTTATCGCTTCTATCAATATGTCATCTTCTCGTTCATCCATTTTCTGCAGCGTCCTTTGGTTATGCGTTGATTTTTTTCTCGGTTCGGTGGTGTCTGAGTTTTACCTTTCCTAGACCGATACACCATCTGTATCCTCTTTTGTACAGCTGCTATAGTACGTATCTTCTTCGATTGCGGGAATTTTATTGGATACCGATCAACCACTTCTGTGGAGGTAGCCTCCTGGTCTAGCATGCTCGTTAACCACTATATTTCATCCTTGTCCCATTCATCACCCCTCTTGCGCTTGACTCCCATTCGCTCTAACTTGCACATGACCCCTTTTTTAGTCCTCACGATCCATCCCTTGTCGTGACACTGTTGATTATACAAATCATATATATCATGCGCTGGGATGTTTGTACTTTTGCTGGCCTGTTGTATCTTCAATAATTCTTCCTCTTCCTCATTAGTCCATGATGAGCTAGACCTGGGTACTGATGCTGCTGTAGTTTCTGAAGCATTCGGCTCTGGGGCTGTATTCTCACTGAATGAAACACCTTCCTCGTTGCCCTTTGCTTCATCATCTTCTCGTCCTACTGCCCTCAAACTCAAAAGGGATTTTACCATATCCGTACTGTCCATTTGAAGTTTCCACTGAAGTCGTAATCAGTCACCAACGTTGTCTTCTTCTCTCAGTGAAATACCTTCACGTTACTCCGTTTGGATGGAATGTATACTTCAGGTAGGTGCTTCAAAAACTGCTTCTGATTGGCAGAAAATCCATTTATCTCCACATGCGAGGTGGCGGTCGCGAGGTGGCCGTCGCAGGTCACCTCTGATTGGCTGAAAATATCCATTTATATCGCCACATTCCTACCAATCATAAGTCAATCCGTCGCGAGGTGGCCGTCCAAGTTGCCTCTGATAGGCTGAAACAATCTTTTTATATCTCCACATTCATACCAATCATAAGTCAATTCGTGGTGAGGTGGCCGTGGCGAGGTGGCCGTCGCAGGTCGCCTCTGATTGGCCAAAAATTCTTTTTTCTCAAAATGTCAACATCACATGTTAATTCCCAGCCTGCCATATTCATTCTTCTCAGGTAATGCGTGCGCTCTCTTGACTTCTAAATGAACTTCTGGCCTCCGGACTAACCATAGTATATGATCCCATTCCATATACATCTTACGGTCCCAGTGAGTTAACTGATGCCTCTTCCTTTCTTCATATATATTGTCCTTCTCATGCAACAGGTAGCTCACTCACTGGGCTCGCCACCCTGGTGAATCCACTTATACTGTCCGGATCTACTCTTTCATGTCGTACGTTCTGTCTTGCTCTCATCTTCTCAAAGTCCAACTAACTGAATTGCAACGCAATTTCTTCTGCATCCCTCTGATCACTATATAGGTGTTGCCCCTCAATCATCCAACTTAATACCCCTTGTATAAGGTTATCAGCGACATCCAGGTTTGTCGCCTCATGGCTTATTTTTGCTTAATAACATCCCGTGACTCTGCATAAATTTGCATCCGCTAGACCCGTTAGGTACTGTTTGATATCTCTCGTACAGTCGTCCTCGACGCTCTGATTTTCTTCATCTTATTATACAATGAAGTACAGGTTTCACACCTTTAGTACCCTGACAGGTTTCTCTTTGTACGATCTTTGTTGTTGCCGCACAGGTTCACACCTTTGGTACCCTGACAGGTTTCTCTTCGTACGCTTTGTTGTGGCCGCACAGGTTTGACACCTTTAATACCCTGATAGATTTCTCTTCTTACGATCTCACTCTTGTTATATATTTTCCGTGGTTGGTTGACACTAGATGTGCAGGTTTCACACCTTTCGTATCCTGATAGGCTTCTCTTCGCACAATCTTGTTCTTGTTGTCTTTCTCCCATATATGATTGATAATAGATGTACAGGATTCACACCTTTAAAACCTTAGCGGTTTATCTTCGTATCATCTTGTTGCTGCCGTACAGGTTTCACACCTTGGGACCTTAATAGGCTTCTCTTCGTACGATCTCCATCTTACACGGATTCCACATCTTATTCTTAATTCACCGATCACTTATAGACTTGATTTAATTACCATTCGTCAACTTAAACATGCTGCGCCATGAACGCTAGCTTGCAATTTATTTACTCCACATGCTCAAACAAATTCCAATTCTCGTGTAACATGTATCTTTGTTTTTTTTTTTATTTTTGTTTGCTTTTTTGCTATGCCCCCAATGCAACCAACTTGGGTCCGCATTCTACTTATCACAACCAACATGGGTCCGTGATAGGGATGTACTACATCTTCTGGGGACTTATCTTTCTTATTTTTTCTGTCTTGTTCTCATGTTATTTTCTTGAATATCTTGACGCTTTCGTCTCTTGCTTCTTATTTCATGAGGAGTCTACAGTTCAGCCTCTGTAGTGTCCTCTTCTGCTGTCTGAGATGCGTAATGCCGATTCTCGTAAGCTCGTTGAGCATCAAACTCATACAATAAAACGGTGCATGAAAGATTGTCTTCTGGATCCCAAGTCATCTCATCGATATCCTTCCACTTGACATAATAATCCTTTGTTCGACGTCCATTCCTTGTTCGCTGCTTGACCTGAAAATCCACAATTCGTTCCACTTCCCACTCTTCATCTTGGCCTAGTTCATACCATGAATCCTCAGGAAGTAACGCCTCATCCAATTCAAATGTATCTTCAACCTAAAGTCTTTCCCGAGGTCGTCTCACCTTATTAATGTATGGCTTCAGTCTGGAAATGTGTACAAGGGGGAATATCCGACTTCTTTAGTCGGTATCACTAGCCGATACACCATGTTATTAACCCGTTCATCAACCACATATGGTACATGCCATAAATGTGCCAATTTCCCGACCAACCCCGGCTTGACCAAATCATGATACAACCAAACTAATTCACCCGGTCGATAAGCCGTTTTGGTAGTTGACCATAATTTAGATGCTACGGCGTCGTTATGACGTTGTGATCTATCTTTCATCACTTGTTCCTGGATGATAGCAGCTTGTGCTTGCGCTCTCATGTGCTTCTCAGCCTCAGTCAACCTCCACTCCAATGCGTCCTTTTCCACAAGTAATGTATCCTTGGGCGGTATCATGGCTTCCAAGGTGGTTCTGGGATCCCAACCATGTACCAAATAAAAGGGAGTCTGATGATGCTGAAGATCCACTGAAGTATTCAATGCAAACTCTAGGGGGGCCACGTATTCATCCCGATCTCTCTGTTCCGGATCTGTGATGTAACACTTGATTGCTTTGACCACTGTTTGCACCGATCTTTCTTGTTTCCCATTGGCTTGCGGTCGGTATGCTAACGTTGGTATCTGATTCTGCTTCAGCATACGATTGAATCTCCTGAAAACCGAACTCATGAATCTTGAATCTCTATCATGTCTTAACATTTCTTGGGCTCCAAATCTCTTATACACCCCCACCATATACGCTTCTGATACATCTTGTGCGGTGGTGGTGCCCATTGGGATTAGGATCACATACCCAGAGAACAGAAATATAAAGCACAACAACGCTTCATGCCCCATTGCAGTATGTGGTAATGGCAATGCGAAATACATCGCTAAAATCTGAAATGGTCTTGATGCTACAATATTTCCACTAGTGAGATCCTGGTATATTGGCCTACCTTTTGCGGTAGCGCAATCTTCACACGCTGCAACATATTTTTCGATATGAGCATACATCCCTCGCCAATAGTATTTGGGTCTCAACAGAGCATAAACCTTTCCGACTCCTTGATGTGCCCCACTTCCGATTTCCACATGATACGCATGCAATATATCCTCTTGTAATATGGTCGGTACCACCAATCTCCACACATATTCCTTGGTTTTATCTTGAACTTTCGAGACATAGTACAGGACACCCTTATTATCCAACACGTAAGTGAACGCATGTCGAGCTATCTTTTTCCATTCACTAGCGGAATTCATCTGATAATCATCTCCTCGTATATACGCCATGACTTTACTGCACTACTCATCCTGTATCTGGGCTGTTCCAATTCGTTCAATTCGAATAACTGGTGCATTTTCATATGGTTCGTTGTCTTCTTTATCTTGAAGTTCTTGAGATCTAATCACATCATTGTCCACTGAGTGTGGGTTACCAGTAGTGTCTGCCCCTTGTCCGACAGTAACATTCTCTTGAGGTTGGAGTTGCTCATTACTTGGCCTTGTCATACTTCGCGTGAGCACAAATACTTGTGGTGACACGTGATCGACATCCTCCCTTATATCTTTCTGCTCTGTGACAACCTGAGCCTCATCTGCATTGGCATACAACAAGTCTGGCAGACGATTCAGCAGCTGAAGATCTGCTTTTCTCTCTTCATTGATAATTTTCCCTGCCTGCTGTTCTTTCATAGCCATTGAGTAAAAAAATCAGCCGCTTGGTTATACTTGCGAGCCACTTGTATCAGACTAATTGCTTGAAATTTCTCTACCAGCGAGCGCACTCGGCCCAACCAAACCAATAGTGATGCATGATTGCAGCGTAGATCTCCATTGACTTGTCCAATAACCAATCTAGAGTCTCCACATACAATTTCTTTCGTTACATTATGGTCTTGCGCGAGTTTTAGCACATGGATTAGTCCATGAATATTCACTCTCATTCACGGTAAGGTTATCTTGAATCCCATATTCTGCTGCCACTACATCCCAGGTTGGTAACTCCCACACTATCATGCCAAATGCTCCTTTCGGGTCATTCTTAAGACGCACTGCACCATCAAACGATAAAACATATCCAGTGCTATGACGTTGTAGACTAGGAATTGGCTTAATTATCGGCACATCTTTCAACGATTTTAACGTAGAAATGTCTTCTAGCACTTCATTCATCTTTTCTGCGTGCACAATGGACGTGGCTAATAAAGAAGGTAATCCTAAAGCTTCATGATTCGTTCGTATAATTTCCAATGACCACGGAGACAAAATTACTGCCCATTGGATTCCTCTTCCTGTCAAACTTTTCGATGTGAACAGCCATCGCATTGTAGAATATCTTGCATAAACCGTTATATGCTGTCCAAAAAAAATGTGACTGGCATTATGTAATGTTTTCAGCAACGCTAGAACCTCTTCTTCCGCCCCTGTATATCTCGTTTCCGCATCTTAAAAAACCTTGCTAACGTAACGCACTGGGTGCAGTATTCCATCATACTCTTGACACACTGTTGCTCCGAACGCCCATGGATTTGTATACAGCTATACTCAATGGTTTTGATCGCTCGATATGTCGTAACAAAGGTTCATTAACCAGACGGTCCGTAAGCAACGAAAACGACATTTCAGCATGTTTCAGTTGGGTACCATCCTTCAACTGTAGTTCGGTTAACTCATACAGGGATGCAGCTAGTGTTGCAAAATTATCAATAAACCGTAGATAGTATATCAAACTCCAGTGAATCTTTGAACTCCTTTTAATGTCCGTGGGAACGCCATTTTGACAATTGATTTCAAATTGCGGGGGGATGCTTTAACTCCTTCTGCAGATATACGATGGCTCAAAAACTCCACACTGTGTTTGCCAAACGCACTCTTCGGTAAACTTATAGTGATCCGCCAATATTTAAATGATTCAAGGAGATTCTTAAGCATATTGCACAGTGTATCCCAACTGCTTGCGCTAAAGGTAATATTATCTATATACGATCGCCTCCCAATAATAGGTTGCTCATCAGTCATCACTACTTGGCCGGTATGAAAGACGTCTTGCGTGATGGACACGTCTGTTTGCAACACATGTGCCTCTTGACTGTCATTATCCATGTCTGACTTGCCACCTAGCAGTTTACATTGCATCCCCATCTGTTGTGACCGCCGTACCATTGTTCACAAAGCGTTATCCACTATACGCTGATATATTTGAGGAGCGTTCTTAAGCCCTTGAGGCATCCGAAGCCATTCGAAATATCCTAAGGGCAAATAAATGCTGTTATCAACGGAGCTCTCTTGGTCATCGGTATATCCCAATACCCACTCGCATTATCCATTGAACACAACCATTTTACTCCCTCAAAATTGTCCAGTAAATCATCAATTAACGGCATAGCATACACCATCAATCTCGTCTTCTCATTCACCGACCGATAATCAATACACAGCCGTATGTCGTTTTTTTTCTTTTTTAACACTATGATGATCGGTGATGCCCAAACAAATTCCGAATACCGAATTAGTCCTGTCTGTAATAAACCTCGTGTCAATTCATACAACTTAGGTAACAGTGTAGGCGGTACTCTTCGTGCTCTTTGTGCAATAGGTGCATTGTCACCAACATCCACGTCACAAACTATACCTTTAACTGGAGGTGGCAGCGCATTATCAGAACTTATAAAACCATCGGCATACTCAGACAACAAGGCACGTAAATTATCTTCTTGTTCTTTAGTAGTAACTCCTGGTTCTCCTATGTCTGCAGTAGTCATATCTGGTGGTTCAATTGGACTTTTATCTACTTATGGAATGAGTGCTAGCTGTTCCTCCATAGCTTCAGCAGACATCTCAACTCCTTCCCAGCAAGTCACCTCTCTCTCCAATTTTGTCTGATCCACCTTCTTGCAAGTCACCTCTCTCTCCAATTTTGTCTGATCCACCTTCTTGCAAGTCACCTCTCTCTCCAATTTTGACTGATCCACCTTCATTGGATCTATTGTATCCATTACATACACAGCAGGAGGTTTATCTCCAACAGTTCTCACTGCGTGCACGTTAGTCCAATTGATCGGCATGTTAGCGCTCACCATCACTTGTGTGTGCACTTGTAGATATTATTCTGACTTTAGATCTGCTTGTGTCATCAGCGGCAATGGTTCTTCCCTGGTAATCTGACAACTTTGGTCTTTCATGTTCAAAATTACACCCGCCTTGACCAAAATGTCTGTACCCAGTATAGCTAGCGCATGTGTATCAATACTAGCGACCCACATATCACAGGTGAAAACCACTGATGAGCCTATGCGAACCTTGACTGTAGCCACACCTATTGCTCCAATATTACTGTCTGTCACGCCACAAGAGCTAGTTGGGGTATCAAACATCCGAACCGCTACTTGTAGCTTCCGTGCCACATTGGTATGTAAACGGATATGTTTGCGCCTGAATCCAATATTAATGGTAATTCCAGATCATCAATGGCCCCATTTACATAGACTTGAGTTGCAGGCTGCTTTTCTTCCATTGGCCGTTTCCATCCATCTCTTTCTCCCACATTTTTTTCCACCAGTGTGACACATGCTGGAGTCTCTGTTACTTAATCACTTATCATTCGCTCGGCTTATGTCTTATCTTCACTGGGAGTAGCTTGTTTTATTACTTTTTCTTGTTGCGAGCATCCGAAGTGCTAAATGTGCAGTCCTGACACAAGTGCACCCGCCGATTGAAGGCCGACTGAACAGGAAGTACCACCAGTGTGGCGTGTATTCGACGGGATTAAGCGGCGGCTTCGTCTAAAAATCGGTTGAATGGAAGCTGTATGCAGTGCGATGCGCTGCGCTGCACGTAACAGGATCTTCGCTGTGCGCGCTCACGTTTCTTAATTTGCTGAAGTGGTGGGAAGGTTGAAGTGCCACTGATAGCTCCACCGTAACAAATGTTGCTTCGTATGCTTGAAGACCAGACTTGGCGGGGCAAAAACTTTCGTGAACATACAATAATGCCTTTTCTTGGACATCAGTTGGTGCTAAAATATGGCCCAAGCGGCATTCACAACACAAGGGCTTGACCATCTCAAGGGTATCCTCCTACTTGGCAATGATAATGCGCCCAAATTTGCACAGATCTATATACATAACCCACAATTACAATTCGATGGATATCATGCGCTTTCAGACCCGCTTAACCGGACATCATGGAAGAAATGTAGCACATACTTCAACAGACACTCGACTATAGGAATGGCACGGTGAATAAAACATGCCGAGCCTGCAGCGCCTGTATCCTTACGTTTGATATCATTGCGAGAAGAACATGAGAGCGGCTTTCACTGGCTGTTGTAGTGTTATAGAGGCGGGATTATCCTCCCAATTCGTTTCGTTGGTACATCAGGTTAACTCACATTAATGTCTTTCCTCATCTGGATAGGCGCATCATGGGGAAACTTCAAGCCATAATCGAACAGCACAACCCGTATACAAGACGGTGCGGCGGCGATTGTAGGGGGTTGAGGTGGTTGATCTGGAACTCTGTCTACTTTGTATCCAATCAACCAACCGAACGAGGTACAACACCCCGATTGCCAACGTGGTCGGCGAGATCATGGTGGGAGATGGTTACGATGGCAGTATCTCCGATCGCGACATTATTTGAAGTGCCACGATGGACGCTTCAGCATTGCACTCAGCGTATACCCCGCTTTACTATGTACTTCTTTTCCTGAGGGTCGGCAGGGGTGGACCACTAAGGGAATTTGAGTACGACACTGGGGGGGAGATTCCAATGACAACGAGGATGCTATCCGTGGGAGAGGTGGAACAAAACGTTCCACACGCAGTTGTTGACAGCAAAATATATATTACTTTTTTTTGCTTCAAAGTGAATATTAATATACTGTAGTTTTTTTGAAACAATTCGTCGGAACGACGGGTACCAATCCCTGGGCGCATCATGGGGGAACTTCAAACCATGCTCGAACAGCACAAGCCGTACTTACAGGTGTACAAGCAGGTGCGAAATCGAATGATGGGGTATCAGGTGGTGGACCTGGAACTCCATCTACTTTGCTTGCAATCGAACGACCGAAGGAGGTACAACAACCCGACAGCCATAGCGGTCGGCTCCAAAATGGTGGGATATGGTTATGTGGTGGAGTCCAGTTCAAAAACGAACACCGAAGTGTCCGGAACTGAACCACCATCGTGCCCAGCCGATTAACGGAGGGGGTACTCCGCGAACCTTCTCCTGGGTGCCGATCAGGTGAGCGATCGGCACTGCAGGACGCCGAGTCCGATTCATCACGCATCTCACCTTGTGTACCCATTGGTATGGGTGGCTACACACTCGGTGGACCGTTGCTTAATGGAGATTTTAGGGAAGATCGATATGGATGTACCGCTTCTGGGGTACTGATCCAAAATTCTAACGAAAGATAATGCGAAATAGCCGATCGGCAAACGAAGCGGAAATCTTCACTCCGAATGCGATTAAACCTGGCAATTGACCGCCCGAGGCAGTGAGTAATCCAGCCAATAGTAAACCTGTCACTTAATTGCAGAGCAATGAGAAATCCAGCCAATAAAAGTTTCTGGAACTTGACCGCAGATCGCGATGAGTAATCAAGCCAATTCCTGGGACTTGATCGCAGCCGCGCGAAGAGTAACCCAGCCAAAAAAAAACCGCCTCCCTTGAGCGGGGATCAACTTGAGTGGTGAGCGAACGTAGAGAGTGCTCCCTGTCGTGGGGCTTCCGGTGGAGCTCTGTCCTGGCCGGGCTTAATAAGCCCTGTTAACCTTCTGCTCCCAATGACTCAGATAAGTGCCACTGTCGACTTATGCGACCCGATGTAATACGAACACTGTATTTAATACCCAATTAAAATACAATATGTAATCTATATGTAAACCGTGTGCCTTACCTCAAATCTGCGTACAAAACACTCCAAGCACATGATTGGCCCAAAAATACTCCGTCCTTTCAGCCAACCCGATCGATCTGCCTTGAAGCCAGTACACTGGTACAAACTGGTCAAATATTTTCAATTGAACTTCACCACAGCCTCCCCTGATTCTGGTCGCACCCGCACAAAGATAGCGGCCCGATATCACAAACAGTCTATAATTCCATGCAATCTTCCGAGTCCAATGAACCAGGTAAATCCACTTGACTTCCGATCGCCACATTTTCCAATAACGTTTATCTTCATAGGCGATCGGCGCTAACACTCCCCGCATCTTCAAACACCTGACCGATCGGACCATTCGCGCGACTCGGGTGACGCTCAGATCGTCTCTTAACAAGATGAGCACCGAGTCGAGGCTGATCGGTCCCAACAAACTATTGCTGCGCTCTGAAAGGAGTTGGAGGTGCCGAGATTCAAAACGATTCTCCAAGCTGATCGACGCTATACAAGCTGATCGTTCAGAATTGATAGCTGAGAATAAAGGTCTCAAGGCCTTGGGTTCTCAACAAAGCAGATCAGGTATGCCAATCCACTGATAACTCCACGTTAGATCGATCCTCACTTTCTTCTGTATGTAGATCCACTGGTGATCGATGTCTTCCCGGATGTGCACACACTTTTTGATACTGTTCGGCAGGTGTAAGGCCACTTCGATCAGCTCCAGACGATGTTGGAAGGTCTGATCGGCACTCGTCACGACGTGCGTCGTCTCGAGATCAACCGATAGCGTCTTCAGGAGCTGCACGCAGTGGTCGTTCGACAATGCTCACAGCCTCAGGGTGATCGGTCGGTCATACAATCCTAACGACTCGATATGGATCGGCATATCGCTGAGCTAAAGCTCACGATCGATGATTATTCCGGCTGAATTAGTGCATCCCAAGACCAGTTCGGCATTTGGACCCGAGAGTCGAATCGACTCTGGGGAATTGTCCACGGATGCCGTGATGAGTTGGCTACGTGCCTATCCAAGTCGCTGGTCGCCGATCTTATTCCTTGCGGAGTAGCATCGAGCGCCATCGCAGGCCCACAGGCGCATTCAGGTGGTGCAATTTCCCAGCACAATTCGGGCGGAAATTCTCGCCGTCCATTGGCTAAAATTCGCCCCCCCCAAATTCGCGCGCACAACGAGAAGCGCAAGGGTGCATCAAGAGGCGCAAGGGCGCGGGAGATAGCGGCTGATCCCGACTATGAGGAGAATCCAGCGGCGCTCCGGAAGAAATCCAAGACACAGGCGAGGCTTTTGCATGCAACAACGGACCCATCTAAGCCAGTACAGACCACGAAAAATCATGCGCCCTCGACACCAACTGTCCGAAAGTCCAAGTGAGCATTAGCTTCGTCTGGCTCGGACTCCGAGGGTGGATCAACGGATTCAGTTGAGCTATTTTGTGCTCTAGCACGCTCCCAATCCATCCAGCGTCGCACTATCTGCTTCTACAGTCGAAATATCAACGCCAGGGGTAGATCAAGTGGTGCACCAGAAGGGTGGCGGTATCCAAGAATCGTCGAAGCCAGCTGTTGAGGCGTCCACGCTAACTGTTCTGCCCGGCACTTCCGGCCTATATCGTCACTCATCGCTAGGGGCATTTCAGATTGACGTGCCTCCGCCTCCCTCGGGTCTGGATGTCAACGAACCATGGTCTACGGGGCAGATCGATCTGTTGCGTCGATCTGCTCCGATCAAGCAACAGCTGTCTCGCACCTTATCCCGTCAAGACTACTGGCTCTTCCCACCGGCGATCGGACAACCAGGTTCAACTATGTGGCGACCCGATCTTATCACCGGATCGCAGGTCGCCCGTCTGTATGACGCCAATCCATGGGAAATTTTGCTGAGCCGTGATCTGAGCGTCACGTTCACTCTGGCTCCGTGGGCTGCCCTATTCGTGGGTCGTCTTGAGCACTATTATAAAGCACACTTCCAAGCGATCTGGGATTCAATCATATATCTACTGCTTCTCGCTGGGAAGGTGAAGGTGGATAAGAAGCTCGCGGCATTCCAGAAGCAGCGAAAACAGCGTCGGATTCGGGCGGGTGAAGCTTGGTTGTCAATCTGCCAATTCGTGTTGGAGGGCATGCGGGAAAAGGAATGTGATATTTATGTCTTCCTATACCCATTTTTCTTCCATATGGATAGGCATTGCGCGAAGAAATCCGGGGAACTAATTGAAGACGGAGCTTGGTATCCCGGCTACCGCTGCGACGCCGTAATTGACAACTTGCGGGACGCCCTGAACCCGATAGACAAGGAGCAGCCTTGGCGCAACCAATTTTGTGAGAAGATCGCAGATCACCCAGCCATGACTGTCAATCAGCTATAGGGTGATAGCAGACGCAAACTTGGTAAGCGCCGATCGGGCAATCATTCATGCACTAATCATCAATAACATCTCTTCTTTGATTACTCGATCGTCTCATCTGTCTTGGTTTTTAATCCATACCGTTAGTCAAGGGCCACCCTTGCCACATCCACTTGTATCCACATCGAAAGAATTTTCATCATTGCCACCAAAAACTTCATCCACAGCCTTAAACCACTTGGTCATCACCGAAATATAATCCATTCAGCACAGTTCTCCATACACCCGTAGTTGTGATCACAATAAATATCCCAAATTCACACCGGTCGGTATTGCCGATCCGTAGCAGATTGATGCCACCCGATCTGCACTATTGCAAGTCTTGTTTTCCCACTTCGTAAGTCCGTGTCGCCCCATAACAACTCTGATTCGGCCGATTTTGTCCGGACTTCTTAGTCAGATCGCCATAATCAAGATCGTATTCACCGATCCCAATTGTTTCCTTGCGATCCTCTCAGTGGATCTGGTGCTCTCGGTGCGTTTGGACACAACATGTCTTCTGGGTCGATCTGTCATCCAAATGGGCGGTCGAATCGGCATCATCACTGTCGATATCAGAAATACCAACCCTTCCCGATCAGCAAAAATATTTTCTTCCATGTTAATTCGTTGAGCTGATCGGTCCGATCGGGGGTGTTGGTGGCTTCCGGATTGTCCATAGTCGCCTCGAGCGGATTGGTTAACACTTCAGGCGGGGTTGCCACATTCCGGATCGGATTCCCCGATCCATCAACGCACTTCTACCCGCCCCCGTGCATACACACCAGGTCATCTGGTGAGGCGATCTCGATCGGTACGCCCCTGTCAAATGGGCAATGCCGATTCTCGTCGACTGGCTGCCCTTCTGTAGCACCGACTTGAGTGGACGTGTCACTATACTCATTTCCAGCTATAATAAGATCGTCCCCATCTGCCACCGGTTCCACTGTCAACCGATCTTGCGATACAACTGCGTTAACGACTTCTGGCACATCTGCCTTCAAGTCCACTGTATCGGGCGACTGCGCTGGTGACCTCTAGCACATTTTGATCGATACGTGATCTGGCCCTTGGGGGGTCTTCTTCAGCTGACTTGTCGTCACCGATCCGATCGATGGTGGCCTCCCACGCAATGCTTTGCCACTGAATATAACGTCTTGATTCGATCGAAATAAATCCATCCTCCACGGAACCTTTCCTTCAGCCAACCACATACCGACGATGTACCGTTGCCCAACATCAGTGGTTTATTACCGATGTTAGTAACTCGTACGCGATCGCTCCGATCTCCACCGTCCACAAACGTCGGTACCCAGTGATCACCCCTGGTCACCCACAACTTCTTTGTCCGATAGGTATTTCCAACCGAGATATCTTCTGATCGACCCACCGGAATGGTGATATCTTGGTCCCACCTCCAGACCAGTACGTGATCCGTATAGGGGGCGTCGACCAGCCAGTTGGATCTGGACTTCGTCTGGAAGCGTAAGCACTCCACGCGACAGATCGAGGCGTATGCCTGCCTGCACCATAAAATCCATACCCAGTAATGCGTCTTGACCGGCCGGATTACCAACCCAGGCGCTAAAGAAGTAGACCAATGAACCAGATGATCTTAACACGCTTCCTCCCTTCGGTCATATAGGAATTTTCGCCGAATCTAATTATTTCTTGCCTCTGTGCATAGTCGATCTGACATCCAACCTTACGAGCAAAGGCGGAGTCGATAATTGAGACTTCTGCACCAGAGTCAAACAGCATCGTGGACTTTTTGTTGTTCATCTTCCCATAGGCTTTCGCCTACTTGAACCAATTGTCGGGAGCGTGGTATTTCCAGTAGCCGCGCGATTCGGTGGGCAGCAGATCCAACTGCATGACGACCTTTGATCGGGAATATTCATCAGTCGGAAGACTGTAGACCAAATGATTCCCGTCTCCTGCCCTTTTTGCCGTTGTATCGCTGTCTTTTCTAACAAATCCATAGATGATAAGCGCAGATCGCTCGGCTCGATCAAGATTCCAACCTGTCGAGCGATCTAGTTTAACATCATCTCGACATCGGGCGGCAACATGCCCGCGTGTTTATCGGCAACATACCACTTGCGCATTTGATTGAAGAAGTGCTCCATCTTGCACTGCCCATCTTCATGGATCTCTCCACATTCTTTACATCCAAATAGGCAGTGATCGGTGGGGCGACCGCGTTGTTAACACTTCTTGCACGTAATTCTTCTCCAACAGCCCCGATCATCATTCTTGGTTGACCCGCAGTGAGTGCACTTCTTATACGGCGAATCTGGGTCCGATCTGTTGCCGTTTCCTGCCTTCCAATCGGCACGGCGTGACGCTGATAGATCGCTGGGTGCAGACTGGCGAAGAAAATGTGACGGTACTGTTCCTCGTCTGTATCCAGACTGGAACAGCCACTGCTCTCCCTTTCTGATCCGGAGCTCCTATCAGCCACGATCGCTCTGATCGCTCTGGCCGTTCTGGTCGCAGGTCTCTTCACATGATCATCCCGCACCTTCCATCGGTATCGATTCGATCCGACAGTAACCTTTGTCCTCATATTGCGGGGGTGGCGCAGCATACATAACGTCTGTTCAACTTTTTCCACTTCCCTGAGGCTCAGCAAGGTTAGCTGATCGGCCATCTCCTGATCGTCCAGGGTACTGATGAAGTGGTCCACGTGTTCTTGGGCAGCGCCGATCGTCGGATCAGTCTCCTTGATCGGGATACCCGCACGCATCACAGCCACATTTAGCCAGTGAAGGTACTCGATCGGCGTTTAATCGCCCCTCTTCCTCATGTGGTGGTACATTCGCGCAGTATAAAAGCCGGAGTGAAAGTACTTCCTTCCAAACTCCATGCACAACAAACTCCAGTCAGATCGGACATCCCGACTTAACTTCTGGATCCAGTTCGCAGATAGTCCCTTCATAAGGTCTCGGAAGATCAGACACCATTCTTTGTTTTGCGTCTGATCAGGAGGGAAGGCGGACTTCGTTCGGCTGAACAATGATCGGGCTTGATACTCACCGGCATCCTTGCCCGTAAAGTCCTTCAACTCGGTGCTTGCGGCCATGCGGATCCTTGTGATCGCCGTCAACCAGAAGTCGAACGCCGTTGTCAAGGCTAAGATCGCCTTACGTGTCCCGCCTCTGCCCTTACCACTGTAGTCATCGTTAATTTCGCTGATCGACTCCATGTCGAAGTCGCTGCTACTTGCCGATCGGTGGGGGCGGGTTCGGCGTGACCTGCGTTTTGTCTTGAAAACCGGATTAATACCATTGGACATCTTGTCTGCTGATGTTGTTTGTTATTGACTGCATTTTGACGTCCGCACAAATTGCCTCGTTTTCCTGGGAAGATCAGCTTGGTGCACGAAGGCGCAGAGGTGATATGCCTCGATCTGCGGCAAAACGCTTCATCACAGTCTTAAACATGGCTTGCATGCTTGCTTCCATCGAGGGTGAGGTGACTGGATCGGTCTTGGGGGGTGTCGATACCTGTGGGGGGCCCTGGGGCCCCGGCTGGCATGCCGCCCCTCGTTGCCTCACGTCCCTTTTTTGTTCCGTGCGACTGGTACCGTTACTGGTACAGAGATCCATGGTCATCCGCTCCACGCTGACCTCCAACTCAGACGAGCACTCGGAGGAAGGTGGCGACCCATTTAGCGAGCTCCTCGGAGAATGACTTCTCTACAAGTGATTGCACGAGGTTTGGGGCTTCTAACGCGATTGTGGGAATTGGGCGGCGCATCGCCCCCACCAATGGCGTCAGATGGTCATGTAGCACTAACATCGCTTGTTTCAACCTCCACGTATCCATTTCAAATAGCTTTTCAGCATCATTAGCATTCTTGAACTTAATCAGAACCTCTGCTAGCATCGCCAAAATATTCTTGACTAGTTGCAGCGGACGATCGGAGTCGATCGGTTCGATAGTAGGTCCTTATAGACGATACGGAATTAGGGGCTTTACAATTCGGATAACTTCGCATTCGCGAACGAATTTCTTCAGTACGTACATGGAGTACATCTTGGTCACCTCTTGGTTATCTACATCCCCATCATCGATCGGCGACTTTTCCTCCAAATCGTCATCGTCCGAAAGCATTGCAAGCCTCTGCTTGGTCTTTTTAATTGGAAATTCGGGCAGATCGGAGTGATCCTCCCCCATAGTGTTCTTCACATGCATTTTTTTGTTGATATGCATGGGATCAGGAGAGGATCCTTATCCCTACTGGGACTATAGCAAGACTTGCTATAGTCCCGATCGGCTCCGATCGGATCCTTGTGGGGAGGAATAAACTTTTTAATCTCTATCTGCCCTCCACCTGGCCAGATCGATCATTTCCATCCTTTTCCACGACCACTACACGAGGCGATAAGCGTTCCTCGTGCCGATCGGCTCGGCCAGGAGTGGTATGGGGAGTCGTAAATTCATTAGTTTCGATCTGATCCTCCCCTTGACCAGATCGAACATCGCCATCCTTTCCAACTAGTAGTACGCAAGGCGATATGCGTTCCTTGCGTCCTCTCCAGAGAATTTCCGTATCAAACATGTAAAATCCAAACTTTGCTCGATATCGCGGTGATAGCCACGGTCAACAAATGATCCGGGCACGCGCATAATTTTTTTGGATTCCAGTTCAAAATCGAACATCGAATTGTCCGGAATTGAACCATCATAGCGCCTAGCCGACCAACTAAAGGGGGGGGGGTACCCCGCGAACATTCGCCTGGATGCCGATCGGGTGACGGCAGGACGCCGAGTCCGATTTTTCTTGCGTCTCACCTTGTGTACCCATTGGTGTGGGTGGCTACACACTCGGTGGACCGTTGCTCAGTGGAGACCTTAGCAGGTGCTAATAAGGGTGTACCACTTCTGGGGTACTTGATCCAAAATTCCAACGAAAAGATAATCCAATGTAGTCGATCTGCAAATGGAGCGGAAATCTTCACTCCAAATGCGGATAAATATGACACTTGCTTGCACGTAGCAGTGAGTAATCCAGCCAATAGGGTTTCTGGCACTTTACTGCAAAAGCAGTGAGTAATCCAGCCAATAGTTTCTAGCACTTGATTGCAAAGGAAATGAGTAATCCAGCCAATTCTTGGGACTTTAACGGAGATCGCGATGAGTAACCCAGCCAGTAAAACACGTTCCAACGTGGCCGAAGTTGAGGGGGTGAGTGAACGTAATGGGAGCTTCCCGTGGTGGGACTTCCGGTGGAGCTCAGTCCTGGCCGGGCTTAATGAGCAAGAGGGGACCCTGTTAGCCCTCTGCTCCTAATGGCTCCCACGGAGCGGCGACTTTAGCAACCCAATGTAATACGAACACTATATTTAATAAACAAATTAAAATCCAATATGTAAATATATGTAAACCGTGTGTCTTACCTCAAATCGGCGTACAAAACTCCAAGCACACGATTGGCCCAAAACACTCCGTCCTTTCAGCCACCCGATCGATCTGCCTTGATACGGGTACACTGGTACAAACTGGTCAAATATTTTTACTTGCACTTCACCACACAACTTGTATCGACGAACTCCATCAGAATTGTGGTGTGCTTCTGAGAGACTTCGAGCGAAATCGGGTCAGCCGTAATCGTTTCGGAATGATGCAACTCATAAAGTTGAAGATCCAGACTCACCGTAAAATCGATCGGCATGGATTAATATCGATCGGCGTGGAAAATATGTGATGTTTATATTATGATTACGATTACGAGTATTCAACGATCCGTGATGAGCCGGAGTGATATACCAATCGGCAGTGGATCTACATGTGGAAAAAGTAAGAACAGATTCGAGGTGCGGCTAACGAACGATCGACATAACCGGTTTAGCCTGTTGTGAAACCAAAGACTGGAGACGTGCATTCTCGACCGTGGTCCGTTTTTAGCATTCGGTCTCCAGTTCCTGTTGGAGTATGTCGCTTACCTTCCGAAGCCGATCGATCTCGACCTGAGACTAGTCCTGCTCGTCGATAATTTGAGTTTCGCAGGAATCATCAGATCTGTCCGATCGGCTAGGAGAAGGAATATGAGGGGACTGGAAGTGTGGTGAAGTGTACCACAAATTTGGTTACTTTTGGTCAAGGCAGTTGGTCGAGTTTCCGATTGGTCTAAACAAGGGGGGATTTTTAGCCTATCAGATTCAAGGAGTATCAAGAACGCCGGTCTTGGGTGAGACACCTGACATTGGGTGTTTTACATAATTTTGTGTGGGTACATTAGAGACCATAGGGAGGTAGTATTATTGGTTAGTTGTGGCTTTTCCAAGTAAGAGTCTTTTGGTTACGAATTTTTCCAGGTAAAGGTTTTTGGTCTAGGAATAAGTGGCAAAAAACTCTTCTGGTCTTGGTCTACACCGCAGCAAGGGGTCGCCGTTCTTCTTTTCACGTACACTATTCGCCTCCGCCCGCCGCGGAGTGTTTGGGGCCAGAGGGTTGAATTATCCCCTCTCGCCTATTATACCCGGTCTGGACGCGCCGCACGCGCACTTTGGCCACCGGAAGTCCCTCGACGGGAGTACGATTTGGTGATCTTGACACTTTAAGTCAAGTACGTTTGGAACGTGCTATTCACTGGATTGGTCTTTACGTGGAGATATCGTTTGTGGAGTTTCACGGCATATTGGGTCTTTACGTGAACCTATTGGCTTATTGTAACATTGGTTGGAGTTTAGACCGGTTTTGGTCTTCTCTCATATTGGTCAGGGGCTAGACCGGTTGATTGGTCTACCCTATATTATTTCGTATTGGTCAGGTCTAGATCGTTTGGACGATCGACCTATTGAATTTATCTTTTGGAAGTGTTTCTTGTCTGTACGTACCTGTGGTGAAGAGTTCCGCCCTAGGTACACCTAGCCAGCACGGTCTCATATTCAATACCGAATATGATCGATCTGCGATCCCGATCCACCAAGTGTGTAACTAGCCCATTCCATCGGGTACACAAGGTGAGATGAACTTAAGTGAATCGGACCAAGTGTCTTTGGATGCTGACCGGTCGTCTGCCAGCAGCGGACGATCGGACCAGATTTCGAATGGAGGTCCGCGGGGTACCCCCCCGTAAGTTGGAAGGCTGGGCACGATGGTGGTGGTCAGGTTGTCGATACAATTGTATTCGATTTCGAACTTGACTCCACCACAATGGTGCGCGTGCCCGGATCACTTGGTGATCGTGGATATCACCGCGAGGTGTCATCAAAGATTGAATTTGAAGATTTGAATTTGGAATCGTTCTGGAGAGGGCGTAAGGAAAGGCTATCACCTTACGTCTTCGTTCTCGATAAAGATGGCGATGTCCGGTCTGGCCTGGTGGAGGACCAGATCGGGATTAATAATTTTTTTCCTCCCCAAAATGCTCCCACCGGAGCCGATCGGGACTATAGCAAGTCCTGCTATAGTCCCGGAAAGGATCAGGACCTTGGTCCTGATCCTATGTATGTGCATAAAAAAAGTTGATGGAAAATTAAAAGACGAAAAATACTTGGAGGCTGATCAGAACGATCAGACCAACCTCCCCAAGGTTCCCAAGGTCCCCAAGATTCCCAAGAAAGGGTTGGGGATGCCGGCCGACGAAGACGACCTCGAAGAAAAGTCGCAGGTCGGAGATGGAGGCATCACTGAAGAAGACCTAAACAAGATGTATTATATTTTTGAGCTGAAACGATTTTTTTTGCTTTGACTTGGTCTTTCGGGTGTTGAACCTCCAGATCCCCGACCATCTTCTCGGTCGCACTACCGAGCCGATCCAGAGTGCATTACTGTTGGTGAAGAACTTGGTGGCGATGTTGGCGGAGGTTGACATTAAAATGCAGAACCCCGCCGATGTCCAAAAACTATTTGAATTTGAGACTTGGAGGCTGAAATCGTCGATGTCGACCTTCCACGACCATTTGGTGCCACTGGTGGGGGCGGCTCGCCGCCCAACTCCCACCGCAGCAATGAAGGTCGCCGAAGCCTCCACAGAGCTTATTGAAATTGGTTCCGATGATGAATCGATCTGCCAGTCTCCATCGGCCTCGAATAGCTCATCAGAGTTGGAGACTGGTGTCGAGCGGATGACCATGGGGGCATACCATGCCCGGTCTGAACAAAAAAGGGACATGCGGCAGCAAAGGGCTGCTCGCCAGTCGGGGCTCCAGCAGCCCCCACAGATCGCAGTTCCGCAAAAGGAGGGTGTCAACACGTTGCCCATGACTCCAGATAACGTCCAAACCATGTTTAAGACGATGATGGAGCGTTTCATGGAAGACCGGGTTAGACCACCTCTGCGGCCACATGCACAAGACCGGTCTACCCAGCAAAGTGCCAATGTTTGCCGAGATGTGGATATGGAATCGGTAACATCTGTGCACAAGCCCATTTGAAGTAATAAGCAAGGCGGCAAAGGGAAGCGCAAGTCGCAACCGGCCAGACCGCGTAGACCAAGCAATACAGGTGACTGTGACATGGAGACGGTCGGCGGTCTTGACGACCACTGTGGGTCAGACGCTACGGGCGATGGCAAGCCACGCAAGGCTAACCTCGCCTCCACTACTTTGGATCTGCTGCGATTCCGCGCATCCGTATGGCCGCGACGACCGACCTCAAGGACTTCACTGGCAAGGATGCTGATGAAGACCAGGCCCCGTCTTGGTTCGGTCGGGTCAAGTCTGCGTTCCTGCGATACCAGACCCCGAAAAGTGAAAGGTGTCTGATCTTCCGGGATTTGTTGAAAGGACCGGCTGCCAACTGGATCCAACAGTTAGGTCGGGATGTCCGGTCTGACTGGGACCAGCTATGTGCGGAGTTTGATGGGCTATATTGTAACTCCGGGTTTTCAAGCGCCCGTAAGTACCACCATATGCAGAAGCGGGCCGACGAAACACCGATCGAGTATTTGCATCGGTTGAACGTGGCTGCACTTCGCGCCGGCATAACAATCAAATAGAATAACCCGCCGAACGGTGCCGCCTTAGAACATGTGGGTCACTATATTAGTACCTTTGACGATCAAGAACTGGCGGACCAGCTTACTCTACTGCGTCTTAAGGATGCGGGCGAAGTCGAACAGACCCTGCGGACGTTATAACAGTCGAGTAGTATGAGAGCGAAGACCGCTGGTGGATCAGGTCGATATCGTTCCAAGACCCAGACCGATCCGGTCAAGAGACCTTGGACCAGACCGACCCGAGCGGTCAAGGCAATTGTAGCTGATGACAGCACGGGATCGGAAGGGGAAAGTGGAAGTCAATCCAGCCAGGAGTCATCGGATGAAGACCAGTATCGTTGCGTCTATGTTGCGGAACCTGCCCCGAAGACCAAGTCGAAGTCCGACCAGGTGGACCGGAAGGGAAGGAACGGAAGCAAGTCCTACCCAGACCGACCTCGTCAGAAATGCTCCCACTGTGGGTCGAGCAAACATGATGGTCCAAACTGCTGGAAGAAGATGGTGTGAAAGAAGTGCGAGAGACGCGGCCACCCGACGGACCACTGCCTCTTCGTATGCAAGTCATGTGGAGAGATCCACGAGGCCGGCCACTGCAAGATTGAAGAATTTTTTAACATGATGTGCAAGTGGTATGTGCCAGACAAGCACGCGGGGATGCTGCCGCCGGACGCAGAAAAGATGTTAAACTAGAACGCTCGCCAGGTTGGAATCTGGATCGAGCCGAGCGTTCTTCGGTTCACATCTATGCATATGTCGGCAAGGAGGATAAGACCGACAATACACGTTCTATTCCAAATTGCGTCGACCGAGACCATCCGGTCTACAGTCTGAAGACCGATGAGTACTCCCGGACTAAGGTGGTTATGAAGTTGGACTTGCTGCCTGGAGAATCCCGCGGATACTGGAAGTATCACGCGCCTGATAAATGGTTCAAGCAGGCGAAAGCCTGTGGCAAGATTCAATAACCAGAAGGCGACGATGTTGTTCGACTCTGGGGCTGAAGTATCGATAATCGACTCCGCCTTTGCTCGTAAGGTCGGATGCCGTATAGACGATACCCAGAGACAAGAATGCGTCGGGATCAGCGAAAACTCTTATATGACCGAAGGAAGAACGCGTGTGAAAATTACTTTGTAGGGATCGCTGGTCTACTTTTTCAGCGCTTGGGTTGGCAAGTTGGCTGGACAGGACGCTTTACTAGGCATGGATTTCATGGTCCCAGCTGGTATTCGCCTAGACCTGTCACATGTAGTGCTTACACTCCCGGATGAGGTCCAGGTCCAGTTGGCTGGTCGAAGACCTCTGTATGGTTCGTATACCGATCTGGTCCGGTGGGACCAAGACCTCACTATCCCAGTCGGTCGGTCTGCCGATACCCCGGTCGAGAAAGGTTTTCGTTCGAGGAAGTTATGGTTGACCAGGGGCGATCGGTGGGTCCCGACCTTCGTAAAGAGTGCTGTTCGACGTGATTTTGTCCGTGTTACCAATATCGGTGACAAGCCGCTGACACTGGACAATAACACTATTGTCGGTATGTGGTTAGCAGAAGGGAAGGTACCAAGGAAGATGGGGTTCGTCTCGATTGTATCGAGGCGGTATGTCGAGTGGCAAAACCTGGTGTACCAATCGACCACCGATCTTATCAGCGATGATGGGTCGGTGGAAGAGGATACCTCACCTTTAGTGGAAAGACCAAGTTATGTCACCCCGAAAAAGATGTTGGTCCGAAGAAAGGCGCCGCAGTCACCAGGAACGGTGGAACATCAAGTAGACGAGCCGAGGCTAGTCAACGTGGTGTCAGCACAAGACCAGGCGACAGCGGAGCAAAAAACGGAAGAAGGGGAACATGAAATTGCTAGGTCGGACCATGACGGTATTCCTAATCAGACCGATATCAGTGAAGGACAGCCCGTCGATCAAGACCAGGGGCGTTCAGCCGGTCCAGATGGTCCAGGTGATATCAACCCAGAAGATGAACAAGTCTGTATACATAAAGGCGGGGAACAGTACGTTCAGGAGCTGGAAAGCCAGATGGCAGTCCTCCCTGAAGTGTCTGCCGACTCGCCCGAAGTTATAATGGATGATTTACAAGTGGGTGATCAAGACCTTAACAGTCCAGACCAGATCGAGCAGTTGAAGAATATCATATGGAAGAAAAGACATCTGCTGATCGGAAAGGGCAATTCCTTACCACCTGCAGCCCGTGGTGCGATTTGCGATATTGACGTTGGAGATGCCGATTGCTCAGCGATGTCGACGCGTGGCGCCACAGTACCGGGAAAAGCTTTCTTATCTTATCAAAGGACTGTTGGCTACCAAGATTATTAGACCGTCGACCTCGCCATGGGCCTCGCCGATCGTAATTGTTATCAAGAAGAACGGCGTCGACATTAGGTTGTGCATCGACTATCGGCTGGTAAATCGGTTAACTAAACTTATGGTGTACCCGATGCCGCTGATTAATGATTTGTTGGAAGACCTGGACAAGACCTTGTGGTATTGTTCGCTGGACATGGCAAGTGGATTTTGGGTGGTCTCGATGACTTATCGAGCCCGTGAGATTTCCGCATTTGTGACACCGTTTGGTCTTTTCGAATGGAACCGTATGCCGTTCGGTCTGAAGAACGCACCCCAGATCTATCAAAGGTTGATAGACAACGCACTGTACGGACACTTGAAAATCAAGACCGATCGGGACCCTGCCGAAAGTTATGATGTGTTTACAGAGGGTGAACCCGATCGGGAAAGAAGACCGTCCGTTCTAGGGAGGCGGTCGTACATCGACGACATTCTGATACCTTCCTCGTCATGGAACGATCTGTGCGAGAAGGTTGAACGATTGTTGGAGACATGCGACCACTGGAACATATCTATCAGTGCCGTGAAAAGTTTTTGGGGTATGTCCAAGGTCGCATATTTAGGCCATATGGTCTCGAACAATGGTCTAGAGGCTAATCCCAAGGACCTGGATTCGCTGAGTAACCTCCCGTTCCCCAGATCGGTGAAGGCAATGCAGTCCTTCCTGGGAAGCTTGAATTATTATAGACTATTCATTGAAGATTTTGCTATCTACGCGGCTGTGTTGTATGATCTCCGGGAAGTGGACTACCGTATGTTGCGCGAAGAGGACCGGGCAACTTTACATGGGGGCGCCGACTCTGGCCTTGCTGTAGATTGTACGCAAGTGGAGGCCGAAGACCATATGAAGCGTGCAAAGTTTGCTTTGGTATGTTGAAGGTTAAGATGGCGATGGCACCGATTTTGAAGCATTTCGATCACGAAAAGGTCCCGACCATTATTGTATATGCTAGTCAGTGGGCCATTTCGGCCACTCTAGTACAAGATCATGATGGTGTGTACCATCCGGTCACGTTCACGAGCAGAACGCTGAAGCCAAATGAATTGAACTATGGAATTGTCGAGAAAGAAGTTCTGTCGTTGCTGCGAATTCTGGATGTGTGTTACAACCTGCTGGTCGGCCGACCTATAAAGGTCCTGTCAAGGCGGTCTACTTTGGCCTGGCTATTATCAGCCAATGGGATGGACGGAAGTCTAGGCAGATGGTCGGCGGTCTTGTCGCAGTGGACCCTCGAGGTCGTTAAGTGCACCAGGGGCGAGGAAGAGATATTGGGCACATTAGCTTCCAGTATCACCCCTCAGTCTGAAGTGGACGAGGCATTGATAGCGATTGCCCCGAGGAAGCAACCTCGGCAGTCAGTTTCGAGACCGCCACCTACCGTCGACCATGATGAAGAGCTCTTGGTCTTAAGCTTTGACGGATCAGCAAGCGTGAAGAAGAAGGTCGGCGCCTATAGTGCTATAGTGTGGAAGTTGCCACAATGGTCTATAGTTGCAGCCTCTGCTGATTTCAAGCCGGATATTACGGTTAACGAGGCGGAGTACCGAGTTATACTTCTATGTCTGGACCTGCTGTCGTCGCAAGAGAAGGGGCGAGTCATCATATGTGGTGACTCGAACCTAGTGATCAGGCAGGTCACCGGAGAGATCGACTGCAAGGCCCCACGACTAAGGACGCTAAATGATCGGGTAATGAAGACATTGAAAGACCGTCCCAACCACGAGCTGTTGCAAGTGAAACGGGACTGGAACAGAAGTGCCGACTATCTCGCGACCAAGGCCGTGCAAGACCAGACCGGGGCTACGATCACCGAGAAGGCCGTTCTTGATGAATTGATGAATATAAACAGGCTCCCCGAGGTGATCGGACCCAAGAACGCTCCGGACCAGGTGTATGTGATGGTCGCGACTAGACTGAAAGCTCGGAAGTCCCACCAACCGTTCCCAAAGGAACGGTTGAGTGAATCTGTTGTGCAAAGACTAAGGGCAGAACGGATCCTCAAGGCGCAGGACGAAGAAGAATGGATTGTGAATTTGAAGACCTACCTGCGCGGTGAATTGTCTAAGTTGACGAATGGTCAAGCGAAAGAATGTGCTAAGATCGCAGAAAGTTACGAAGTGGATGAGGATGGTTTACTATATTACTGCCGCGATGCCGACCAAGACAGTGCAGACCGGGACCGATTGGCGAAATTGGTGATACCTGAGTTGCTGCAGCCGGATGTCCTCCATCACTACCATGTGAGTCTAGAATGGGGACATCAGGGGGCAGCATAGCAGAACGTATCACAAGATCAGGTCCCACTTTCACTGGAGAGGTCTTTTCCGAAGTGTACAGAAATATGTGGGTTGTTGTACGGATTGCGAGACCGGAAAGGGTAGACCGGTAATCAAGGGGCGATCGCCCGGAAATATCGAAGCTACCTACCCTTTCCAGGTCATAGCGATGGACCACATACCGTCACTGCCTAGATCGACGCGCGGCAACACTGAGCTGCTGATCTGGGTAGACCTGTTCACCGGTCTAGTTATTGCGAAGGCAAGTGCGGCCCGGTCTGCCGAGCAAATCGCCAAAAGTTACGAAGAATGCGTGTTCCGAAGGTTCGGCTCCAGCGAGATCATCAGACACGACCGAGAACCCGGTTTCATGGCCGAGGTGTTCCGGTCGTTTAACAATATGCTGGGCCAGAAACAGAGCGCGACGATGGCATATCTTCCGCAAGCGAATGGATCGGCAGAACGTATGGTACAAACTATTACAAGAGCAATCAAGATGTACGTGGACGATCCAGACCAGCGCGATTGGGACGAATACGCAGAAAGGCTGGTGTTTGCACTCAACTCGTCGACCGATCGGGTCCGAGGAGAAACGCCTTTTTATCTTGCGTATGGATGGGACCCCCGGTACACTCTTGAAGCTGCGATATCTATTTTCTGCACTCGAACCCGCGATCGTGATGCTCGACGTTGGCGCATGTAGGTCCAGAAACATTACCAGCATGCAAGAGAAATTGTCAACGAAAAGTTACGTCAAGCTACACAAGACCGGGCAGACCGGAACAACGACCAGGTCCAACCCCACGGTATAGAACCAGGAGCGAGGGTATCGTTGTACCTAGACCGAGTGAAGGAGGGCTATGCGAAGAAGCTGGCTCATATGTGGCACGGTCCTTTCCGTGTTGCCGAGCTGATTGGTGAGCACGCTGACCGTATAGTAACAACCGGCACGGACTACAAGGTCTTCCCGATCGTGCATGTGTCCAAGTTGAAGCTGGTCCGAGAATTTCCTGATCGACCCAAAACTCCCTGTCTGGTAGACGAAGAAAAGAGATTTGATTTCGATGAAGCGTTACTGCCGGAGGACAGTTGGGAACGACCATTAGAGGAAGACGAGTTTGAAGTGGAGAAGGTCTTAGATGTTCGGTCGACCAAGAAGACCAGGTTCGGTCGGACTCACCGAGAGTACCTGGTCCGATGGAAGGACCATGATGAATCAACTTGGGTCGACGAGATCGACTTGAATTGTGGGGATCTTCTACGAGAGTTCGAACGAGAACGAGTCAGTCGTAATCGCTTCGCAGTGATGCAGCCTCATGAAGACCAAGACCAAGACACGCAGTAGCATCGGTCGGTCTAGACCGGTATGAAAATGTGGAAGGTCCGGAGTTGATGTGAAATTGTGATGAACTGTGACGAATTGGAGTAGCGTAATGACGAATGTGATGACTATTATTCGTGATGGAGGTGGAACTGTTTACGATAACGTGTTCGGTGCAACTATGGATAGAGTGGTAAAATTAGCTCAAGTGATTTGACGATTGGACATATGAAAAAGAAATGATGACATTTATTGCGAGTTATCTGGTCGACTACCTGCGACTTCACTTGCTATCGCCCCACAGACGTCCGATGACCATCGACGGATGATTTTGCACTTGATCCTGAAACTGGTTACGCCAGGGGTCCTTCCGGTCAAGCTGGACCAAAGCATCCTTGAGGTCCGCGACCGACTCAGCGCAATCAAGACCGGGGTACCATATTCCGTCGTCGGCCAGCAGTCTGGTCTTCTCAACGCGACGCCTCGACATGTGGAGGAACACCGGGTACAAGAACACGTCGACGCCACACTCGCGGGCTCGCATCCCGTCCAAAATGTACTGGCACAGGGATTGCCAAGCCTCGCCTGCCCGAATTCGACGTCGCTTGCGCTTGCTCTGGAACGTCGCCAGGCCCGGATCTTGTCGCACCCGGTCGGGGGGAAGCGCCAAGTAGTGGGACGCTTCCCAAATTGCTTGGCCGTGGATCTTGTTCAAATTCTTCACCCGGCCTAGCAAAGTGCTGATCCACGGAGTCAAGTGGAACACAAGTCCTATCTTGGGGTGTTCGAAATTTTTCCATGGTTCATCGCCGTATAGGCGGGAGATCTGCGCCGACGCAATCAATTCCGCCCTCCATGCAGACGCGGCAGGCGTTTTCTTGGCCTGTGGAAAGAGCCAGAGGTCCGAGCGGGAGAAAGACCGGGCCAGAAGCTGCTTGGTCAGGGTAGACCGGCGCAAACAGCCGATTTGCCCCGACGACCACGGCAAGGTGATTTCAAACGTCCGCGGCGGAAGGGAGCTGGTGTCAACTGCCATGTTCTTCAGTAGAGCGTACTTGTAAAGCTTGGATGTCCCGGGGAGAACCGAGGGCGCCGGCTTCGCTGGTGCCGACACTGGTGTGGCGTCACTTGGAAAACCGGTCTTCTGTTCTGACCCCAATGTCGACGCCACTTGGATGAAACTTTCACGCAAATTCGTTCGTGACTTGGACTGGATGGCGACCATAAACTAGGAATAGCAAGACCCTTCGCTGGAGTCCTCCTCGGACGAGACCCCTGTGTGCTTGGTGCAAGTTGCAGTACGGCGCGAGGGCGCTCGAACTTCCGAGGGGCTGTAGATCTCGCCCGTGTCCGAGTCCGAGTCCATAAGAAGCGCCTGTGTCTTGGCTCGCTTATGAGGCACTGCACGCGTTCCCTCGAGTCTGGGTTCGCGCGCAGTGCCCCGCGCCCTCGAGCTACCCGCCGCGTCCGCGCGCTTCTTTGATTTGTGTGCAATTTCGGGCTGCTGAATATCAGCCAATGAACGGTGTCGGTCTTGGTCCTGCTGCAAGCGGTCTTGGTCCTGCTGCAAGCGGTCTTGGTCCTGCTGCAAGCGGTCTTGGTACTGCTGCAAGCGGTCTTGGTCTTGCTACGAGGCGACTAAGGTTGCCGACGCAGACCAATCTATGCTGGAGGAAGCAGTCGAACACGGATGCAGAAAGTTCATCAAGCGCTGGCGGCACTGATCTAGTGCCACCTGACGACGACCCGACTCTAGCGTCCAAGCGTCTGACTTGTCTTGATAAGACCGGACCTTCCCGGTCTGGTCTTGAATGGAAATTTGAAGCTCGGCAATGCGTCGCGCGAAGTCGTCGCCTTGCATGCGCAGTGAGGTCGCGTCAAACCGTCCAGCCAGTTGCTGCCGGCGAACAAGTGCAAGTTGATCCCGGAGATGGGACTGATAAGCCTCCAGACGGGACAGCTCATGACGTGCACTTACCAGCTCCTCTAGAATTGGTCGGAGCTGGTGAACATGATCGTCGGATTGCCTATCAGCATCAAGCAAGGCACCTATTGCCTTGACGACGCTGGGAGGGATGAGATCTGAAGACAAACGAGGGTCAAGACAAGTACAAGACGAAGACCAAATATGCGCACCTCGTGTTGCCTGGTGGGCTACCTGGGTCCTGAGACGCATGTTTTCTGCAAGCATGTCCTGCATCCGCGTGTCGGCTTCAGTCTGACACCCTTCCGATGTTTGAAGTGCAGGAGAGTTACATGGGCTGCCAGACCGAGCCGACCGGACAGGTGAAGCAATGTGGAGCGACTCAGCACATAGATTTTCTACAAGAACAAGCGTCAAGAGGAAGCATAAGAGGATCGAGTGCAGTAAAGTAAGTACCTGGCGCAGGTGGCGAAGATGGCTGATCCATGGTGAAGAAGTGTGAGTGACCAAGGTCCAGTTGGTCGAGTGATGGGTGAGTCAGACCGTTATCGTTGTGCGACACGGTCGGACTCAGGGGCGGCTGTGGTGAAGTGTACCACAAATTTGGTCACTTTTGGTCAAGGCAGTTGGTCGAGTTTCCGATTGGTCTAAACAAGGGGGGATTTTTAGCCTATCAGATTCAAAGAGTATCAAGAACGCCGGTCTTGGGTGAGTCACCTGACATTGGGTATTTTACATAATTTTGTGTGGTTACATTAGGGACCATAGGGAGGTAGTATTATTGGTTAGTTTTGGTTTTTCCAAGTAAGAGTCTTTTGGCTACGAATTTTTCCAGGTAAAGGTTTTTGGTCTAGGAATAAGTGGCAAAAACCTCTTCTGGTCTTGGTCTACACCGCAGCAAGGGGTCGCCGTTCTTCTTTTCACGTACACTAGTCGCCTCCTCCCGCCGCGGAGTGTTTGGGGCCAGAGGGTTGAATTATCCCCTCTCGCCTATTATACCCGGTCTGGACGCGCCGCACGCGCACTTTGGCCACCGGAAGTCCCTCGACGGGAGTACGATTTGGTGATCTCGACACTTTGACTCAAGTACGTTTGGAACGTGCTATTCACTGGATTGGTCTTTACGTGGAGATATCAATTGTGGAGTTTCACGGGCATATTGGGTCTTTACGTGGACATATTGGCTCATTGTAACATTGGTTGGAGTTTAGACCGGTTTTGGTCTTCTCTCATATTGGTCAGGGGATAGACCGGTTGATTGGTCTACCCTTTATTATTTCGTATTGGTCAGGTCTAGATCGTTTGGACGATCGACCTATTGGAATTTATCTTTTGGAAGTGTTTATGGTCTGTACGTACCTGTGGTGAAGAGTTCCGCCTTAGGTACACCTAGCCAGCACGGTCTCATATTCAAGACCGAATCAGATCGATCTGCGATCCCGATCCACCAGTGTGTAACTAGCCCATTCCATCGGGTACACAAGGTGAGATGAACTAAGTGAATCGGACCAAGTGTCTTTAGATGATGACCGGTCGTCTTCCAGCAGGGGACGATCGGACCAGATTTCGAATGGAGGTCCGCGGGGTACCCCCCCCCCGTAAGTTGGAAGGCTGGGAACGATGGTGGTGGTCAGGTTGTCGATACAAATGTATTCGATTTCGAACTTGACTCCACCACAGAAGCGCCAATCGCCTACGAAGACAAGTGTTAAAAAATTAAAGGGGCGATCGGGATCAAATTCAAATTATCTGGTGGAGTAGATCTCGTGGATTGGTGCATGGGTATAATGGAAATTGTTGGTTTGATCGGGCCGCTACCGTTGTGCGGATGCGACCAGACTCAAAGACGACGGTGGTGAAGCGAAGAAGAAATTGTACGGTCATTTTTCTATCGGTATATCGCCGATCTGTTTGGAGCGATCGGATTGGTTAAAAGGGAAGATACTTTTGAGACAATTGTGTGTTAAAACTATCAAGTATGCAGTTCTAGGTAAGTCACACGATTTTTCATGTAGTTTACATAATATGTTTTAATGGATATAAATACACTGTGTTTTTTCTTGGTTCCAAGTTAATACTTACGCATAAGTCGCCCCCGCCTGCCGCGGAGTGTTTGGGAGCGGAGGGTTAACAGGGTCCCTTTCATCTCAACTTTCCTGTCCGGGACGCGTTACAGACGCACTTGGGCCGCCGGAAGTCCCTCGACGGGAACGCGTACTTGACTCATCACTTACTTCAGATCACACACGTTTGGAACGTACTATTTACATCAATTTGGAAGGTTAACGTGGAGATTTCGTTTGTGGAAACCTCAAGCTTTTGAATACGTTTGTTTGGTTGTTCCCGATTGTATTATTGATCTCTCGTTTTGGTTGGGCTCTACGATTGGCTATACACGATATGCCCTGTAAGTATACTGAAACTAATTATATTTCATATATTCACGTATTTAGGAATACGATTTCCGCCATAGCTACACCCTACTCCAGAAGTGGATCGTTCCATATCGATCCCTAACAAGTTCATATTGCACGACGGTCCACCGAGTGTCTAACCACCCAAACCAATAAGGTACATAAGGTGGGAAACGTGAACGAAAATCGGAACAGGCGTCCTACAGCACTGATCTGTAGTCAGACAGCGACAGCCGATCCGATCAGAGCTTAGGCGAAGGTTCGCGGGGTACCCCCCCCCCCCCGGAAGTTGGTCGGCTGGGCACGATGGTGATCGGGTTCAGGACACTTCGGTGTTCGAATTTTAACTTGACTCCACCACAAACCCAAGTCACAAGTAATCGCTGTCGGCTGAAACTGCAGTCCGTGGCAAGATCTTCTGCTCTGTAATACTGTATCCACGGTCTGGGGTTCTGTGGGTGGACCGTGCAAAAAAACTGTTTTGCTCCAATCCACGCTCGGTGTATTATTAAGCAAGAATTACAAGCTCAAATAGCACTAGACTAATGTCATCTTCGTGAGCACCGTCGACGATTTGTTCTCGGCTCCTGAATCATCTCGCTGCGACCACTTCTTGGAGAAGAAAGGCCCTTTGACGTCGTGCTTCGAGATGAAGCATTATAGTCGAACCCACTGGCGTAAATGTGGCGTTGAACAGTCTCCACCTTCCACAAGGTGGATATCCAATCCGATAACGTCACCATAGGAGTGGTGGAGTAGGTTGTCCTTGCGAGTGTAGGAGTTCTCTTCCACGCCGAGTACAGTAGAAATGCGGTATTTTAAAGGTTGTAGATTCCGATAGCCCGCGCATAGAGGTGCAGGATAAACACCAAGATCATGCATAGTTCTTCACGAACGCGGGCTTCAGGCGCTTTATCGATGTGAGAGTGCATGGAATACCATACGAGGTACTGCCCTGGGCAACTTTGCATGTAGAGATACTCTGGCGCCTTACACACAATGATGTTCGGCGCGCAGAGATAACGTTTGTGCGTGACATGCACCACGCGGAGTCGTTTCAGTCTGAAAGTCGAAAGAGTGAATG
>CM047582.1:5813635-5827518 GCA_026184515.1 Peronosclerospora sorghi
AGTGCTGATCACGATGACAATGAAGACTGACCGATCTGATCATCATGAGGACCAACAGAATACACTATCCTATAGTACCCCAGTGTTTATTCAGTTAAAGAACAATTTTCCTAACTTGACTTCACCGCCATGGTGCGCGTGCCCGGATTTCTGGGAACCTTGAATATCACCACGAGTCCCAAGTTGACGATTTGAAACACAAAGTTTGTGGACGATAATGCGTGTTGATCATTGGGGAAATCGTTTTTTGCCCCCAATGAAGCTGAAGATGAAAAAAGTGATACTAATAAATAGCATACACACATCCCCCTCTTATCTTATCACCTCATACCTTATATCCCCTCTTATCTTATGAGTTTTGGCGGGAACGAGGCTCGTTCTATGAGTCATTGGTACCCCTTCTACCTTATAACCCCTCATAACTTATCATTTCTGCTGTCTACCAGGGGTATAATGTAACAGGGTTACATTCGAGTCACATTTAGTAGGTGTTGTATGTGATTACACTACGGTTGGGGTCAGTATTGACCGGTTCGAAAGGTTTTGAACCATTGTTATTTTAACCAATCAGGGCAGGAGCCCTTGGGGGTGGCGTGTCAGCCATCCACGTGTCGGTACACAGGTGGTGTACACTACATTTTAGCTAGGTACGAATTTGGTATGTTCTACTTAGTATTACATATAGTTTACAGTAGTTTAAATTAATTTAGGCTAATTATATATTAAATATATTCAGTTTACATTTCACTCAATCTTACAGACGCACGACCTCGACCGGTCGTGCGTGTAGTGAGTGCGGTAGTGTAAAGGGAGCCCTCCCTTTAGCTACACCCTTAGTAAGGGTGCCTTGACGTTAAGGCACTAGCAAAGGCTACAGTAAACCAACCCGGGAATCTTGGCCCCGAGTAGGAGAGCTCTCTACTGCTAATCCCTTTATAAGGGCGTATCGGCTAAGTAGCGGCGAACGCCGCTTTAAGGAAAAGTCTTCCTCTGTGCGCTAGCCGCACCGTGCGTATACGCACCGGCTACATCTGGTAGCACTTGTAGTCAATCCAACACCTGTGTTGGTAGACTAAGACATCCTCTGCAAGGGATGAATCAGGAAGATTGGGATAGGTTGACCCTCGTCCAGCAGGAAGCCTTTAACAGGCTGTTATCCTTACTGGGTGACGAGGGTATGCAGATCCTAGTGGATCAGGGACTTGAGGCCGTAAAGGCAAGGGTCAATGCCCTCATCGCCCATGAGGCGAGTTTAGGTGGAAGTCGTTCCACGGGGGTGCTCCCCCCATTATCGTTTAAGATAAAGGAGTTCACCGGAGATAAGGGTGACAACCTTTACGTGTGGTTGCGAGAGGTCGAAACGGCCTTCGCCAAAGCGAATGTGATCGCTGATAACTTGCAAGTGGGACTTGCGTAGACCCATCTTACGGGCAAAGCCCGTACATGGGCGTTTAAGTGTCCGGATTCGGTCACAAGCGTGTTCCCAACCTGGGAAGTCCTTAAGAAAAAGCTTATGGACATGTTCGCCACGCCTGATCTGGTTTTCCAGAATCAGTTGGAGTTTTTAAGGTGCCGACAGGGCACTAGGGACTTGGAAACGTATGTCCAAGAAATGAGGACCCTGTTGGCAGGGATGTACGCGAAAGCGTATTCGGACGATGTGTCCATCCCCGTCTTCATGGGAGGCCTGAAAGAAGGTCCATCACGATCGGAACTGTTCCGATGCCGACCCCAATCCCTGGAGGAGGCGTTTAAGATGGCGTTTAATGCCGAGAGGAACTTCCGTTCCTCTAAGGTGGGTCCCGAACCCATGGACCTGAGTCAGGTCGAAGCGGAGGAGAAACCTCCCGCTAAGAGTCATTCTGACTCTTTTTCACAGAGCTTCGAGGCAGAGCCCTTAGCTATGTTGCAGAGGCATGGGCCTCTGATATGCTTCCTTTGTGGAAGCACGGATCATCTGCGGAACAGATGTCCGAAAAATACCCAGCGAGACACTCGCTTTAAGGGGCCAAGGGTTCGGAAGAAGCCCTTGCCCAAGCCGTCGGGAAACGACGGATCCCAGTAGGTGCGAGGCGCTCTACTGGGGGATCCCTCAGTGCTGTTAAGCCCCAGGGTAGGGGACGACAGCACAAATCCCCGAGGGAAACGGTGCTTTCTAGCACCGAGTTGGTGTACCAGCCAGGTTTGCTGGTAGTCCTTGCGGACATGAAAGGCTTTGATAAGCCTTGGAGAGTCTTGATAGACTCTGGAGCGTCTGACAATTATGTCAGACGGTCTTCTGTAGAGAAGAGTTGGCTGTATGCCGAAGCCCTAGAGGCACGTTCTCGTGACGTTGTCACGGTCCGTCTTGCGACGGGCGTACAGGTTTCTGTACCCAAGGTCTCGATTGACCTTAAGCTGAAGTTTGCAGACTTCGACAGCTTAGAAAGTTGCTTAGTCCTGGATTTGGACTCGAGGTATGGCCTCATTCTGGGCATGAAGTGGCTGGAACGCCACGAGCCATGGATAGACTGGAAGTCTAAGTCCATTGGCCAACGCACCCGCGGTCGGGTGAAGCATTGGAGAGTCATGAACCCACCTTTGCTCTATCGCAACGATTCTGGCGTGAGATGCCAGAGATTGGGATGTCTGAGATGATCAGTCCCAATGACGTTAAGGAAGAGTTCCTTAACGAGGGGGATTCGGCGGTTAATCCCCACGCCGTTAATGGTGAGACTGGTGAGTTGCCAGTGGCAGAGGTGGATTCCTCTGAGGCGACTACAGTGGTAGGGGTAGAGACCCCTTTGGTTAAGCGCGAGGCGCTTCCAAGCGAAGAGACCCGAAGTTCGTCTCTTTCGCACGTCGGAAATGATTCCGACTACGCCATTTTAGGAGGGACAGGCGAGTCACCGGTGGTAGAGGCAGAGACCTCTGTGTATAGGCGCAAGGCGCTTCCAATATGGGTCTCAGTATGAGTCCCGAGGCCAGTAGTCAGCAGTCCTATCGGATGCTGAATAGTGTGACAGGTGCTGTCACATAAGGCGTAAGACTGGAGCGGTTGCCTGTGGTAGGCGAACTGTTGTCGTTGGAGGAGATGTCCTTCTACGAGTTTGGAACTGCTTTGAGAGCAGGTGAATCGACGAGGTCGTCGTGTTGCGTCCGGAAGAGGAGTTGAACTCCTCATCCACGATGGACGAGTCAGTTTTGGTGAAAACGAAACAGGCATTGAATGCCCGAAGCGGCCTCAAGATCCTTGCGGATCCTGAGAACCCTTACCATTCCTTACTGAAGGAATTTGGAGATGGAATTAGTGACAACCCGCCGATGGGGTTACCACCGGATCGGGGAGTCCGACATGAAATTGATTTGGTTCCTGGAACCAAATACTGCGTCACGAGGCAGTGGCCTCTCCCCAAGGAGCAATGCGACGTCATCGACGCATTCTTCAAGGGGAAAGAAGAGGCAGGGATGGTACGGGAGAGCAAGTCTCCCCACTCATCTCCCACTTTTTGTGTTCGTAAACCGAACGGAAAGTGGCGCATTGTGCATGCGAACAATAAGATGAATGCAGCGAATGTACCCATGCAGACTCCGATTCCTCGGAAGGATGTTCTCCAGAACAATATGGCGGGCTGTACTGTGTACAGTGCCTTAGATCTGGTGGACGGGTATTATCAGGTGCACATGAGATCGTCCGATATTCCGCTTACAGCGGTCAGCACGCCTAGCGAAATGCTATGGGAGTGGCTTGGTATGCCACAAGGGCTTTCAAATGCACCAGCGACTTTCAAGCGCTTGGTGACTCAACTCTTCCGCCCTCATAGAAAGTACGCTCAGACGTACTTCGACGATATATTCGTTCATAGTCGTGCGGAAGGCGACTCGTCTGATGTTCAGACGCATCTGATACACCTTCGAGCAGTGCTCGAATGTATGCGAGTGCATAAGGTATATGCGAACGCATCCAAATGTATCTTTGGTGCTGAGGAAATTTCTTTCCTCGGATGCTTCATCGGTAAGGATGGAGTTCTGGCGGATCCCGCGAAGGTGAAAGCCATTGTGGAGTGGCCTTCGCCTGTAAATCTTAGAGATTTACGGAAGTGGCTTGGATTAGCCAATTATCTTCACAAGTACAACGAGAACTACGCTGAAATGGCGAAGCCATTAACTGACCTTCTTAAGAAAGACGTTGATTGGTGTTGGGAAACCAAACACCAAAACGCTTTTGAAGAGGTTAAGGGAAGCTTGTTAAAAGCTCCCGTTCTTGCTCTCCCAGACTCTGGGAAACATTTTAGCGTCATCTGCGACGCCTCCGATTTCGCAATCGTATGTGCTTTGTTACAAGCATACGACGCGGGACGGGAACGCGTAATTGCGTTTGAGTCGAGGCAGCTTAAAGCTGCAGAACGAAATTATCCCGTTCATGACAAGGAGCTACTTGAAATGAAGTATGCTCTTGTCAAATTTAGGGTTCACCTACTCGGATCAAAGCCGTTCGTGGTTTATACTGACCACGCGTCCTTACGGACAGCGACAAAGTCGCCTCATCTCTCCCAACGGATGGCCCGTTGACTCTCCTTCTTTGCGGAGTACAATTTTGAGGTAAAGTACAAACATGGGAAACAGAATGTACTTGCAGACGCGTTGTCGCGTCGTCCCGATTACGAGCTTTCTCACGCGACATTCGTCATCTCGTCTGTGGTGGATCTCATATGCCAGGCGTATGAGAAATGCCCACAACGTACGGCGCTTATTAGCGCGTTGGGTGGAAAGGGACTTGGCTCGTCTGAGCCTACCCTGTCAAGTCGAGCTAAAGCTCGTTTACACCGTTACAGGTACTGTGAAGGTTTGATATATTATAGCACGAGCACGGAGGACACTCCGCGGGTGGTTGTTCCTCATGATGAGGAACTGAAGTATAGAGTCCTCTTTGAGACACATGACACCCCTACCGGGGGTCATTTAGGTCGGGATAAGACCTACAGCTCTTTAAGCGCTTTGTATTGGTGGCCCAACATGTGGGTCGGTGCGTATATACGCACCTGTGAGACGTGTCAGAGGGTTAAACCCTCTGCAAGTTCAGCTGCGCCTTTGGCGAGCTTGTCGGTTCCAACAGAGTGTTGGAAATCCATTAGTATGGGTTTTCCGAAGGATAAGGCCGGGAACACCGGCATATTGGTCTTTGTAGACCGTTTGAGCAAGATGGCTCACCTGGAGGCGTTGCCAGAGTCCATTGATGGACAAGGAACAGCGAAAGTGTTCCTAGACCGTGTCTTTCGACAGCATGGTCTACCCGATTCCGTTGTGTCGGATCGGGATCCCCGTTTTACGGGACAATTCTGGGGAGCGCTGTTTAAGGTGCTAGGCACCAAGCTCCTCATGTCCACTGCGGATCATCCGCAGACGGACGGTCAAACGGATCGCGTTAATCGCGTTGTATAGGATATTCTCCGGAGTTTATGTCCGGATTCTCCAAAGGGCTGGAGTGAGATGCTTCGTATGGCCGAATTTGCTATAAACAATTCGGTCCATGCATCTACGGGGTTTACCCCGTTTTACGTGAACGGATTAGTAAATCCGATAGTTCCGTTGACGCCACGTGTGTGTGGCTCAGGGAGGAGGGGGGGAGGATTCCCTGATGTCAGCCCTGTATCTGTGCGAAAGCACATCGATAAGTTTTTATCGACGCGCCTTAGTGTCTTACGACACGTCTGCGATGCCATGGCGGAAATCCAAGACAAGCAGAAGGAGCAAGCTGACCACCAGGGGCGGCGTAACGAAAAGGTATACAAAGTAGGAGGACGTGTTTTATTAAACGCTAAAAATCTTACTACACATGCAGTTTCCAACGTGTTGTGGAATAAACTACGCCCCAGGTTTGTGGGCACTTTTAAGGTACTAGCCCGAAAGGGCTTATCGTATACCTTAGACATCCCGAAGGTGATGCGTACGCATCCAACCTTCTATGTGGGTATGCTTAAGCCATACCAGGACCCGGAGGCGGGCCCCCTCCTGGAGGAGGTTGGAAAGGCGGATAGCCGTAAGAGCCCTAAGACACGGCAGGGCGGAGGAAGCCCGAGAGGGCTAAAATGCGACCACGACGCTCCGCAACGGTCGTCTCGAGAGAGGCAAGCCGCCTCTCGAAGCGATCAGTGGCCTCCCACCCATCGCGGAGTCCCTCGTGGAGATCAAGGATGCGATGACTGTGTCGATCACAGCGCTTGCGAATCTCACGTCGCAATTGCGTGACCTCCTCCTCCAATGCTCGATGCGGAGGGTACTCCACACTATCATGTGGAGCGTCTGATGGCGCGACGCCATAATCGGGGTCAAACCCAGTATCTGGTGAAGGGTAAGGGTTATACACACTCACAGAGCTCGTGGGAGTTCGAGACTCCTCTACGACAGGATTTCCGCGACGTCGTTGACGCTTTCGAGCGGGAGAATCCCGCTGCAGGTCAACGACCAGAGGGGAATAAGAATCCCCTTCACTCCCAGTAATTGGGAGTTCGCCGGAGGCAGATGTGGCGCTCACAATGTCCTCTGGCACCGTGGTGGAGACAGGGACTCTGGCGTAGCGCGTTCGATATGGAGCACGTAATAGCTCCATCGCTTTGACTCTGGTGAATGCCAGGCGCAACGCCCTTCTCCACCCAAATGTCACGACGGGAATAGCTGTTGTGCAGCTCATTGAAGCTGGGGAGAAAATTCTCTCCTTCCGCCCAAGCGCGTAACTTCTTCTCCGCATCATTAACACTCTCTCCTAGAGAAAGAACGATAGGAACCTCGCGGAGGTTCTCAACAGGGGCACCCTGTGCCTGCCTGTCAAGGCGTTCTCGGTATGAGACGCTAGTGAACTGCTTTTGCGTAAGCAGTTGTTGCCGTAGTTTCTCACGGCGTTCGCATTGATACGGCTGTTCAGCCGCGGGGACAGGGGTATAGGATGCTGAACCATTCCTTACCACACGCCTAGCCCACTTTGGAAGGTCACGAGGACCTTCAAAATTATAGGCCGCCCATGACGAGCGTTTGGGGGCACGTAACGCAGCCCTTTGTGCCTGTGCGGCAAGTTGTGTTTCTTGAGCTGCGTCCAGCTCATTGGTGATGATCGCCTTTGGCAATCCGGATGTATCATCCGACATGGGCAGGGGTGGCGCACTAGTTAGTTCATTTTCCCCACGTGTGGGGAATGATTTAGGCTGCCGACATCGCCGTTCGGCGTTGTCGGAGCGGTCAACCGTTGGGGAGATATCCCCAAGGGCATCCACCTCCGAGTTCTTAATAGTCTACCTCCTCTAGAGGAGACTCCATAGCACCACTGAAGGTGTTCATGGATAGCCAGAGGTACTGGAGTTGGAGTTCTCCAACAAAATTTTGTTTATTGCGTAAGCAATAGTCTTGATGGGGGAGGATGTAACAGGATTACATTCGAGTCACATTTAGTAGGTGGTGTATGTGATTACACTACGGTTGGGTTCAGTATTGACCGATTCGAAAGGTTTTGAACTTGTTATTTTAACCAATCAGGGCAGGAGCCCTTGGGGGTGGCGTGTCAGCCATCCACGTGTCGGTACACAGGTGGTGTACACTACATTTTAGCTAGGTACGAATTTGGTATGTTCTACGTAGTATTACATATAGTTTACAGTAGTTTAAATTAATTTAGGCTAATTATATATTAAATATATTCAGTTTACATTTCACTCTATCTTACAGACGCACGACCTCGACCGGTCGTGCGTGTAGTGAGTGCGGTAGTGTAAAGGGAGTCCTCCCTTTAGCTACACCCTTAGTAAGGGAGCCTTGCCGTTAAGGCACTAGCAAAGGCTACAGTAAACCAACCCGGGAATCTTGGCCCCGAGTAGGAGAGCTCTCTCCTACTAATCCCTTTATAAGGGCGTATCGGCTAAGTAGTGGCGAAACGCCGCTTTAAGGAAAAGTCTTCCTCTGTGCGCTAGCCGCACCGTGCGTATACGCACCGGCTACATATAAGCTAAGTGGGGGATGTGTGTACTCTCCAGAAAAGTCACAAGCCGGCACAGTTTACGGTGATGATTATCATAACTTGTATATGATGGTCATGACTACGATCCTAAGCTTATTCGTATTATGCATGTTGGAAAAGAAAAAAAATAAAAAGGATCCGATGAAGGCGAACACGCCTAGGAAAGTCGTGACCATCCAGTGTACGAAGATGAAAAAATGAAGTAAAAACTGAGGAAGTGGTCATAAATAATCATTTCATTAACGTGAATTGGGAATTTTTCTGAAAAGAATAATGTTGTACCAATGACCACCCTAAGGTTATTGTCAAGCTGATGGCCCAGTTCCACTCCCAATACCAGAGGTAAAGCGTTAAACCTGATCAAAGGATTGTTTGGGCACTAAACAAGCCTGGATCAGTATTGGCTTATGTTTAAACTATTCATAATACCGGTTTTTATTAAAGCCGTGTATGATTGATATTTTTTGTAGTAGCAATATTCATATCGTACTTATCAGTAAAAAGCTCTATCAATTTGGAATCGATTCTGAGTACATCTGTTTTGGGCACTAATAAGTAGTGTAGCGCACACAACAGATGGAAGCTTACAACGAGCCCAAAATTCACTGATAAAACCCAAAATTCACTGATAAAACCTAAAATCCACTGATAAAACCCAAAATCCACTGATAAAACCCAAAATCCAAGAATAAAACCCAAATCCACTGATCACGTGATCATCCATTTGTGTATGCGATTGGATCAAATTCGAGTATTGAAGTCGGTGATCTCCATATCAGGAGACGAGCTGTGATGGGCAAGAAGAAGTCGAAGACGGCTATTTCGAGTGAAGATTTTGAGGTCACGGCCACGGAGAGACTTCTACCTCGTAATCATTCCTTTACTCGCGTCCTCATATTCTATATGCTACACGTCTGTATTTAACGTGAACATGTATCGCGTTGTTATTTTTTAGAACGAATCTCGAGCACTGAGTATCCTAACCATGAGAGCGTTGCCGCGTCTAAGATTGGACGATACCCGGTACAGCGGCATAAATTTCCGTCCAGACCGTGCTCAATATCCTGCATTGAGAGTTCCTCTCCCATTTCTCGTTCTTTGACCATTGTGTACAAAGCCACGATAAACCCTGGAGTGCAATAGCCACACTGGGATGCATGCGACTCGGCCAAAGTCCTCTGGACTTCATGCAGACCTTTGGCTTCTTCTCTTACCCTTGAGATGGAGCACATATCTTCCACCGTCGTGACGGCACAGCTGTCCATGGAACATAGTGGAGCCAAACATGAATTTACGGACACCTGACACACGAACTTTTTCGCTACGTCGTACTTTGAAACCATGACAGTACATGCACCACGGCCGCCTTCCCCACACCCAAGTTTCGTGCCGGTTTTTTTAGACATAAAAATTTCGTCGCAAATTTGAAGTAGCGTCTGTTCGGGTCGCACATCTTCTTCATCGATTTGAATGCGCCTACCGTTCACGTATAATACAAAGTTATGACGCACAGATACGTCAGAGGTCAACCAGAGATGAGTGTGCCCATGTTAGAAAGGATTCCACGCATTCCCTCATTCACAGCGGTGTCGTTGATACATGGATGCTAAGATCCCCCTTATCAATGAGCCCTGTGCTTTGTACGAAACAGCAAGTTTATCGTTAATTCAGGAATCGACAACATTCTTCTCAAATAATTCTAGACCGTCTTGTCCATCTCGCCGTCGACAATGCCCGTGGCAGCTGCCACGGATTCGGTTGTGTCTAAAGGCGTTCATGCCCTTGAGTTCCAGCACTTTCGAGGCCTTTCGGGCGTCGAAAAGTGCTTGAACACATCATCAGCACTTGCCAACATGGCTTCATCGTTCACGTTAAAAAGTGCGTGGGCCATCAGCCGTCTCAAAAAGAGAACCGGCATCGTAAGAATAAAGAGATGTCGCTTTGGACTTGGGCAGTCTTTACGACTAATGATGCCAAATCGGTCAAGATTGATGACGTGATCACGGTCACGTGATCAGTGGATTTTGGGTTTATCTGTGGATTTTGGGGTTTATCAGTGAATTTTGGGTTTTATCAGTGAATTTGGGTTGGTCAAGCTTACCATGACTTCAACATCTGATACATATTTCATGTAGGCTCACTAATCACTTCTCAATAGGGCATGTCAATCTTAGCATATGCGAATTTTGATATAAAGCGTATATCATATTGGATATAACCCACCTCGAGAGGTGGGTTATATTATATTGCATATAAACATATCATATTCGGGAATTCGGGACTTCATATGGGTGATATAAACTTCACCCATATAACATGCTATATGGTTAAGATTGACATGCCCCAATATGACATGTTTATATGCAATATAATATGAGTGTGAAGAAATTAGTTGGTAATCAACTAACACCAACTCACGCAGTTTTACACCAATAAAAATGACATGTACCAACTCAAGTACCAGTAGAAGAAATGACACGTACCAACTCAAGTACAGGTATAAAAATGACACGTACCAACATAGCCAGGGCAATCCTGCATCTTGGCATTAGTAGAGTCAAAGCCCCGGATGATCATTGACCTGCAGGTTAGTCAACTACTGTATATACTGGGCGACTGCATGATAGGAAACAACCGCTATGCATCTCATTGGTAAGGTACTAGCTATACCCGTGCTATTATCCCTTCAATTAGTACGTGTCATTTCTTGAGTTGGTATTAGTTGGTTAACAACTAATTTCGATATTGTCATATAATATAACCCACCTCTCGAGGTGGGTTATATCCAGTATGATATGTACGCTTTATATCAAAATTCGCATATGCCAAGATTGACACGCCCTAATACACACTTCCATCGGTCGTGTATCCTGCACCACTTATCCGTACCTAATATTAAGTACTAAGACTTCCAAGTACACTACCTTATCGCTTAAAAGTACGAAAATATCAATTCTATAAATAGAAATAGGGAATTGTTAATTCCACCACACACTTTTGTTATTTCCACCACACCAGCCGGCACGTGATCAATTTTACTATTTCCACCACACACCAGTCACCACTCACCACCCAGGTCATCACCACACCAATTCTCAACCCCCGAAAGTAATCGACAAATATACCGCCTTGGATACAAACCTCACCTTCAACGATCGCGCTGTCTTGATAGCATTTGTCCAAAGTTGTGGCATGCGGACTGGTTACGCACTCACAAATTAAACGTTCCGACAACAAACGCGGAAGAGTGGAACTTAGCTGTGACAGCGGCGGAGACTATCGAAATGGAGACAGCCTAACGGTCGAGCAACGGGAACGCAAAAACGGTACACGTCTAATTGGCTGTGCATGGAAAGCCGTGGGTAAGAGACAACAACGTGATGGGCAATGGACATTCGAGGTGACTTGCGGTGAGCACAACCATGAGGCATCGATGGACATGGCTGGACACCCCAGCAGTCGGCTTTTAACTGCTGAAGCAGCACAAACAACCAACGAGCTACTAGCAGCGGGCGTCCCTCCTCTACAGATCGTAACGACCTTGCGTCAACAACACCAAGATCCTGGTCACCGATTCAGGCGCTTTTTGACGAGCTTAAGAGTAGTCAATTTCGATATGCGGTGCACCGCAACGCCAGAGGCCGCATTGAGCGGTTATTCTTCGCGCATCCAGAATCTGTAGCGCTAGCCAAACGTTTGAGCTCGGTTGTTTTGCTGGACAACACCTACAAAACAGACCGGTTCAGGATGCCACCTTTTGATGTCATTGGCCGCACGGGCCTGAACACGTCGTTTTCGGTCTGTTTTATTTTTCTCAGTGGAGAAGAGATTGGTGATTAAAAGTGGGCGTTGAAGAAAATTGAGAATCTATTTTTTGGCCAGCAAATCCCGAAGGTGATTGTTACCGATTCAGACGGAGCACTCGCCGCTGCTATTCAAGAGGTTGCTCAGCACTCTCGTCACCTGCTGTGCCTTTGGCATATTGAAAAGAATGTACTGGCTAACAGCAAGAAGCACATAGTGAACGGAGATGAGCACAAGAAGTTCATGATGTCGTGGGCAAGTGTATGCCGTGCGAAGACCTCTGTACAGTTTGAAATGCTGAAAGATACCTTGTTCACCCAACTATCCCATGTCCCGGCTGTCATCAAGTACCTGACGGACACGTGGCTACCACATAAAGAAAAATTCGTTTCAGCCTGGACTAACAACTGCCGACACTTTGGAAATACATCGACCTTGCTGCGGAGGGTGTGCATGCAACATTGAAGCGTTACCTTCAAGTCAGTACTGGAGATTTGCATGCAGTTCAAGAACGTATTGCGCATATGGTACAGAGTCAGGTGGCTGAGTTCCGCGCAGCTGAGTAGACCCAACTGGTGCGTATACCACACACTTTACGAGCTGTTACGGCTTACGCTAATGTGGTTGGAAAAATTTCGCTGCATGCACTGCACTTGATTGAAAAGCGGCGCAGTCTGGTGATACAAGCATCAGCAACCAGGATACCGTTACCCTATTGCCAGGAAGTTTTTGGAAATACTATGGGACTACCATGTGCTCATCAGATCGCAAATAACGAGCCTATTGGCCTACATGCAATTTCTAAGCATTGGCATTTGCATTATGTTGCAGCTACACCATCTTCGCCAGACAAATAGCTCTCTTCTGGACTCGAACTCTTTCAGAAGAAGCTGGATAATCTCGCACGTTCCTATGTACAATGGACACCCGAACAACGGGCAATAATGCACGCCCAAATCGCTGACCTAGAAGCGGGGAAGACCCCGACGGTATCAAATCCCTTGCCAGTGAAAACAAAAGGTCGACCACCTGGCGCAAAAAACAAATCGAAATCGTCAACAAAACGTGATCCATCAGCATTTGAATTGGCAGACCGACAAAAGAAAGAAAAGGATGATCAAAACCCAGTGTAACACGGCAAAGAAAGATTCAAGGACAAAATCCAAATTGACAAAAGCTCTAGAACAAAACTCTTCTAGAGAACCGGCGTATATTGCAAAGATTAAAGGACAAATTTACCCCTTCATGCTGGAATATATTGAAAATGTAACGGATGTTGAACCTGACGGAAATTGCGGATACCGTGCTATGGCTTTCGGTGTGACGGGACAACAAGAAAAATTAGCGGGAAATTCGAGCTAAACTTCGGACGGAACTTTTACAGCTGGAGTCCTTCTACAGACGTTTATATACTGACGAATCCGATTTTGATGCCCTTGTGCACAGAGTCTCTTGGTTTGAAGAAGGAATTTTTCCTGGGATCCACTGGTTACAAATGCCACAAATGGGAGAAGTATTTGCCAATGCTTACGAAAGGCCGCTGCACTTCTTCTCATTTCAGGAGAATTGTACGTTTCTACCGCACCTCGCCCCCCTAAACGGAAACAAAGCAGTATCTATGATTTTTGTCCACAATTGTCACTTTATGTCAATACGACTTCGGCCAAATGCTCCTGTCCCTTTGATACCTGAGCGCTGGCAATATTCTGCTCAACCATCCGCCGCTAGGTGGCAGACGCTTTTCAAAGAAAGAATTGAGACATTTCTTTCTCGAGTAGGCAGAAAGACAGAATATTATTGCATTGTATAACCCTAAAACCAAGCGAACTTAGGAAAATTGGCGGCAAACCAAACTTTAAACAATTAAGCTGCATTGAGTTAGTTGAGCTGCTGGTGAGGGTTACGTTGCTGTTTTGGGTTTGGTCAAAGTAAGTGGGAAGTATGAGGATGCAGTTACCTTTGTCCAAGGTAGTATCTTTGTCCATTACTTTCGGGGGTTGAGAATTGGTGTGGTGGTGACCTGGGTGGTGAGTGGTGACTGGTTTGTGGTGGAAATAGTAAAATTGATCACGTGCCGGCTGGTGTGGTGGAAATA
>CM047582.1:5844953-5916900 GCA_026184515.1 Peronosclerospora sorghi
GAACTTGATTGATCAGTTTTGACATATTTGCCGTTGCAATCTGGCCGTCGCACCCTCTGGAACTTTATTGATGAGTTTTGACATAGCGATCTGGCCGTCGCACCCTCTGGAACTTGATTGATCAGTTTTGACATATTTGCCGTTTCAATCTGGCCGCCGCATCCTCTGAAACTTGATTTGATCAGTTTTGATATAGCGATCTGGCCGTCGCGATCTAGCCGTCGCACCCTCTGAAACTTGATTGATTAGCTTTGACATCGCGATCTGTCTGTCGGAATCTGTTCATCGCAGGTTGCTGATGATTGGTCAAAATCAATCATCCAAAATCAAAATACTTGATCACTTGAGAACATTCAAGACCATCCAAGCTAGCGACCCAAGCAGCCGAGGGCGCCTAACTTTTCGTTGGCTTTGCCTCTCAGTACGGACCCGCCGTTGTGCTGGTAAGCTGCGCCTATGTCTTGACTCCCTTATGCAATGCTAACAATTCTCCTTCACAGTCTGTTGGCCTCGTTATATCATGTGCCCTAGCGCCATTTGATGGTTTAAACGATGTATCACGATCGTGTTCAGTAACAACGTTATGTCCAAATTATTCCTCAAGTTATCCCAGTAAGGTGTCTCCGTTATCTGCTGTCGCGCGTCACCCAAGCAGAAAGCCCAAGTGGTTCGGCTTTTCAAGACGCTTTCTCTCGGGTGTCGATCGCTTGCTATTGGTGACGGTGTGAATGACGTCGCCATGATCCAAGAAGCTCATATGGCGTTGGCATTTCAGGCCACGAAGGCTGGATGCGAGTGAACTTTGCTATTTGCCCAAGTTCCGTTTACTCAAACGTTTTCTCCTTGTTCATAATCACTGAAACTATCGACGAATGGCAAAACTTGCGCTCTGTCGTCTATAAGAACACTCTAGTGTTTGGAACAGAGTTTCTTCTCCCAGCATTGCCTCAGTGTGGATCGTCCGGGACGTTTTTGTTCAACAAAATGTGGATCACGGCGACACTTCTTCTGGTCGTCGATGCCAATTGAGATTGTAGCAATCACGGAACAAGATGTTTCTGTGCAGGTGGCAGAACAATTTTCAGGACTTTACTACGTTGGTTCATAGGCTGCGGATCTTTGCGCAATAGTTGCGGAAGCCCTCTACGAATGTCTTCTGTGCATTAGTTCCAGCACCGAACCTGGGTGAACCCGTGGATTCCACAAGGAATGACTTTTCACGCTCAGTTTTGGTACCTGACTGCTGTAACAATTGTAGTCACTCTTGGATGCTTTGCTCGCGTCGATGTACCATTACGCTTTGCACTTCTTTGAAGCACAGTTGCGGCAGCAACAAAAAAACAAATTCGAAGACGCAAGAAGAAGCTAAGTCGAAGTCCAAGTCTGGATTAAATCCTGAAGCATCTGAAGAAGAAACGAAGTTACCGATTTAGTTGACGTCACAACACCCAACGATGCCTCTAGCCGTCAAATGGTCGATCTGGATAAGGTAGCTGTAACTTCCGATTCATCAGGCAAGACCAGTGATGACGCTCAGAGGGCAATGACACCGGTTAAAAACATTGCCAGTCGTTTCGAGGGCAGACACGAGCAATCTCTCGACACTTTGAAGTTTCGCACCCTCCGTGATTTTTTCCCTGAGAAGCAAAGTGCTCGTGTTGGTTCTGAAAAACAAGAGTTTGAAGCCCAAACGCAGCCCGACAACTCGCTTGACAACCTCAAATTTCGGACTGTTCGTGACTTTTTACAGATGAAGGTATGCGCAGCGTCCGTGTTGGTGCCGAAAAGGAAAAGTTTGACGCGCAGCTTAGATGGTCAAAAATGCTTAGTCCATTTCGCCACTCCACACACATTGAGGAACTTGAACTCGAGGGTCTGTATAAAAATGTTGGTACTGTATATCCATGCTTTTTTGTTCTCCACCCTCCATAAGCGCGTCAGGAGCGAAATCATTGAAGGAGTCACATTGACGATCCTCGCAAAGTTCGCACTCAACCACTTCATCGCAAACACCCTCGTTCTTTCCTACTTGGGCTGAGTTGCTGCTGTCGACCGCGTTGACAACCATGAATTTTTCGTCGATATCACCGTCCGAGATGGCACCACCTCTTTGTTGGATTGGCATTTCTACAATAGCTTCACCAAGATCTTGCGTACTCAATCCGCTGTCACACTTTACCTCAATATCTTGGGCGTCTTCGCTTTTCCCACTCTGTTCGATACATAGACCGGCCTGGTTATCAGTATCTGCATGTTCATTGCAATTATCGTGGTCGGGCTTGACTAGACATTGATCAAGGTCCAGCACGGACTTGTCGCTTTCTTTCTCCAATTGAGTGACTTCTCTCGCCTCCTCACTTAACTCAATCTTGCGGTCGTCGACATGAATTGGATCTGTCCCATCCGACTCGATTTCTCGTGCATCATGTTGGTCATCAAGGACAGCTGACGTGCCCTCTCTGACGCACTCAATACCAGCAGACGATAAGATATTCTTAGATACAGACTCGTCCGCCTTCACCGCGTTCTCCATGTGTGCACCTATACTTTCCACTACAGCTCCTGTAATGGGGTTCTCAACCTCGGATGCTGCACCGAGATTTCGCGCAGAGGAACCATGGTGAGTTTGAGGGTCATCGAGCCCGGGAAAAAGCGCTTCAGCAGATGTGTCAGTACTTGACGCTATTTCCGAGGTTGCTCGCGATTCTTGCTGACTTTTTCTTGCCAAAGCGGCAACTCATCCACAAAATTGTTACTCTCATCGAATGCCGCAGATCACCTTCATGCTGTAAATAAAGACTCCACTTCACCACAGCATGGACTAACTCATTGATGGTTATACTATGATTGACACTTATTGGTTTGTAGATGAGGTTCACAGGAGCGATTATGAAAGTCTTGGTGTCGACGCTAAAGTTCGTTCTCGCTCAGTTTTCATCCTTTTTGGGAAAGGGATTAACGGAATGGAAGCCTGAATCCGGGGATATCGGTGCGGTTAGGGAAAAATAGGAAAAAACAGGTTGAAGCTGGAAATAACAGTAAAACCGACCCATTCTGTGAATTCCGTGAAAAACCGACCCATTCTGTGTATTTTCTCTTTTTATTAAGGCCGGGTATGATTGATATTTTTAGTAATAGCAATATTCATATCGTACTTATTAGTAAAAATCTCTATGTATTTGTACTCGAATCTGAGTACATATGTTTGGGCACTAATATGTAGTATAGAGAACACAACATATGGAAGTTTACCATAACTTCAAGATCTGATGCATATTACATGTTACGCTAGCTAATCACTTCTCAATACACATTCCATTGATAAAGTCCCTGGTTTAGTTACTTTCTTCTACTTACTGCGAACTGTTTACGGCTGTCATTTTCACGGTCAACGGATTTTCGGTTCCTGTAATATTTAATTAAGACGATTTCAGTATGTTGGAGCTATTATTTTTCATCTACGACACAAGTTTTCGACTATCTACGAAAGAATGGACGGTGAAAACTTTCAACAGGTTATGAGCACAAAGGGTTATGATGTCTCGGGTGATGAAAGCTTTCAAGAAAAAATACCGGCAGATTGTGGTGCCGAACGAATGAAGGGTTTGGAAATCTTCCAAAAAGTTTGTGATCGATTGGATAAGTTGGAAAATTCAAGGACTTTACAATATTATAACAATATCGGCTCCAACAATTCCATGCGATTGGTACCCGGATGTCGTTGGTGTCGCTTGAAAGCACGCCTGAGAGAAAAAAAGCGAAATCAAGCTGGTTTAATAACCAAAATTATGGTATGGATACAAAAATGGAAAATCGCCAGCCCGTCTTTAAGACACGATCGGCTAAGGATTGCAAGTTGCCAATCAGATTTTTTGATGGAACTGAAGTGTATCGTGGCCTTTGGAGCCGGATTAAAGAGTGAGGGACGCGTTTTATACGTCAAATTTCGATAGCTGAATCAGCTTGTGGACTTCTTGGAGTGAAGACATCAAGGTAGACCTCCTCGGTCATTACCTCAGCGGTACTGTTGAAAGGTATTATAACCTTCAAGTAGACTTATGATGGAACGAGTCTCCGACATTAGTGAACGTGATGAATAAAATGATAAATGCGTTTCATACTTCCATCACCTCTGCACAGGCGATGAACTTTACGAGCCGGAAAAAACCAAAGCGATCATGGAATGAGCACTATTTGTATCTAGTTGCCAATCTCAGAAGCTGTTGGCGGAAGCGAGCTACTTGTATCGATAACGTGGTTCATTATGCTTCGCCGGATTTGAAAAATATGTTAGTGGTTAAATTTCACCATACGAGGTCAGATTTCTTACGACATGTCGAGGATCTATGTGAATTTGATCAGGCAGTGGAGGGTGAAACAGGAAGCACAAAGGCGTTTAGTGCTGATGCCGTAAATTTCGTCGAAAAAAAGAAAAAGGTGGTGAAATTCCACGGCAGTGGAAAAGTTGGACACATTTGTCCCGCTTGTCCCAACAAGGGTGAGAAAAAACTTGATTATTCACTGAAAATCAGTGATAAAGTGCCAGAAATTGGATGCAGCACCTGGATTCTCGACATCGATGCTAGTAAGTATCTGCTTTACGACAAAAAATACCTGCGCGATGGTGAGGTGGTTGACGGCACCTGTTTCCAGGAAGATGGAAAGAAGTTGAAAGTTATTTTTGAAAGGGTGGATAATGAGTCCAAGTCCAAGTAAATTGAAATACGAAAATATTTAGTGTTGAGAACGTGTATTACATGTAATTTATCGAAAAACATCTTATCGTACGGTCTTTTGAAAAAAAAGGATGTGAGATCGCATACTTTTACGGCAACCGAATTATGTTGCACATGTCCACCCGATGTCCGATTTTTGATACCCAAAGACCAATAAGTTGTTAAAGGTCATGGTAATGGTTGTCATGGATGACAAACCGAATTATCCTACAGTTCTCGCAAATCTGGAGGAGAACGATACGGATTTGGCTAGGCAGTCAGATGACCAAAAGGGGTCAATAATGCATTTTCATGCCAGCCTCGGACATCTGAATTATGATTTCATTGAATGTCTAGCCAAGGATACTTCGAGTGGGATCAAACTGATGGATCATCAAAGAAAAAAACGTTTGGCTTGTGCTCAAGGTAAGCAAACGAAAAATTCAAGATCAGTCAGGGATAGTGGATTAAATACCCCTATTGAACGTGTTGGTGGGTATAATTAGCTCAAACTGAGGGGGTCAATTACACCGAAAGATCGACTGGGTAATCGATATATGATCAACTTCTTTCATCATAAATCAAACTATGTCCGTGTCTGTAACAGGACAGATCCTGTTACAGGCTTACACTGTAATTGCGAGGAAGCGCGCAATACAATTAGGGCAGGATTAGTTGGTAACAACTAATCCTATACTAGAAGTAAATATAAATATTTACTTAGGTCTAAGAACGCAAAATTAAGAGTGTTTATTCAATGGGTGGTTTAGAGCCTAATAGTATAGTAACTAACTAATTAATATAATAATATCAAGTATTCAACTAACTGTACTATTAGTTAACCTGCAAGATTCGGTATTTATACCGAATCGACTTTTCCTTGGTAGATTATAATAACTTATAATCTCTTATTTAAATTTCAGACAACGCGTCTAAAATTAAACTGTGATATTCTAACTTGAATATCAATTATGTAATGGAACCCCATTACATCACCCCCCATTTAAGGTGGTTGGCCAATAATAATTCTTATTTTGGCCAATCATGGGTGGCACTTGTTGGTAGTTCTCATTTACCAACTGATTGACCATCGACTCGATGGTCAAGGCACGCGGCGGCGCTTTAAACAGCGCTGCTGAAAACATTGAAGGAGCTTCTTCCTCCGCCTCAGCACTAGGTGCTGAGGTGTTGAGTGAAAACGGTGACGCTGCATTAGCAGCGTCAACTACGCAAAGGTCGGAAGACGTACCGTCTTCGACCACAGATGCTGTGTGTGAAACAGGGAGATGTTGCTAATGCAACATCTCGCACGATGACAACTTCCGAATGGCGTGTTGCCAAGAGGGCCATGTTCGGGAGTTCTGACTCCGAACAAAGTGATGGGGATACAGCTGTCCCCACTAAAGGATCTAGCAATTCGAAACTCGCTAGGTGCTCATCACCTAACAGCGATGACGACTTTGGTGTCGCTGTCTGCTATGACAGCGACAATGATCATCACAGGGGTTGCGGGAACTCAGAGCCCCACCTGGACCAAGTACTTCTCCACGTCGGGGTGATTTAACCCCGGCGCGTGGTGTTGAAGCAGGCGGTGCTCCGCCTGCTAAAAGGGATCGAACAGAAGCGGCGCCTGCCGCTTCTAAAGCGTATCATCGTACGGAACCACATGTTCCGTACAGAGTGGGGTTTTGGACCCCTGGCTGGGCTATTGTCCCCAACAGTGGCGGTCACCGTAAACGGGACTGCCAGTATGCGTTGTTCGATATCAACGTTCTGGATGACTGCGAAGACATCCAGTCACGTCGATTCGATCGAAGTACAGACGATAGACGTCTGTACTTTATTGACCTCTTTTTCCAGGTTCGATATTATTCCAGCCGGAAAGGATCAAGAAAGAACAGGGACGACAAGGACGCCCTGGTTCAAAGTTGGAACGCTTTTGTTCACAACTACAACAAAAGCCCAGATGATTACGTGAATAAAGTTCACGTAATACGCGAGCGCTTTTTAAAGCACTCACGAACAGGCAAAATGGAATACATCCATTTTGCTTGCATCAAAGAAGGGTTGAACTGTGGTGTCCCTTTTCACCTCGTTCGCCCGCGGTGTACGCAGGGCACTCCTCGTCTGTCAGAGGAGGAGTTGCGGGGGTACGGTCGTTTTTCCGTACCCGCCGAAATTCAGGGTTTAATTGATACCCTGAATGCATCAACACCTACTGTTGATGCTGCTTCGCATTATGAGTTTGATACTTCTTCTCAAACTCAGTCAAAAGGTCTGGGGCGTCGGCCCTCAGAACCTCAATCGGCTCCCAAGAGTCGAACTCTTGGGGATATCTCAGCCAGCGTACCAAGTACTCGGTACGCTGCCCCTTCTTCGAAGGCACCGAGCGCTTCGAGATCAAGCGCTCGAGGATATATCGCTTATTCCCCTGATTATCAATCAGGGGCGGCGGAGGTTGAGAATTCACTCGCCGTTGTTGTTGCGGAGCATGGTTCTTTGCTCCGCAAGCTCGAGGAGGGTTATTCCTCCTTGAGCAACGATATGTCTCACTGTGTGAAGATATATCAGTCTCTTGGAGAGGATGTCCTCGATATCCTCGGGGCGCACACTGCCCTCCAGCAGAAGAATGATCTTCTGTACATTGAGCTTTCCCGCTATAAGGGAGAGCTCGATCGGCGCACGGCTGATCTTGAGCAGTCGAAGGCGGAGGTAATGACTCTCCGCTCTGCTCACCAACGGCTGGAAGACGATTACAAGTCTCTCTTGGGAGACTTGGAGAAGCACGGTATCTTCCGTGGTTCTGCGTCTCGTCGTAAGACGAAGACGAATGATACGGCTTGAGCCGCCCAACATAGAATGTTGGGTGAAGCCGCATTGATGTGGGAATGTCTAAGGTATAGGCATTCCCCCGAATCTCTTGGACCTTGAAAGGTCCAATGTACTTAGGAAGCAACTTCCGTGTAGGTAAGTTGCTTATTGCATGTGTAGGCAAATTGGTAGCACTTAATAATACCAATTCACCTTTCAGAAAGGAGTTTTTGTTCTTCCTTCCTTGTTTGTCTGCATTTTGCTTCTGCTTATCAAAAGCAGAGGCAAGGGCATCTTTTATATAGCGTATTACAGATTGGCGCTGTAATACGAATTCATCTACTGCTTTATCAGCAGTAGGTGCGTTGTCCTCGTTGTCTGCAGCCATTGCTGCAGACACATATTCATCGTATGCAGCTTCAGTTTCATTTGAAGCTGCTTCCGCTTCTACTGTACTTTCAGTAGAAGGGCCATCGTTTTGTTCACAAGTTGCAGTTGCAACTTGCGCATTGACTCGCTCAAAATTTGAGCGGGTCCCTCCCCCACTTAGATTTGGCGTACCGCCAAGTAAAGCTAGGGTTAGTGGATGCCTTAAGGCATTCACGTGGAACGGTGTATGCTTAGTTGAAGCATTCACCGAATTGTTAATCGCAAATTCAGTGAGTGACAGGTAGTCACTCCACTGTTCAAAGACATGTGCGTATGATCGCAACATGTCTCCGAGAGCGCGGTTAACCCCTTCCGTCTGCCCATCCGTTTCCGGATGGTCCGCAGTTGACATCTTCAACTGGGTTCCCAACAATGAGAACGTTTCTTGCCAGAAACGTCCTGTAAATCTCGGATCTCGATCCGAGACAATGTGTTCCGGCATTCCGTGCAAACGGAATACCGTATCAACGAATATCCGCGCTGTTTGAGCGGCGGTTACGTTCGCTGATACTGCAGTAATATGTACCATCTTACTGAAACGGTCTACAAAGACCACTATTCCAGTCTTCCGACTATTGTCGGGTGGAAGACCGAATACGAAGTCCATTGAAATGGACTTCCAACACTCTGTCGGAACCGGCAGAGATTGCAGCGGAGCCTGTGCAGCTTGCGCAGGCTTAACGCGATGGAAAATCTCGCAAGCGCGTACGTATTTCCGTACCCACTTGTACTGGTTTCGCCAGTAAAAGTCACGTGCAAGAGAAGCGTATGTCTTCTCTCGACCTTGATGCCCCGAAATCGGTGCATCATGATACTCAAACATAATTTGATGTTTGAGATCATCGTCGTTTGGAACGACGATGCGGCTTTCATCTTTTTGGTTTGTGCTGTAAAGCAGCAGACCATCGTGCAGTCGATATCGATGCACGCAAGCGCGGAGGAACTCTGGGAATTCGTCGCGCTTCTCACTTGATTGATTACTTAAGTAATCAATCAACAGACGTGTCTCCTCGTCAGTTTTGTACGCCTCGCGTACTTGTCGTATAATTGACGACGACAAAGCAGTGCAACGCATCGAGTTTGCACTGGCACCTTCGGTTACGGACGGTTTCGTCTCGTAATTGGGCCTTCGTGATAGCGCATCCGCTATCACGTTCAACTTTCCGGGTTTGTATTCAACCGTAAAGTTGTACTCAGCAAAGAATGACAGCCATCGAGCCATTCGTTGAGAAATGTGTGGTGAATTCACGGCCGTGCGTATCGACGCATGGTCCGTGTAAACCACAAACGGTCTATCTCCCAATAGATAGATCCGAAACTTGTCCAGTGCATACTTCATGGCAAGGAGTTCCTTGTCATGCACTGGATAGTTGCGCTCGGCTGGGCGCAACTGACGCGATTGATAGCAGATTACGCGATCACGATCATCGTGATCACGCTGCATCAAAGCACAGCCAATAGCGAAATCGCTCGCGTCGCAAACGACGTGGAACGGACGCTCGTTATCGGCTATAGCCAAGACAGGCGCTTCAGTCAAGCTTTGCTTGACTGCATCAAAAGCATCTTGGCATTGGGTATCCCAATGCCATTCGACATCTTTCTTAAGTAATTGAGAAAGAGGTCGTATTAACCCAGCATAGTTGCACGAATACTTGTGCAAATATGTTGCCAACCCAAGGAACTTTCGAAGTTCCTTAACGTTGTTTGGCGTATGCCATTCAACGATCACCCTGATCTTCTCTGGATCAGAGCGCACCCCGTTCTTGCCCACAAAACATCCAAGAACGGGTATCTCAGGTGCACCAAAGGTTCACTTCTTTAGATCCGCATAGAGCTTATGCTTACGCATAAGCTCTAACACCCGACGTAGATGTTCCCTATGGACATCTACATCACTTTTATCGTGTTCACCCTTACTATGGATGAACACGTCATCGAAATAACTCGGTGCGAATTCTCGCACCGGGCGTAATATATGCGTAAGCATCTGTTAAACGTAGCAGGTGCATTTTGAAGCCCCTGCGGCATAACAAGCCACTCCCAAAGCATGCCGCTTAGGGTGCTTACCGCCGTGAGAGGAATATCATTCTCACGCATTAGGATTTGATAAAATCCATCTCTTAGATCGAGAGCACTAAAGATGGTGCTCCCGCACATGCCATCAATGATGGCATCTTTTCGCGGTATCAGCGTCTGTGCCGGTACCGTCGCTGCGTTCAGCTTGTTGTAAGCGTGAACGATTCTCCACCCACCTGTGGACTTTTTCACACAAAAGGTGGGGGTAGAGTGCGGTGAGATAGACTCCCGCACTTGGACTGATTTACGACGAGCTTCGAAAAACTCGTCGATCGCTTTTACCTGATCAAGCGGCAACAGCCATTGCCGCGTAACACAATACTTCGTGCCTGGAACGAGGTCAATCTCATGACGAGTTCCCTTATCCTTAGGGAGATCGCTAGGTACTTCTTCTGGGAATACATCAGCGTATTCTCGAAGTACCTCATAAAATGGGGAGTTCGCTTTAAGCGACTCCCAGCTCTGCGCTTCAAAGCGCTGAACTCTGGTTTGATCATTGGGAACCTCTTTCCCAATGTTTTCCACTTGTAATGTGGATATTCGTTCACGAATATCCACTACATCATCTGTTGCAACGATAATACAGATCTGTTCGATCTGATCATCGTGCAAGTTCTTCATAAACTTCTTCCAGATTAGCGCTGGAAGAGCCATCACCTCCGAACCTTTTTTGGAGGGTGTTCCATCGACAGAGACTGGGTAGCTAATCCGGTCTCCGTTTGCGTCAAGACGTTAATCGTCGACGGAACTGTCCATGCAATCAGACGCACTTATCTGATTGACTGCTACACGGTGATTACGATTCACCGTGTGAGAATACTCATCATCATGGTGGCCACTGCCTACCATGGAATTTTCTTGGCGATCAGATGAAATCGTCTGATCGGCCGCCTGTTCTGCGACACGGTGGTCTTTATCACCCGTGTGCATGGCTAACGCAACGTGGTGGGCACTGGCCACCACGGAGTTGTGCTCACGATTGCACTCGATCGTGAGTTCACTCTCATCAACACGGAATTCTTTCGTCGTGTTGGAACATTCGGACGCACAGTGGGTGTTTCCCACTGTGGATACTATTTCATTCTCACGGTGGGTGTTTACCACCGTGGATATCACTTCATTCTCACGGTGGTCTTTATCACCCGTGGAATGTTTCTCTCCAACACGCAACGACTCTTCTGTTGCGTGTGGTAGTCCCTCTGGACTCTCACCAGCGGAGGTACCTTCCGCTGATCGTGTCAGAACAGACCTGGTGGTGCCATCGCTATCCACCAGAATGCCTGACGCTGCGGTTGTATCTTCTGATACAGCCGGATTACACACAGGGTGATCAGATCCTGTGGTTCCGCCGCAGTCGATCGATAGGTTAACCCAGTCGATCGAAGATTTAAACTTGGACATCCATGGGATTCCAAGTATCACATCGAATTTGTCATCTAAATCGAGGACGATGAATTCATCCTCGAATGACAGTTCATTCAACTCGAAGCGTGTTTTAATCACACGCTTTGGAATAGTCACGGTTTCACCTGTTTCTAACCGGACTGACAACATACTTCGTGGGGTTTCTACCTCCACGAAGCTCAACAGCGTTAGACTCTCAGTTCTAACGAAATTGTTTGACGCTCCTGTGTCAAACAAAGCTCGCATGGGGACATCGCTCCCGTGTGGCTTAACCTCCAGGGTGATAAGAGGCTGATCATCACCCTGAACCTTTTGACAGGACATAGTCCCGTCTGGGGCTATTACTCTCACATGCCCTATGTCGGCATGTGGGATAACATTCCCAGTAGGGCGCCCCGCCCCTACTGGTGATTTACGTTTTTTGCATCAACAGGGTGATGTCCCTGTTGGTGTCGCGGTGCAGCGGACGGTTCCGTCCGCTGACTGCGTGGCACCGGACGCGGTGCCATACAATCATGGTCGAAATGCCCCATTTTCGCTCATCTATTGCTGCGAATGTTCTTCTTAAATTTTGGTTGCTTCGTGTTCGAAGCAACCGCAACCGACAGGTCCATCGGCTCTGGACCTCCACCGCCCATGATCTGGCGCGTGTGGCTGTTTCTTGAGACGAAGTGTGAGCTTCGGCTGCCTGACTGATGATTGTTGACATGCCGTTGCGGCATGTCAAAAGCGAAGGGCTGTTGAGCCCTTCGGCTGTACCCAGCATGCGATGACGCTGATCGCATGCTGAACTCTTCACGGATGCTCATGTCAATGGCATCCCTTAGAGTCTCTGGCGGGTGCCGGTAGAGGCTCTGTTTGACGTGACAATCATTGAGTCCCTTCATGAAGCCAGTGGCCTGCATAGCAGGGGGCACCGGCTCATACAAAATATTTGACAGCAAATATTGCGTCTTCTGAGCGTAAGCTTGAAGGTCAAGCTTACCTTGCCGGAGTTCCATAAACTCCTGCAGACTACTTAGCTCCATTTCTGGAGCTTCAAAGTTGAGCTTTAGCTCAGCTTTAAATTCCTTATAAGTAAGGAACGCAGAGTCATCAGTGGCTCTGCGACTCATCGTCCATGCCCTGGCTCTGCCGCCTAGACATGTCGTGGCGAAGTACGCTTGTTGACGTTCGTCAACAATATTTTGCGCAGAGATGGCATCTTCCACCTCTGCGAACCTACTACGAAGGGGCTCGCCCCCTTCGCCGGTAAAAGGCGGTACTCGCGCCTTTACCACTTCAACGCTATGCGTTGCAGGTGCAGTTGTGGTCCGCGCTGCCTCTGGCGCGGGCCGTGCTGGCTTTTCTAGGTGGTTTCGCCTAAAGCGATTCACCACCTCTATCACTTCCTCCGGGGAATTACCCTGGAGGAAGGTAATGATGTCGGTCCCCATGGACCGAACCATTTCTACCGTCGCGTCTGTACTACGCGACGAGAACTGAGGGAAGTGTTTCGTCACCACTTCCAGCGTTCTCTCTCGCTCGGCAGGCGTCATGTCTCGCGACATGATGCCGAGCTGCTCTTAATCTTCTCTCCGCTAGTTGACTAGCGGAACGGAACTGTGGTCGTTAAGACGGACCACAAAGTGCTACCAGGTGTAACAGGACTGATCCTGTTACAGGCTTACACTGTGTTGTGCGAGGAAGCGCGCAATACAAAAGGGGTAGGATTAGTTGATGACAACTAATCCTATACTAAAAGTAAGTATATAAATATTTACTTGTTGGTTAGAACGCAAAATTAAGAGTGTTTATTTAATGGGTGCTTTAGAGGCTAATAGTATAGTAACTAACTAATTAATATAATAATATCAAGTATTTAAATAACTGTACTATCAGTTAACCTGCAAGATTCGGTATTTATACCGAATCGACTTTTCCTTGGTAGATTATAATAACTTATAATCTCTTATTTAAATTTCAGACAACGCGTCTGAAATTAAACTGTGATATTCTAACTTGAATATCAATTATGTAATGGCACCCCATTACCGTGTCTTCTTGTCTAAGACAAAAAAAAGTCGCCGCCAAATATTCAAACATTTTTTGGCGTTCTTCGACCGGCAATTCAATTGCAAGATACATATACTGCGTACCGATGGAGGGGGCGACAATAAACATCTTGATAAATTTTGCGTGCAGACTGGTGTTTTGCGGCAAATTAATGAAGCCAATAACCAGTCAAGCAATGGAAAAGCTGATCTCATTTCACCGCACGGTGATGAATATGGCAAGGTGCATGTTCTTCGCTAGTAGATTAACTCTTTCATTTTGGGTCGATGCGGTTCAATATTATGCATATATGTTAAGCCACAGCCCAATCAATTCCAGTTCTCGTAGGCAATCGCCTTTGGGATTTTGTGGTGAAGCGAAGAAGAAATTATAGGGTCTGTTTACACCGGTATATCGCTGATTGGTTTGGAGAGATCGTGTTGGTTAAAAGGGAGGGGGATTTTGCGCGAATCGTGTGTCAGAAATATCAAGTACGTAGTTTTAGGTAAGTCACACGATGTTTCATGTAGTTTACATATTAGGTTTTTAATGGATATAAATATAGCCTGTGTTTTCTTACTACTTACGCATAAGTCGCCCCCGCCTGTCGTGGATTCTTTGGGAGAGGAGGGTTAACAGAGTCCCCATCAGCTCTCAATTTGCCCGCAGCGACGCGTTACAGATGCACTTGGCCCTCCGGAATTCCCTCGACGGGAACACGTACTTGGCACAGCACTCACTTCAAGTCGCACACGTTTGGAACGTGTTATTTACATCAATTGGAAAGGTTTACGTGGAGTCTCCTTTGTGTAAACCTCAAGCTTTCAGATGCGTTTGTTTGGTTGTTCTCGATTGGATTATTGATCTCTCGTTTTGGTTGGGTTCTGCGATCGGCTATACGCGATCTGTCCTGAAATTATACTGGGATCAAGTATATTGTGGAATTTTCGTATTTAGTGTGGCTATTTCCACCCAAGATACACCCTTCCTCAGAATTGGATCGCTACATATCGATCCCCACAAGTCCATATCGCGCGACGGTCCACCGAGTGTGTAGCCACCCAAAGCAATGGGTACACAAGGTGAGAAGCGTGTACGAAAATCATACCAGGCGTCCTACTGTACTGGTCGGTCATCCGATCGGAGCTTAGGCGAAGGTTTGAGGGTTACCCCCCCCCGTAATTTGGTCGGCTGGGCACGATGGTGAACGGGTTCAGGATACTTCGGTGATCGAATTTGAACTTGACTCCACCACAATTTATTACGTCAAAAAAGCCCAATCTTGGTTAGATTGTTGCTTTTGATTCAACCGTGTACTGTGCACCGGAAACCTGGTAAAGACCCCCTTGCACATGGCACCGAAGTCGCCGTGATTATTGGCGAAAGTGAAGAGATCAAGTCTAATTGAAGACCGAGCGTAACGTTGTGGTCACACATCATGTGCGCAACATTAAAACCCTTGATCACAGTTTAGAAAGAGCAAGTGCGACAAGGTTTTCAAGAAGATCAACAATCAGGGAGGATACTTCGCCAGCCCAGTAGTCGATGAAAAAGTCATTCAAGAAGAAAACGAAGTGGTAACGCTAGCGTTGCGTCACGTTATCGTTGCGTCACTGGAAGTTTTTACAAGAAAACAAATGAAGATCAAGCTACTTTTGACCAAGTTACGACTGAAATTCCAAGTGCAGTTGAAGTTGAAGATGTTGGGTTAGTTAATTTTATAACGTAAATGGACCCGACGATTTTTTCTTAAGCAATGAGAAGTTCGAACAAGGACAAGTGGGTGAGTACGATTCAGGAGGAGCTTAATGCACACGAAACAAATGAAGTTGGCTTCAGGTAAAGAAGCCTAAGGATTGTCGCCCCATACATGCAAAGTGGTCTTCAAGACCATCTCTGACCAAAATGGAGATATTGAAAGGTACAAGGCGAGACTCGTTGCATGTGGCAACGAGCAACGAGTTGGAGTTGATTACAACCTTACTTTTGCTGCTGTGATTGATCGAGTTCCGTAAAGCTGGTGCTAGATTTGCCGGTGAAGTGTAATGTGCCTGCACGGCACTGGAATATTCCAATTGCCTATGTTAAGGCAACCGAAAATGAAAATGATATTTTTCTGTTCATCCGCCAAGGTATAATTTTAAATACCAGTGAGTACAATAAAGATATTCAAGACAAAAAGTACTCAAGCTCAACAAGACTTTTTACGGCATTTAACAAGCGGGGAGACTATGGAATCAGCTAATTCTCGAAAAATGATCGGATTTAATTTTTTCGCAATGTATCACAGACATTTGTCTGTATGCGAAGCGAGTTGGTGGTCAAGTGATTATTGTGGGCATTATGTTGATAATCATTTGGTGACTGGGGAGAACCTAGGCGACCAGTTCTTTCAAGATCTCAATTGTTTGGAGATGAAGAATTCGGGTAAATAATTTTTTAGGATGATTTCGGATACAAGCTCAATCAATAGATGGCAATGGATGGCATCATTAACGACTTTGGTCTGGAAGATACCAATACAATTCGCACACCAATCAGCCATGATTTCGAGGACTTAACGTTGCAGCCGGTTCAAGCTTTGAAAAGTAGTGGATTTGTGACAATCAAGGATTTCCGGTCTCTCGTCGGAAGTCTGCTTTGGATTTCAAGATGAACAAGACCGGACATTACATACGCTGTCCACAAGGCTACTAAACGGACTCATGCGCCTACGATGGCCAACTGTCAGCTTGCGAAGAAGATAGTCCGATATGTCAAGGGGACCAAGATACTTAAACTTCGTATGGGTAAGGGCAAGGATGCAAGTGAAGTTTCGACCGTGAAGGGATACAGTGATGCCGACTATGGTGGTTCGAAGAATACCGAAAGTCAACTACAAGTGGTCTAATTTTCGTCGACGGCATGTTAATAAGCTCGATATGCAAGAAACAAGGTGGCGTCTCATTATCTACCATGGAAGCGGAATGTTACACAGCTTAACCCAATGTGGTAAATTTACTTGGTTTCAAGGAGATGGTCGAAGAATTACAAGTCAAGAGCAAGCTACCGATGCAACTGTGCATGGACGACCAAGCTGCTTCTAAGAATTTCAAAGGAGTTGAAACAAGTTCAAGAATGAAACATGTCGACATTCGAGTGAAATTTATTATTTCCAAGTTACGTGGTGGACTTATTAAAGCTCCCTATATCTCAACTAAGGACAAGCTGCCCACATCTCCACTAAGGACATGCTTGCGGATGGACTACAAAGGCTTTCGTGACGCCTAGATTTGAAGAAGTACGAAGCGCGCTCGGGCTTCAACTCATTTGATGTACGAAATTCATATTGAGGAGGAGTGTTAAAAGTATTCGTTATTTTTGTTTTTATTAAATCCGGGTATGATTGATATTTTTAGTAGTAGCAATACTCATATTGTACTTATTCGTAAAAAAGCCCTATGTATTTGTACTCGAATCTGAGTACATATGTTTGGGCACTATTATGTAGTATAGAGAACAAAACATATGGAAGTTTACCATAACTTCAACATCTGATGCATATTACATGTTACGCTAGCTAATCACTTCTCAATACACATTCCATTGATAAAGTCCCTGGTTTAGTTACTTTCTCTACTTACTGCGAACTGTTTACGGGTGTCATTTTCACGGTCAACGGATTTTCGGATGCTGTAATATTGACTTAAGACGATTTCAGTATATTGGAGCTATTATTTTTCATCTACGACACAAGTTCGCAACTTTCTACGCAAGAATCGAAGGTGACAACTTCCAGCTATACGCAAATGAGGCAAGCGTAAAGATTGCTTCGTATTACTGACAGTTAACGATAAAGACGTTTAATTGGAAATTATTTTGGATAATCGATAATGAAGCATGTTCCCATCTAGTATTAGACGAAACATTATTGGAACATGTTAGAAATTACAGCACTAAAAGAAAAGTAATGGTGCCAGAGAGTGGTTTATTGCAAGTCGCAAAAAGCGGTACATTGACTTTACAAACTACGACGAATCTGAGTACAACTAAGTTGTTAGAGGAGGTATATTTGGCACGAAAAACGGCAAGAAAAGGAATTCTACCCGGATTTCTCAAGAAAACGGTTGTTCTGTTTGGAAAATAATGGTAAATGGTGATGGAAACGTTCTAAAACCAAATTTTTAAGATACTTGGTTCTATTTTTTGGCACTGATGCATGTTAAAACAGGACCTAGAATATGATCAAGAAAATTTGGATGTGGTGATTGGCGCTACGACTGCAGAGGTAGAAGAGAAGCCGGAAGGAACTTTGCACCGTTTTTTTATTAGTTTTTTTGGGCTTTTTTTCATTCAGCTTTTTTCGCGCTCGTTTGGACTACCCGGATTACCATTACGTTTAGAAACTAGCAAATGATCCGAAGTCAGATTTTCTGACGTATGGAAGAGAGAAAACATTCAAGAAACTAAACATCGACGAAAGACTCGGGGCATAACGTATTGAAGGAGTCGGTGGAGTAATTCTAGTGACCTTAAGAGTCCTATTACCCCACGCAGACGTGGAAATCGTTTTATTGTTGTATTCGTGAATCATTCTTCAAATTATGTATGTGTATTTGATGTATTACGAAGGGCCGAGCAGCAAAAATGCTCAATAATTTTACTATGCTGATTCGAAAGCGAATTCGATTGTCGTGTACACATATTACGCGCCGAGAGTTCATGAATATTGAGTTGTTTTGTAAACAAACTGAAATAGGAACGCAAATTACGGAGGCTGGTAGTCCAGTCTAAAGTAAAAGGGGAACGAATGAACCGAGCAATTTTGAACATGGTTGAGTATGCGACATATATATACTAAACCGCTCTCCTCCCAGGAAGAGTGTCACTGAGTTAACTGCTGCTAAGAAACAAACAAGTGTTTCCGATATAGTGGTTTTGGATCTCCATGTATGGTATGGAGAGACACGGAAAAAAGGTATCGTACAGAGCATGCGGAAAAAGCATTATTTCTCGGAAAGAATGACGAGACGAAAGTTTAAAGTTTTATTCATATAAGGGACAAATACGCACCATGGAACACAAACTTTAAAATCTTAAGCAAAGAACAAACCGGAAGATCATACGGGCACTTGAAAGCGAAGGAGCGACAGGGATTGGGGCTCATTAAGGGATGACACGCAAACCGAACTGGTGAAGAAATATTAAGGATAAACAATGGAAAGTCAAGTGTGAATGTACAGTCCATACAAGAACAAGATAGAGGAAAACCTGAAGATGACGCTAAAACAGCAGCTTTAGAAACTGAGAGGACACAGAGAAAGAAAAGCAAAAGACTGAATATCTCATTGGAAGGAGTGAAAGTGAATTGGATAAAGAAATTGAATATTTAACTGATATTATTGGCAAAAATGGAAATAAAAATTTCTGGAAGCTCTAGAAATTTACTATTTGCCTTCGAGGCGACGAACGTAAGTATTTTAGATGGGGGGAAGTTTGCGGCAATCCCTGATCGAAGCAATTGTCTCGAGTTTATAACTGAACGCAATCCAAAAATTGCTGATAAGGCTGAGCTAAAAGCAATGAACAATTCTCGGAACGTTAAAAGTATTCGAGGAGATGTATACAACCACTGCCTAAAAAGCGAGTATATAAAACGAAGCTGAAGGCAGTACGCTGTAAGAGAAGAGTTTTGGCTCATGGTTATGCACAAACTTCTGGTGAGGACTATTTCGCTACTTTTTGACTGTTGAATCTAAAAAATGTGCTGATTAATTCTTATCATTTCGCTTGGTATGGAAGTGGCAGGCAGCACGCCACGGTAATGTGCCAAGTGCCACAGAAGCGGAGCGTGTTCCAAGCGAGTGACAGACGGCAAGGCTGGCTAAGGCGTAGAGTCTGGTCGAGACTAGTGGGCTGAGCGACGATGGCAAATTGCAAAGTGAGATTCTCTGGTTGGTTACAAGACAGAACTAGTGCACTTCGCCTATCCTGTCTTACTCTTGGTTTTTCTATTTCTAGTCCCTATGGCTTTCTCTTTTTCATCGTTCTACTGTACTATAATAGAATCAGAATCAAGTGATCTTCTGTGTTCTGGTTCTGTGACATAGGATGCCTGGGTTGCGACACTACTTTGACGCTGGCTGCGTCACATCAAGCGCTTATTTGAAAGCAAAAACCGAAAAGGAGTACGATATTCATTTGTTGATACCTTTAAAGATGGAGGTTCGATGGACAAGATGAAAGGAATGGGAGTGAATGCTCGATAAATCGGCATTAAGGTTGTAACGAATTTTCGTAGATCGGAAAACGCAGGACACCTGTGGTAAGCGTTGTTAAGAAATACTCTTTTGGAACGGAGATTTTCGTAGTTATTAGCAGCCACATGTATATTTTTCCTACGCCTATCTATGTTATCAAGTTAGTGTCGACGACTTATTGGTACTGAAATAAACAAAGCACAAGTGATGATTTTTTGACGAGATGATAAAATTAGATTTAAAGGATAAAAGCTAGAAAGTTTCAGGGTATGCGAATTGAAGGAGATCCGACAGATAGATATATTATTGGTCACTAGCATAGTGCCCCGTTGTACTAACGGGGCAATAAATTTAATATTTGTAACACTGCAGAATTTAAATTGGGGTTGACCTGAGAAAAATGCGAAGTCACGGAAAATAGATATAAACTATATATATATATATATATATATATATAATAGTTTCTGACTTTGACTTGCTTCAGACTTCTATATATTTGATGGTTTCCTGGCTGGGGTCGAGATTTGATTTTGTTCTATGTTGTCATCATTATCATCTTCGTCGTCATCGTCTTCTTTCTGTACGGATTTTGACTTTGTCGATGAATTTTTTTACTTCTCTACGGTGTCAATAGTATCCTCGTCATCGCTCTCGTCTTCTTCCTCCTCCTCCCCATCTTCAGCGTACTCCAACTCCTTTCCCTCCTCTACTGCTTCTCCACTGCTTCCTCCAATTCTGCGTCTTCGATTTCCTCCTCCAGTACTTCCTCCAATTCTGCATCTTCGATTTCCTCCTCCGCCTCCTCCATTTCGCTTTCAGCAGCAGCCATGGCTTTCTTCGCATCATCCACTTCTACTTCGGCTCCTTCTACTAAGCCTTCATGAAGTTCATCCGCAGCATCATCTATTTTTTCTAGCGCATCCAATTTCTTCATCTTGGCAACATGCAAGTCGTGCGCAATATGATTACGCATTATCTTGGACAAACGTCGACGACCGTCTGGTTCTTCGTCGTCGTCGCCATCATCTTCGACGTCGTCATCATATGGCTCTTCTTCCGTAACAGTGCTGCGCTTTTCTTCCTCTTCCTCTTCCTCCTCCTCCCCATCTTCAGAGTCCTTCAACTTGATTCCTCTGCTTCCGCGTCTTCGATGCTATTCTACGTAAGTCAGTCAATTTCAGCCAATCAAAATGAGAGCTACGTACACCAAAATACACCAAAAGACGGATCAGATTTTATTATATGTATAGATAGAAGAGCTTACCAACGAAAAAATACTGGAAAAATTCATTTGAAGGAGGCAAACGCCATAATGATCCCTATATTGGACGATGAAACACATGAAAATTTAAATGAATCGTTACAATTTCAGACGAATGAAGAGATACAGTCGTGATAATTTTTCAATATCTGGGAGAGTTGATTTGTATATTTCTCTGTGTTAACGACCAGATATATCTTTTGCACTACGCGCCACACGCACGCACCGACATTGCCAGATTTAAAACTACGCGTACCTCAGTATACGAAGCATTTGAAAATGTTCTATACAAGATGACGCCAAGGGCATACCGTTACGAACTGTGAGTAAAAGCGACGCGGATTTTGCGGCCGAAAAGAAAGATCGAAAACGACGGTGTAAATGCTATATTTGTTAATCGGATATTGCTGGTTGGTGCTGTAAAATGAAGGGACATTGCCATTATCAATTGCAGAAACGGAAGTAGTGGAAATGACGCGATAGGTGTAAAAGAATTGTTTTTAAGAAATTGGAGTGTAACCAATTATTTTGAAGATCGATATTCAAGAGGCTAGAAAATTACAGCAGAACGAAGCAAGCGCCGCAAAGGCAAAACACGTCCATATGAAGTTAAAATTCATGAATGACTACCCAGAAAGGGGAAGGTGAGACCAGATAATATCTCAAGTCAAGATATGGTCGCCAACTTGTTGAAAAGTTGTTACGTACGCCAATGATCGCTGAGCTACGCGCTCAAATAAAGGTTGGTTGATTTTAAAGAAAGTCGTAGATTGAATGTGAACGAAGATGAAATGTTGAAGAACGTATATCCAAAGTGGGACACTGGTACTTTTGAAAAGAGTGTTGAAATTTGAAGATTATTTTTTCACGACGAGATCTAAACGTAAATTTTGTATCAAACAAAAAAATACAGCGGTCGTTGTACATACGAAATCTTGTTAAGGAATTTTGCATTAAAAATACTTTACATTACATAATATACTTTTTCTTTTACCCGTATAGCGTGTTGGCGATAGCACCAATCACCTGGCATACCGATATCAGAAGACACTAACGAGTCTTTGTTGTTTCCTACTCCTTACATTGACGTGTATATCCTCCTTTTTTCTTACGCCAAGTACCTGAAGCATAGAAAATGTAATCACTAACACGTCTTAAATGCACTCTATCGCTTACGTTACGAGTTTGTTTCCCATTTCAACAATAAAAATATGAAAAACACTTGAGTCTAATTTTTAAGTAAAATTTATTCCGCTTTCACATAGCGCACAGATCTACGTTGTTGGTGGTGTATAAATTTCAACGTGAGCTTAGTGCACGGGATTTTAGCTTATACAAAGCAGTGCTGACGACAAAAAATGTCGAAAGGTGTTTCCGTCCATCGTAGCACAGTAGTGTAGGAAACTCGAGTCGTAAACGTCGTATAATGTAGGTAATAATACCAAATCGTCTCTTTTCTATATCTTAACAACCAATTACAGCTAGGTTGCGAGAGTGACACCCGTTGAGAGATTATTAAGCGTCCGACGAAGTGAATGCAACTAGATAGTTATCTAATGCAAAGTTTATTGAGAAGTGATTAGCTAGCCTAACATGAATATGCATGACCAGTTGAGGGTATACTATACCACCAACAGGTGTTGTGTTACCTACATACCTTATCAGTGCAAAAATAGGCGGTACTCAGAATCGAGTACGGATACCGTATTTTTAGCACCTAAAAGGTAAGAAATACAGATTGCTAACTAAGAACAAATAGTCCTACCTAATTATAATAATTAAGTAGACAGACTATTTTTAACACTCCTCATCAATGTGTATTTCGAAAATCACACATGTTGAAGGCAGAGCGCGGCGCATAGCTCTTCGAATCTTGATGCAGATAGTGCCTTGGTAAGTCCATCAGCAAGCATATCTTGAGTCGAAACGTAGGTATCTTCGATAAGTCCAACCTTTAACTTTGAGACAATAAACTTGACTCGAATGTCGACATGCTTCATCTTGGCACTTGTTTGGTCGCCCTTGAAAATCTTGATAGCCCCTTGGTTGTCGAAACAAAGTTGCATGGGCAGCTTAATCTTAACTCGAACTTTCTCTATGAGCCCCTTGAAACCCAAAAGCATCACCACGTTTTTCGAAGCATCATAAAATTCCGCTTCCATGCTCGATAATAACACGGCACCTTGTTTCTTGCAAATACAAGACACCGAAACGCCATCCAAAAGATGAGTCCAGCTGAGGCTGACTTCCTATCACTCTTTGAACCTCCATAATCCGCGTCGATATACGCCTTGATGCTCAACTCGTTGCTCGCCACCTCACCACGCCCCATAAAAATTATAAGATATTTAGTACCTTGGAGGTAACGCAAAATCTTCTTGGCAAGTTGCCAGTCAGCGGTGGTAAGGGCATGTGTACGTCGGTCCCCTTATGCACGGCGTATAAAATGTCGAGTCTTGTGCAACGAGCGATCCAGAGCAATCTGCCGACCAGAGACGCGAAATCCTTGATAGTCGTTGAACCATTACTATTTAGGGGTTCACTTGGTTAAAACAAAATGTCTTCAAAGTCGGTCCCAATCGGTGTATGCACAGGGTTAGCGCTTTCCATATTGAAGTCCTTGATAATTTCGTCGATTGTGACCTCTTGGGACAACTTGTAACCGGAAACGCTGTCGTAAATTACTCGCATTCCGAGAAATTTTGAGACCATGCCGAGATTCTTGATTTCGAGGCACTTCATGTTTTCAAAACATTTCTCCACGAGAACTTCCTTCGTACCAGTTACTAGTAGGTCATCAACATAGATGTCTACTATAACGGTTTCACCATCAAAGTGCCTGACATATAAGCACATGTCTGTCAAGCACTGAGTAAAATCCAGATCCAATAATTTTCCGTGGATCAACTTATTCCATAGTCGTCCTGACTGTTTCAGGCCGTAAATCGTCTTCCTGAACTTGAGTACTTTTTCGACTTGGTCATCTTGAGTGCATGCACCGGTTTTTTAATGCATACCTTGGGGGATGAACAGAAAAATATCATGTTCATTTTCCTCAGCCTAAACATAGGATTTTGGAATATCCCCGTGCCTTGCAGGCACCTGCCACTTGGTCGCCAATGCCAGGACCAGCTTGACCGTATTCATAACGATAACGCCGGAAAACGTTAAGGTATAATCGATAACAAAGCGTTTCTCGTTGCCACATGCAACGAGTCTAGCCTTAAGACGTTCGATTCCACCGTCTTGATCCAGTTTTGTCTTGAACACCAATTTGGTGTGGAGAGGTCGAAAATCTTGTGTTTTCTCGACGACGCTCCAAACTTCATTACGTTCCAGAGAGTTAAGATCCTCCTTAACAACAGTCATCCACTTGTCCTTGTTTGCCGACTTCATTGCTTGATTATAACTTTTGGGGTCCATTTCACCAACGAAATGTACCGACCCACCATCTTCGATTGCACTTGGAATTTCAGTCGTAAATTCGTTAGCAGTAGTCGGATATGCACGCTTGGAATTGGAAACACTTCGTGTTACACAGCACTCGCGTTGACAACGTTTTTTATTACGGAACTTCATCTTCTTGGGGGTCGGAGCAGTAGTCGTATCCCCCCTGATTGTCGATCTTCTACCATACTATGTTGAAGTGTACGGTTTTGGTCGGAGGTCAAAGTTTCAACATTTTTAATGTGTTGAGAGCCAACGAGCTTTCGTTCACCTTCAAGGTAAACCTTAAAACCCTTGACCTCCTCACTTTTCACTTTTCCCAACCACAACCGCAACCTGGGCACGATGTGCTAGTGAATCCTTTCCAGGATTTCTATACACGGTGCAGATCGAACCGAAAGCAACGATCTTTCAGAGGTTTGGTTGTTTATTTTTAGCACCTCCAAAAGTGACTGACGTCGAAAATTCAAATTTCTTGGGCTGAGATTCAATATATACGCAGCGTATTGAACCGCATCGCCCCAAAAAGTGAGATGTAGACCACTTGCGAAAAGCATGCATCTTGTCATGTTCATGACTGTTCGGTGCATGGGTTTTGCTTTGCCGTTGCTAAACTGGTTGTTGGCTTCACTGATTTGCCTTTCAACACCAGTCTGCATGCAGAAACCATCTAAACTCTTGAACTCGTACCCTCCATCGGTACGCAAAATCCGTATGTTGCAGTTAAACTTCCTTTCAACAAAAGCCATAAAGTACTCAAACTTTTTGGCTGCAACACCTTTCGTTTTTTGCAAGAAAAAAGCGCACATAGTTAGACTTATGATCAACAAAGTTGATCATATATCTATTGCCGAGGCGGTCTTTCGGGGTGATTGGACCTTTTAGGTCGGAACATATGACACCACCGATACGATCAATCGGTGAGCTGGTGCCACTGCCCTTGATAGACCTCGGATTTTTCGTTTGCTTACCCTGAGCACAGGTCAAACAATTAATCCGTTTGTGGTCCATCAACAACAATCCCACTTGACCCATTCTTGGCCAAACGTTCTATGGCATCATGTCCGAGTCGTGCATGAAAATGCATTAATGACCCTTTTTGGACATCTGATTGCCGGGCTAAATCGGTGTCATTTTCGCTGATGATGGCCATCACGGCCGAAAAATGAGTCTAGTTGATGATGATGACTGAGAAGTACACCGTTAAGACCTTGTTGGTCTTTTGGATGTCGAAAATTTGAGATTGGGTGGACATGTGTAATAACACACGGTTGCCTTTAACATAGGTCATCTCACACCCTTTCTCCTCCAAAAGACCGTACGGCAAGATGTTTTTTGCGAGATTCTCCACGTAATATACGTTATCCACTCGAACAGTCTTTGGTTTACCACTGGTATGGACTTTCAATAAGATCCAGCGTTTATATGTAATTTTCAGCTGTTTTCCATCAGCCTGGAGCACGTACCGTCAATCGGTTCGGCATCTCGTAGATACTTCCGCTGATTAACCGAGTGCATACTAGCACCGGAATCTAGTATCCAAGTGTTTGCAATCGATTTCGGTGCAAAACTCGAAACAGCGAGCGAGAAGTCCACTTTTTTGTCAGGCTTATTAGGGCATTTCGGTCTAATATGACCCACTTTACCACAACCATGACACTTACAATTTTTTTCTTGTCTTCAACCAAATTGACTGCTTCATGGTTCTGCGACTTGACGGCTCTTAATTCGCCTTCGACAGCTTGCTCAAAGTGAGTTAACTCTTCGGCATGTCGAAGATAATCCGTCCGTGTGTGGTCGTACTTAGCTATCATTACATCCCTCAAATCCGGTGAGGCATAATGGACCACAATGTCCAGTACGAGCGACTCGATGCCTCCAACAGCATCCGATCTTTAGACCAAGTAGAGAAAATGTTCGTTCCATGAAACCTTGGGGCTCTTCCGACTGGTGAAGAGTTTCATCGCCTGTGCAGAGGTGATGGTTGTATGAAATGCACTGAGGATATTGTTCATCACGTGCACGAGAGTGGGCGTTTCGTTCCACCATGTGTCGACTCGTCTGTTGTAATACTTCTCGGCAGTACCACCCAGGTAGTGACCGAGCAAGTCGACCTTGATATCTTCTATCCAGAAGTATCCGCAAGAGGATTCGGCGATAACAATTTGTCGAATAAATCTTGTACCCCAGTCCTTAATACCAGTTCCCAGACCACGGTACTGCTCAGTGCCGTCGAAAACTTGATGGAGAGCTCGCACTCATTTGCCGATGGGGTCTTAAATGCAGGGGGACGATTTGGCACATGTGCACCCATACCAAGGTTATTATGAGGTATATTATGGTGCGCATCTGGTTTCTTCTCAGGAGTACTTTCGAGCGACTCGATGCGCATGCGCGTCCCTAGGCGCATTGAATTGTTGAATCCGAACTTGTTCGGCTCCTCTTGGACCCTGGAAGCCTCAAGGTTGTCCATGCGGTCGCATAGTTTCTTGAACATCTCAAGAATCTGCATCCCTTCGGCTCCATGGGGGCCGGCTTCTCTTCAAGGGATCCGTCGTCACTTGATAAGTCATGACCCTTTGGGATTATAACCTGTGGAAAGGTGTTTCCGTCCATCGTAGCACAGTAGTGTAGGAAACTCGAGTCGTAAACGTCGTATAATGTAGGTAATAATACCAAATCGTCTCTTTTCTATATCTTAACAACCAATTACAGCTAGGTTGCGAGAGTGACACCCGTTGAGAGATTATTAAGCGTCCGACGAAGTGAATGCAACTAGATAGTTACCTAATGCAAAGTATATTGAGAAGTGATTAGCTAGCCTAACATGAATATGCATGACCAGTTGAAGTTATACTATACCACCAACAGGTGTTGTGTTACCTACATACCTTATCAGTGCAAAAATAGGCGGTACTCAGAATCGAGTACGGATACCGTATTTTTAGCACCTAAAAGGTAAGAAATACTGATTGCTAACTAAGAACAAATAGTCCTACCTAATTATAATAATTAAGTAAACAGACTATTTATAAAAAAAAAAATCTGCGTCCCCCGATTCTTTTATATCTAAACCTTCTCTCTGCCATATTGCTCCGTTTGGTAACCGATACAGGAATTAACACGAATTGGGGGCACGGTCAATTATATCTGGCGACTGTACCGGCATTTTTTCCTGACAGTCTTGGGAGTTGTTTCTTCGAAAGAAGCGCGTCCTACGTGATCAGCGCAGGGGCGCACGGAGATCAAGTAAGATGTTCTTAGTTTTAAGCAAAAAAAATTAATAAAAAGCGTACATAATTCAAACCTAAAAATCCTAATAAAGGCAAAAATACAGTTAAATCCTCGATGTACCCATAATGCATTTTTGCCCAATGTTGCCGCGTATCGCTTGAAGTTTGTATACTCTTGATCATCTTCTTGAATGACACCTTCGGAACTTTACACGACAACTTGAAAATTCACACACCTTCCGCGAACACCGAGGCCTTATTAAGCCCAATCTCATTTCGAATACGCAAAACCTTGGCTGCACACAGTAGATTAGTCAGAAGATCTGCCACAATTTCATCACTTGCCACATGAAGTGGTTTCACTACCTCCTTCTTCACATTATCCTTGAGAAACATGAGCTTGGTGTCGACATGTTTCGACGTAGCACCACTAGTTTCGTCTTCCAGCTGAATAGCGGTATGATTATCCATACGTAATATAATAGGCCTTTACACGTTTAAACAATCTCCCCCACCAGTTTCTTGAGTCCAAGAACGTCTTTTCCAACGACTGCGGCGGACCCGAATTCCGCCTCGGCCGTCGAAATAGCAACATCACCTTGTTTCGTGCACATCCATCCTAGCACGATTCCATTTAAAAAGATCACGTACTCGCTAACAATATTTATTCACCAAAATGTGCATCAGTATATTCAACAATTGGTAAAGATCCATCACTTTCCCCTTACCCAATTCAGATGCAACACCAGCTCATTCGAACCATTTTAAGCATCTGATGATCTTCTTTGCCAACTTGTATCGACTTAGTCTTGGTGCGTGCATGCGTCTTGTCACTCAGAGAACCGCGAACGAGAAATCCGGCCGAGTGCACCTCGAAGTCTACAGTAAACATCCCACTATAGACTACAACAACTTCACAGTAGGGGTTTCAGTCGCTGCATTCACCGGCAAAATTTCATTGTTTTCAGTGTCATCACTTTTCGGTAATCCCTGCACCGAGCTAGCTTTCTCTATATTATACTTCTACAGCAGTTCTTTTAAAGTTCCCTCGTAATTTCCGCACACTCGGATGCCTAGAAATTTTTCACACGTCCTAAGTCCTTCAGCTCTAGAACTTTCATTTTACCGAAAAATTTATCCACAATTCCTCAGTTGTGCCAGTCACAAGCAAATCGTCGATATATACTCTAAATAGTCCGATGTCATCGTCCGTTTTATGCATGTATAACTCATACACTGTACGAAATACAGATCCAGTAGAGTTTTTCGTAACAACTCATACTTGCCTGTTTCAAACCACACATTTTTTCTTGAGATGCAATGCTAAATGTTTCTGCGAACTTACTACAAATTTTTAAACCTTCACTGGATACTTCCATTCCTTAGGTATCTTGAGATATAGTTCACTTTTTTCTGTATGTGCTTTCGGATGAGTACTGGGCACATCTCCATGCCGTGATGGAACGTTCCATGGCTAGAAAAACCTAACGTTACTTAGGTCCATAACAGTCAATAACGTGAACACAAAGTCCCTTCCGTAAACGTTTTTGTCTTATCATGCCTCCAAACGCGCTTGTACCACTCAATTGAGCCATCCGCTTTCAAATTCGTCTTATACACCCTCTTTGGGGGTATAGCACGCTTGACCATTTCCCATGTGTCGATATCTTCTAAAGCCTTTAATTCAGCTTACTCTGCCGACTTACACATGCGAGAGGCTTCGCCTTTGTGTAATTTTATAAAGTTTAATGGGTTCTTCGTGTACTCTAATTCCATTTCAACATCACTTGGATTTAAAACTGCGTCAACTGATATCGTGTCCTCTTTTCTCTCTGTGTTCGAAAAATTACTGTCTTCGCTTGTACTTGACCCTACTTTGAAACGTGACTTCCGTTTCTTTTTCCACTTGTCCGAGCTCCTCTTGTACTCGCTAAATCTTGAGTTACCGCGACGCTTCATTTCGTCTTCCGACCAGCTTGCGTCGACGCGTGCTCGTCTTGGTCGCCTGTGTTTCTTGAACCTTCATCCACGTTGTTATGTTGCGACTACACATGTTCTTCCACATCTTCTTCTGCGGAATCATCAGGAATACTCTTGCCTCCATTTACAAGATTACGTTTGACCTTTCGGTTTCAGATTTGCACTCAAAATAGATCCATCCACCTTCACATTGAAAATTAACTCTCTTTTGAGCCTCACATCCACCATGCAATTACGATGCACAAAATTGCATCCCTTTTGAATCAGCTTTCCAAGAAAAAATATTTATTTGCCAATTTAAGTGAAAATAAACCTCGTTATCCCTATGACCGTATCAGGATCATCAACGCTTCTCAAACAAACTTTTCCAATCTTGGTAACTTATAAAAAAATTCCATCGGGAAATACTATCCTTGTATAATTTTCCTGTACAAGGGACACATCCTCTAAACGATTTTCGGCTCCGACAAGATGAAGCCTAGCGCCACTATCAAGAATCCAGACGTCACTGGCAGTAGTTTCACACGAGGTTTGGACTTCAGGTACGTCCACACGTTCCTGGATCGTTTCCAGAAGTTACCCCTTCTCGGATCCGCCTTGTTCCTTTTTGAAAGCTTGTTTTCCGCTTAATAAACGTGTTCAGGCGATCCCTTACGATATGACCCTTTCCACTGCAATTGTGACAAATGATCGTCCTCCCTTGTGGTCATCCACAGTCGCACTCAATATTGGTGTCTTCTTGCCGTTTTCTTGATCTTCCTCCACTTCTTGGGTTCATACCACTCATGCAGTATATAGTTTGTCCTTACGGAATCGTAGCGACTCATCATAGTGTACTTCAACGCTGGAACAGCGTACTTCACCAAGTTTTCCACGATCAGTTTTTCGCTGGACACGCTCACGTGCCAGAGCTGTCAATTAAAGCAAATGATCATTCCACGACATCCTTGGATCTTCCTCTGCCCCAAATAACTGTGCGGGTTGCTGGTGCGGTATACTCACACGATACGCACGCCACATTTGATCCAAACCATAATGCAGTGTCTGCGAAACCTGTCACCAGATTCCAATGCTTGAGTGGAAATAGAGAGAAGCCGGTCCATCAATATATTCACCACGTTTGTTAACTTTTAACCTTTCAGCTCAGGTGAATCTAGAAGAGATTTTCGCTATTTCTAGCGCGCTTCCATATTTAGATACGCCCAGTCACGGAAACCAGTACCAATTCGGGGTAAAATTTCCACCCCTGAAAACTTTTGATCACCAATTTCGAAATCTTGCACGGTCCCATCTGTAAGCCAGTTTTTTTTAACACTTACTTCCAGCCGCTTGATTTCCATCCTCAATGCCTAAGTGAACTTCTTGAACTCCAGGATGGCCTGGTGGAATTCCCGCACGAGGTACTCCACCCCTCTCAATTTCTTCGTCAACAGTCATTTAGAGCGATATGTTGGGCAAACGGAGCAAAATTCTTATACATTCTTGAAAAAGGCTATCGGATTTCCTAACTGGATAATTCCTTGCCAAGATTGGCGACACACCTTTGCGACCGTTCATTTCCAGTTGATCCAGCCTTTTCTTTACTTTTCTTATTTCAAGGAGGAGCGCCTTGAGTGCCCCCTCTGGGATCACCATCCATAGGAATTTTGTAAAAAAATCACTATAGCGATAACAACGTAGACAAACGAAGCAATAAACTTCTCTCCCAAACTCCAGGAAACCGTTCGACGCAATCCACGCGATAGAACGTGAACATTTCACGAAAACTTAGATATAGAAACTTACGCACCTTTTGTCCCTTTGGACTCCAAACCGGCAGGAAATTGACACGAGTTGGGGGAACGGTCAATATTTCTCGTACGATTAGAGACATAGCGATGGACCTATAACGCTTCTAGTAGGAAAACATCATACGGACAAATGACATTGTCCAGTGAGAGTACTAGAAAAAAGTTTGTCTTTAACTTCAATAACAAGCCGGTCCAGCTGTGGTCTACGGCAGGAAAATCAAGACTTTATTTCAGTCGTTTTTTGTCTAAAAGACAAGATGAATATCTTTGTTAGCAAGAGTAGATTTAAAGCAGAACTGCGGATATTGAATAAAGGCCTCGAGTAGGGGCACACCCCACTTTTGCTAGGGGCACACCCCGTACAATAAAGGATTCATTCCTTTCTACGTTCAGGAGATAAATACTAAATTGGTAGAAAATAACATTCATCAACGCATGGCGAAGCAAGTGCTCAATAACCACGACGTGCAACTCTATGAATCGGATGTCGCACTTTTCCGGAATCTCCAGTGGCTCATTGACAATGCGATAAACTTTTACTTTCAATATCTAACGCAAACGCGCGCATCGAAATCCGTGCTGCTCATGGACCCGGCTGTGGTCTCGTGTCTGTTGCATCAGTGCGAGGATGAAGATGAGTACCGCGAACTTGCCAAAGGATTGGACCTCGCTCGCCGGCACCTCTATATCATCCAGTGACAGACAATGAAACACTGGATGGAAACACATCCACTGGTTGCTTCTACTCTACTGCGACGGCTGCTTCCGTCACTTTGACTCAAGCTGTGGTCACAATAATTCGGCAGCTTCGCTACTTTGATCTCCCGCGCCCATGGCACCCAACATTTGCATGATATCATTATGATCCAGTTGCACATTATTACCGGCGCCACGGCCGCCGTCGCTTCTGGAAACAGCTTGCGCGTTATTCATCGAGTCGTTTACTTTTTTCACCAGCTCCTCGTCCCGAGACGCGTCTTTGTTCTAATGCAAAACCATGTATCGATTCTTTAAATCCCATGCGGCCAAATATGTGCGACAACCCATGTTTGCTTTCTACCTGCATCCAAAAAAAGAAACGGCGCGACGAATTTTTGTACTGCAGAATGTAAACACGATCGTTGGGGCGGCCGGTGTCCACTTAGCAAAGTGCGCATCATCAGGGAAAATAATGAAATCCTCCGGGCTGGCTCCAGTCTGGCGGTCCACCCACTGAAAGTGAAGCAGTTGATCATCTCCACGCGGGAGACAAACTTTTCCCTTATCCAACTGCGGTGTGACCAAAAATTTTCCATTCGCCGTGGGCTTGACGGTCATTTTGCCAGCGTTGAAAGATACCAGTTCATTCTGTTAGTGGTACCAATAGGGAGGTTAGATCAAATAGTGGATGGAAGGTGAAGCTTCGAACATACACGACCGGTCGCGCTGGGTGTGCCAAACACGTTGCCAAACAGCGGAAAGAGAGACGACGCCATTTGTTTTTCATTGCAGGAGGGGGAATTTCTCAAGCTCCACACACAACCCTTGATGCAAAATTAGACCAATCCGGTTGGGTGCATCGACGGGGTGTGTCCCTAGCAAAAGTGGGGTGTGCCCCTAGTCGGGGCCTTAAATAAATCTGTTCTCGGGTCTACACAGAGGTTCCACAAGTGGAAGAGCCGAATTCGTGGTATACAGAAGCAGACATGTAAAGCCAAGAAAGTAAACGTAAAATCTATCAGCTCCATTTTGATATGTAACTAAAAAAGACATTTTGCTTAAGCAAAGTTTTATGCTGAGTTACCAAGCCTTTCCCTTGTTATCCCGTAATATCCGAGCAAAGATGTACGAAATAGTTCTTTCAAGAGCAACGGCACCCGTAGTAAAGAAGCAAGTGCCGGTATTTTCGTAATGGAGACTGAAAAAAGTAGTTTGTTTCAGCAAACTTGAAAGTGGGTAGAATCGTCGGACTTTGATCGATTTAATCGACAGCAGTCAAAAACCAGTCGTATAGACTCATCTCTCTTTGAGAGATGAGTCTGTATCTTTGATATAGTGAGGGGTAAGTGCACATGATCTCAAGCCGATCGAAAAACATTCAAAGTTTCAAGAAAAGGTTGGATATGATCCAAGTTCATGCTAGCGGCGAGACCAAAGGTTCCGCATCGACAACGTTTATTCCGTAAAGAATTTTTCGAAAACCCTATATCGTACGGTCTGGTGGTAATTCGAGTAGATTTGGGGTCCAAGTGTAATGAAGAGGCCCTTACAGCACGCGCTTGACATGGCTTACACCCACCCAATTAAATGGGGAGGTTCTAGATATCTCTGGTGGGAAAAAGGATGCGAAATGGCTGATGTAAAAGGCAAACGTATGATGCTTCATAAACCTTCCAAGAAGACAAACAAGGTCTTAACAGTGATGGCGGACTTTGCTCTAGAAGACAAATCAAGTGATGAAACGATCTACAGTTTAATGGAGCAGAGTGACACGGATTCATGTCGAAAAAAAAGAATTGGAGTTCACACTTCAAAAGCAACATTCCAAAAATGGTCATTCAACCATAAATACTCCTGCCTACCCTGAATTCTGCTACTGGGAGGCTGGAGAATCCCACTATACCGGCTGGGATCTGTCCCTGTAAGGAAATACAATCCGACGGTGGTCGAGTGGTTCACTACTCACTGCGGGACCGGAAGGTCCTGGGTTCGATTTCGGGCCAAACCAAGTTGGTTGGTTTCAGAAAGTATAATGTGACGAAATCACCCTGTAAGGAAATACAGGAAAATTGCTGGCACGCTCCTCGAGCAAGCAATGTGACTTTTGCGCATTGCACAACATCGCCCTCCTTCCGAGTCGGCTCCTGCCGGCTCGCCGCCCACCCGCTGACTTGATCTTCGCAATTTTTCTTGAATGATTGCCTCGTGGCTTGATCGCCATGGCCTTTCCACGCTTCTGTTGCAGTTGATTGGGCACGAGTCCATGGGCAGCCGCCATCTTCTGGACAACCGCGTCCTCCTTCTTGTTTGCCTCGATGAACCGCTTTAGTACAGCGTGTAAATCCTCATGAAGCTCAGCTGCTGGCTCCACGAGCTTTCCGCTTCGTCGAGTACGCGCCATTTGACCTGCACCTCGAATCTCTGGAGCCCGGTGTTGTACGCACACGCGACCAGCTGCTCGACCACGTGACCCTCTCCGTTGTGCGCGACGTGTTCAGGAAAGTCTTCCGTCCCGTCGAGCTTTTCATGAGCGTAGAAACGCAATTGGTTTGCGTGGAACTCTCGCACATTGCCCGTGATCAGTTACTTAATCTCGAACACCCACGCCGACGATGTCGACACTGCTTGGGGTGGTCCGCACCATTAGACACGTAGCTTCTACCTCGCTTGCGTCCTCACGTCTGCGTATAGAACGTAGTAGCCTCGATAAAACTGCACCATCGCTACTCCACGGAAGCATCGGCGGCCTTGTGTCCAGCTTCGTGCAGCTTGGAAGCTGTCGCCGTCGAATGCTTCGAGAGACTCGCAAACCCTACAGAAATTCTCTCGTTGCGTGCCTCCAGCACGGTTACCTCGATGACGGTTGGCACGCTCGTGGGGAATGGCACTAATCCCGGTCACTAAGACCATACCGCCGAGTAACGGAGCCGGTGTCTGATTTACCACGATCCGAAGCAGCTTCACCAGTCCCCCGCTTTCATTCACCTCTCTGAGAGCAGAGCTCGTGCGCTGCGCAGTACCTCGCGGTTCTCGACCTCGACAGTTCCGTTTTCCCACGGACTGCGAGACGTTGGAAAATGAGGATGCGCACCTGCCGTTGCTTGATCATCTCATTTTTGAAATGGGTACCTTGGTCTGTCACCCACGTCTTGACCACACCGCGAGTCGTGAACCACTCGAGTAAACAGTCAAAAGTGGCTTACGCAGACGCATCAGCACATGGGAATAGAATCACAAGATGTGAAGGGTCAATCTTTACAAACTACCAAATATTTGTCGCCAGACGCCGCCTGTGACATGTACAGAAAATCTCGCTGCAACAGCTCATTTGGCTTCGCAGCATACAGGGCTTAGCCGAGTGGACGTACACCACTTCGCTTTCCGCAAGAATTAAAAGAACTTCTTGGGATTAAGCTTGAGGTCCTTGTTCCGCCACACCGTAAACATACCGCGGAGCGGCACGAGAAGTCCTTCGGCTGTTTCCGTGTACCCGAGCAAATCGTCGAGGGTCATATGAGCAAACCGCAATGTAGCAACCCCCCAAACATGGCTTCGACATTCGATTGGCAGTACGCGACGCTGTCGGTGCCCCATTAGCACGCTGGTTGGTGTGTAAATCCCGTCCTCAGCGAGGAATGAGAAATACCCTTGGCACGCCGTCGCGAGTAGGAACTGAAAGTATTCCTTGAAATGTCCAGCATAAACAAATACGACGAACCAAGGAGTCACGCTACAGGAGCGGCATGGGCCACACGATACGTAGTATTTTGTTGTCGTACAGCCGGACGTCGACCGTCATGCGGAACGCGTTGGACCCCCGGCTTGTGCACGATGAGTGGAGTCGAGCACGGCGGCTCTTCCGGTCCCGGAACACCGGACCGGCCTCGACAGGATCTCTCAAAGGGATTTTGAGTACGCATGGTAGTAAGGGCGACTGGAGCAACGCACGGAGCTCCGATGATCAGGGATCAAGATCCATATCGACTGGCGGGTCTTGGCCGTGTCCAACCCTAAAAAAAATCGTGCTTCTCCCTCCGTTGTAACGGGACGCTGTTTACACAGTTTCCAATAACACGGCACACACGCTTGCGCTGTAGAGGAAGACTTGGAAGTGTCCCGACTTGGAGGGACGAAGAAGGAGGAGAAGAGTGAGTAGGAGACTTGGGCAGAAGACGGACAATTTGGAACTGATAAAAATTAGCTTACAGTTTTTGAAGCCTCTCCCTATAGTCCTATGGGGTTATATGTAATATCCCTACAAATGCAGAATAAACCTTGTGTTGAATCAGGTTGAACTTGAAGCTGAGCGTGAAGAATATTCTCACTTGAACTTGAACTTCAAGGAGGAGCTTGAACTTGAACTTAAGATTCTTCTCCGAAGAATCTTCTGTGTATGGGGCGTTGTGATTGGCTGACATCAACAACATTGTACCCACAATGACACGTCGGCTTCGTCAACAGATAGTTTACCAGCAGGAACCATCACCGTGCGCAAAGACATGCCTCAGGCAGAGTACATTCCGTGCGGACGTAATCAATGATTACTCCGTGAGTGTCGGTGTGTAGACATGGATCATGTCTGTGACACCTGGCGATCCAAACAATTAGTAGGAATCACTAATCCGTAATTGGACATCGCCATGTAATGACACTATTGCAGAGGCCCATTACATCATCACCCCTTAAAGTAGCGATCACTAGCTCTTGTTTGGGTTGGCTTCGGTCACTTTGCGATTCTGATGAAGCGATCAAGTGACCAAGCCTCTCATGAAGAACCCGCTGTGCGCAAGAACCAGCGTCGAGCTCCGGGACTCTACGATGTGACTCTCATCCGCCATTTGGTGGGAGACACTAAGTTTTACAAGGAACGGTTCTTCCGTTGGAGTCGGATCAACAATCGTGATGATCCGGACCAACCCTTCGCTCGAAAGCGGACTCATGGCGATCGTTCGCTCGCCTTGAGAACGAAGCAAGATGGAGCGCTTGCACAGCAAAACTCCAAATCACGACAAGGCAGTCCATGGCCTTCGTTGCGGCAGCGTCTCTCGCGACGCTACAAGCTTGCCTCATAGCTGCGAACCACGTCGGGAACATCATACTCGAGAGCCTGCTTCGGTTCCGACGTGTCCGAAATTGGTGGATAGCCGGGCCACCAAACCCCATAGAAGCGTGGACGGGTCAACTGCTTCTTCCCGCGAGTCTTTCGGTCTCGTGTCCAACAATCAACTCCAAAATCCATCGAAGCTCTCCCTGATGATCATCAGAGGAGTTGGGGCTGAACGCGAGAACGATCGAGCGGCTCTGGAAGTGGAAGAGAGATCATCGCGTTCGTATCGAGGCGATGGAAGTTCACCACGCGGTTCTTCAAGACCGGTGCGAAAGCCTCGATGACCAGCTGAAGGGTCAGGAGTCAACGATTGACTTGCTGACCGATGGTCAACCCAGTTGTCGGCAATGGAATCTCGAATCGATCATCGGCTCGATCATGTTCATGATGAAATCTTCGACTCCAGAAGGCTGAGAAGACCCGCGAGGCCTTCCACGAGCGTCTTCTGCGTTCGTTGGCGGAGGCAGGGGCTCTGCCCGAGGTAATTCGGAAGGAGTACCAGTCTAGCCTTCGTGTGCTGGAAGCTGTGAAGGATGAATCCTATGACGTGCTTCAGCGCCTTTATTCCGAGAGGAGGCTCCATGAAGATGAGATGCGAACTCTTCGTAATCAAGTGGAGCAACTTCAGGGTCGCTTGGACCATCCGCTCTGGGCTCATTAGGATCGTCTGACCCACTCGGAAGGTAAGGCTTCAGTCTACCCACGTAAAACGTCGGGTGTATACGCATGCATGTAGGGACGTCTAGGGTGTAGGAATCGCCATTACATCTCACCACCGTGAACTGTCCGATGAATCTTGGTAGAAGCTTTGAGCTTCAAGTTGGACACTGCATGTTCAGTCAGGTTTGCCGTACTAAGCAAGACAAGATCATTGTTCCTGTACGATTGCTTGTTCTTCCTTCCACTCTTGTATGCTTGTTGCTTCTGCAGTCCTGATCCTTGGCGATTGCGTCTCGACATACCGCACGATCACCTGTCTCTTCTCGACGAACTCATCGAGCTGCTGCTTATCACGACTCTTCATGTCGGTCAAAGGTTACATCGATTCAAAGTTGGCTTTGATCTCGGAAGCAGCATTCAGGTCAAACGACTGCGGCGAAGTGCCAGGAGACGTAGTTCCTCCCCCACTTAAGGTAGAGACCTCACCCACTATTGAAGCTGGTACTCTCGGATGGAGACCGTAGTTCACAAAGAATGGGGAATGACCCGTCGAGACATGCGTGGAAATGTTCAACGCAAACTTGCAAAGAGGGAGAAACTCGCTCCACTCTTGTATGACGTAGCGTAACTTCGCAAAACGTCGTCGAGGACTCGATTAACACGCTCCGTTTGACCATCCGCTTCTGGATGTGCCGCAGTTGACATGAACAACTGGGTGCCCAAAAGTCTGAACAGTGCACGCCAAAAATTCACGTGAAACGGGTGTCGCGATCTGACACGATCTCAATTGGCAAACCGTGCAAACGGAATACCACATCGAGGAAGACCTTTGCTGTCTTCTCGGCTGAGATCTTGTCCGAAACAGGTGCAAGATGGATCATCTTGCTGAATCGGTCCACAAACACCAGGATGACATTCCTGCAGTGTTTGTCCCTTGGAAGTCCGAATATGAAGTCAATACTCACGGAACTCCATCTGTCCGAAGGGACAGGCAATGAACGAAGTGGGGTCTGAGTGGAACCGGAAGTCTTCACTCGTTGGCAGATCTCGCAAGTCCTCACGTACTTGCGAACCCACTTGTACATGTGTGTCCAGTAGTAATCTCGGGAAAGACTGAGAAACGTCTTATCACGACCGAGATGGCCACCAGAAGGGCTTTCATGACTCATACAACAGTCGATGACGCACGCCTTCATCTCTGGGTACAACAACTTGTGCTGAATCCCCGTTCTCAACCGCGTAGTACATCAACCCGTTGCGTACGTGGAAGCGGTGGACACGCGACCTTGTTCGTGCTGGCAGACCTTGCAGCGCCTTGTCGAAGGGGTCCTTGAAATACTTGAGCAAGTCCTGACAGGTCTCTTCAGACTTGTAACCCTCACAAAGACTTCACGCACTGTAGTCGCAGCTTGAACATCAACTGCTTGAAAATCTTCACAGAGACGACACGCTTCGTCCGATTCCTCATTCTTGGTCTTGGGATCGTAGTCCGGACGTCTTGATAAAGCTTCGGTCAAGATGTTCATCTTGCCTGGATTGTAGTGCACAACAAAGTTGTACTCCGAAAAGAAGGAGAGCCATCTCGCCATTCTTTGGGAAAAGTGATGAGTCTTCACTGCAGTCCCCAGCAACGCATGATCTGTGTAGATCTCGAAGCGATCCTCGCCAAGCAAGTAGACACGGAACTTGACTAAGGAGTACTTTATCGCAAGAAGTTCCTTGTCATGCACTGGGTAGTTCCGTTCTGCGGGTCGGAGTTGTCGTGACTGATACGACACAACTCGCTCTCGACCCTCATCATCGTGTTGCATTAAAGCGCAACCGACGGCATAGTCTCTTGAGTCACAGAAGACGTGGAACGGCTTGTCGTGATTTGGAAGAGCCAACACAGGAGCTTCACGAAGACTCCTCTTGACTTCTTCGAATGCCGCTTGGTGATCATCAGACCACTTCCACTCGACATCTTTCTTTAGCAGTTGTGTGAGAGGTTGCACCAGCGCTGCATAATTGCGCGTGTACTTGTGCAAGTGATTGGCCAGACCCAACCATTGTCGCCGCTGTTTGACGTTATGAGGCACGGGCCAATCTTCAATAGCCTTGACCTTCTCGGGGTCATCACGAACACCGTTCTTGCCAACAAAGCCACCGAGTACGGGTATCTACGGTGAGAAGAAGAAACACTTCTTCAGGTTTGCGTAGAGCTTGTTCTCTCGCATGACCTCAAAGACCCGGCGAAGATGATCCAAGTGAACATTGACGTCGGACGTTCCACCAACCGCCTTACTATGAACGAAAATATCGTCAAAGTAGCTCGGTGCGAATGCTCGCAGCGGACGAAGAACATTGGTGACCATGAGATTGAAAGTAGCAGGTGCATTCTTCAGTCCTTGTGACATCACTAACCATTCCCACATCATACCACTCGGGGTACTCACTGAAGTTAGTAGTACGTCATCTTCACGCATCCGAATCTGATAGAATCCATCCTTCAGATCGATGGCGCTGAAGACCTTACTACCAACCATTTCATCAAGGATCATTGACTTGCGTGGAACTGGTGTCTGAGCAGGAATGGTCGCGTCGTTAAGCTTGTTGAATGCATGAACAATGCGACATCTGCCAGTCACCTTCTTCACACATAAAGTAGGGCTGCAATGCGTAGACTTGCTCTCTCGCACGTGACCAGCTTTTGCACGTTGTGCGAAGAACTCATCGATTGCATCGAATTGTTCTTTCGGCAACGGCCACTGTCTTGTGATGCAGTACTTCGTGCCGGGAAGTACGTTAATCTCGTGACAAATGCCTCTGTCAAATGGCAGTTCTTCCTGCACCTTGTCGGGGAAGATATCTTCAAACTCCCGAACAAGCTTCTACACGGGGTTCATCTTGAGGGCATCCCATGACTGCTCCTCGAAAACATTTCCTTCCGTGTCCTTCCGATCAATGTGTCGGTCTCATCCACAGCTGATGCTGCGTTGACGGAATCTTTGTCGATCGCTTCGACGATCGCACAAAGCTGCAAAATTTCGCCTTTCGCCAGGCTATGCATAAGCGCATTCTTGCTCATCATAGGCAAGGAAACCAAATATTCGACTGAACTTGGAGGATTTTCCACTTGGATGTGACGCAATTACATGCTTTCACCCTCTTCACCGTAGTCCACGACGTCCGCATAACTGTTTGTAGTGACTCTCTGTGGGTCACCACCTTCATCATCTATACTTTCATCTAGATCAGAGATGCCGGATGACGGAAACCTCTTGACGTCAGTCTTGTTTAGGTCTTGTAACTTCACGCCAGGACGGATTTTTTCAACGTACTTGGCAAAGGAGACAGTCTTTTTCTGGCGCCTGACAGCTCCACCTCCATTTATGGCGCGGACTGGTATTGTGAGATCGAGGGGCCATCGCACTCCTGAGTCTCATTCGACGATGCATCGTCGACAGACGCATATGCCCATATCACTTCATCCGTTGTTGCACAATTCAAGTCTGCCGCGTGGAGCAACTTGTCAACGGAGATCTTCAATTCATTCAGTCAATGGGGGTTGGTAACGATTCAACCACGGAATTCCCAAGATGATATCAAATTTGGCATCGAGATCGAGGAGAATGAACTCTTCCTCGCCTCGGAAATCTTCAAACGTCATTGCCAAGCGAACAGTTCGCTTCGGCTTCTTCACGGTCGACCCATTGGGCAACCAAATGACCATCTCATTTGTCGTATCGGGTGGAGCCACATCACTACTGATCACGACGTTTGCTCGAACAAAGTTGTTCGACGCACCAGTGCCAACCGAAGAACGTATATACGTTGCAATACCATCCACATGGACTTGGTGTATGATCAGAGAGGACCTCTGATCGACACTACCATCACTATTAGTTGAAACTGCATGTCCATGATGCACATTGGGTCCAGAGTCCTGTGTCTCCACAATGTCCACAGTCCTCTTGTCGGGCCCAGTAGGGAGCCCCCCCTTTACTGGTTGTTCCCGTTTTTTTACCCTCGGGAGTGATCAAACCGGCGGACAGCAAATCGTCTGCCGCTCGAGTTGAATCGCGACCCGTGTGTCTCTTTCCCAGGTGGCAAGGACACTTCGCAGTTCTGAGAAAAATGACCCAGCTTCCCGCAACGGAAACACTTCACATGGTTGCGAAGTCCCACATTGTTGGCTTGTTGGACGTACGACAGATCCATAGGCTCTGGTCCATCGTTCGTCGGTGGCGACGCGCGAACTTGACGTGGAATCGGACCACCAAACTTGGCTTGCTTGATGCTGAATTCCTCTTGCATTTCCCTCTCGATAGCTTGGTCCAGCGAATCAGGATACTCGCGGAAGAGTTGGTTCCTGATCGGTCAATCGTCCAGTCCCGACATGAACGTGACAACTTGCGTTGCTACGTCAATCGGCTGCTCCACGATGCTTGACACGAGAAATCGTGCGCGCTGTGCATACGCGCGGAGGTCTTGGCGTCCTTGTCGAAGCTTGAGAAACTCGGCACGAGCGCGGAATTCGCTCTGAGGAGGCTATAACGCGCGCTTCAAATCACGCTTGAAGTCGTCGAGGTTGTAGAAGCAGTTGACATTCACCCAACGTTTCCCAAACGCCCAAATCTTAGCCCAACCTGCAAGGTTGGACATCGGGAACAACACTTGTTGCTATGGGTACCGATTCTGTCGTGCAAATATAGCTGCATCCAGCTTGACGAACCATCTTTCGAGAGTTTCGTTCTCTCCGCCGCGGCACGGAGACACGTTGAGCTTCAGCGGCATCAATCTCATGATCGAAACAGGAGTTGCGGGCTGTTGACGAGAGTCCATGACCTCATGGTGCATGAAGCTCACTGCTGCGTTCTTCTGTTCTTTCGGAATAGTTGATCTCAACAACGTGATCCCAGCTGCCTATCCGATGACTATGCGCATCCGTTCGAGTGCTGCCCACTCGTGCTCCGACAGATGAGGAAACTGCTCATTCTTCAGGGTCACGGTGTAATGGGGTGCCATTACATAATTGATATTCAAGTTAGAATATCACAGTTAAATTTCAGACGCGTTGTCTGAAATTCAAATAAGAGATTATAAGTTATTATAATCTACGAAGGAAAAGTCGATTCGGTATAAATACCGAATCTTGCAGTTTAACTAATAGTACAGTTAGTTGAATACTTGATATTATTATATTAGTTAGGTAATTACTATACTATTAGCCGCTAACCACCCATTAAATAAACACTCTTAATTTTGCGTTCTAACCAACAAGTAAATATTTATATATTTACTTTTAGTATAGGATTAGTTGTCATCAACTAATCCTACCCCTTTTGTATTGCGCGCTTCCTCGCACAACACAGTGTAAGCCTGTAACAGGATCAGTCCTGTTACACCTGGTAGCACTTTGTGGTCCGTCTTAACGACCACAGTTCCGTTCCGCTAGTTAACTATCGGAGCGAAGATTAAGAGCCGCTCGGCATCATGTCACGAGACATGACGCCTGCCGAGCGAGAGAGAACGCTGGAAGTGGTGAATAAACACTTCCCCCACTTCTTGTCGCGTAGTAAAGACGCGACGGTAGAAATGGTTCGGTCCATGGGGACCGACATCATTACCTTCCTCCTGAGTAAGACCCCGGAGGAAGTGATAGAGGTGGTGAATCGCTTTAGGCGAAACCACCTAGAAAAGCCAGCACGGCCCGCGCAAGAGGCAGCGCGGACCGCACATGCACCTGCAACGCATAGCGTTGAAGTGGTAAAGGCGCGAGTACCGCCCTTTACCGGCGAAGGGGGCGAGCCCCTTCGTAGATGTTTCGCAGAGGTGGAAGATGCCATCTATGCGCAAAATATTGTTGACGAACGTCAACAGGCGTACTTCGCCACAACATGTATGGGCGGCAGAGCCAGGGCATGGGCGATGAGTAGCAGAGCCACTGATGACTCTGCGTTCCTGACTTATCAGGAATTAAAAGCTGAGATAAAGCTCAACTTTGAAGCTTTAGAAATGGAGCTAAGTATTCGGCAGGATTTCATGGAACTCCGGCAAGGTAATCTTGACCTTCAAGCTTACGCTCAGAAGACGCAATATTTGCTGTCAAATATTGTGTATGAGCCGGTGCCCCCTGCTATGCAGGCCACTGGCTTCATGAAGGGACTCAATGATGGTCACGTCAAACAGAGCCTCTACCGGCACCCGCCAGAGACTCTAAGGGATGCCATTGACATGAGCATCCGTGAGGAGTTCAGCATGCTATCATCATCATCGCATGCTGAGTACAGTCGAAGGGCTCAACAGCCCTTCGCTTTTGACATGCCGCAACAGCATGTCAACAAGCAGCAGTCGGGCAGACGAAGCTCACACTTCGTCTCAAGAAATAGCCACCCGCGCCAGAGCATGGGCGGTGGAGGTCCAGAGCCGATGGACCTATCGGTTGTGGTTGCTTCGAACACGAAGCAACCGAAATTTAAGAAGAATATTCGCTGCAATCGATGCGCGAAAGTGAGGCATTTTTTCCATGAGTGTGTGGCACCGCGTCCGGTGCCACGCAGTCAGCGGACGGAACCGTCCGCTGCACGGCTACACCAATAGGGACATCACCCTGTTGATGCAAAAAACGTAAATCACCAGTAGGGGCCGGGCGCCCTACTGGGAATGTTATCTCACATGCCTACATAGAGCATGTGAGGGTAATAGCCCCAGACGGGACTATTTCCTGTCAAAAGGTGCAGGGTGATGATAAGCCTCTTATCACCCTGGAGGTTAAGCCGCACGGGAGCGATGTCCCCATGCGAGCTTTGTTTGACACAGGAGCGTCAAACAATCTCGTTAGAACTCAGAGTCTAACGCTGTTGAGCTTCGTGGAGGTAGAAACCCCACGAAGTATGTTGTCAGTCCGGTTAGCAACAGGTGCAACCGTGACTATTTCAAAGCGTGTGATTAAAACACGCTTCGAGTTGAATGAACTGTCATTAGAGGATGAATTCATCGTCCTCGATTTAGATGACAAATTCGATGTGATACTTGGAATCCCATGGATGTCCAAGTTTAAATCTTCGATCGACTGGGTTAACCTATCGATCGACTGCGGCGGGCCCACAGGATCTGATCACCCTGTGTGTAATCCGGCTGTATCAGAAGATACAACCGCAGCGTCAGGCAGTCTGGTGGATAGCGATGGCACCACCAGGTCTGTTCCGACACGATCAGCGGAAGGTACCTCCGCTGGTGAGAGTCCAGAGAGACTACCACACGCAACAGAAGAGTCCTTGTGTGTTGGAGAGAAACATCCACGGGTGATAAAGACCACCGTGAGAATGAAGTGATATCCACGGTGGGAAACACCCACCGTGAGAATGAAATAATATCCACAGTGGGAAACACCCACTGTGCGACCGAAGGTTCCAACACGATGAAAGAATTCCGTGTTGATGAGAGTGAACTCACGATCGAGTGCAATCGTGAGCACAACTCCGTGGTGGCCAGTGCCCACCACGTTGCTTTAGCCATGCACACGGGTGATAAAGACCACCGTGTCGCATAACAGGCGGCCGATCAGACGAGCACATCTGATCGCCAAGAAAATTCCATGGTAGGCAGTGGCCACCGTGATGATGAGTATTCGCACACGGTGAATCGTAATCACCGTGTAGCAGTCAATCAGACAAGTGCGTCTGATTGCATGGACAGTTCCGTCGACGATTAACGTCTTGACGCAAACGGAGACCGGATTAGCTACCCAGTATCTGTTGATGGAATACCATCCGAAAGAAGGTTCGGAGGTGATGGCTCTTCCAGCGCTAAGCTGGAATAAGTCTATGAGAAACTTGCACGATGATCAGATCGAACATATCTGTATTATCGTTGCAACAGATGATGTAGTGGATATTCGTGAACGAATATCCACATTAGAAGAGGAAAACATTGGGAAAGAGGTTCCCAATGATCAAACCAGAGTTCAGCGATTTGAAGCGCAGAGCTGGGAGTCGCTTAAAGTAAACTCCCCATTTTATGAGGTACTTCGGGAATACGCTGACGTATTCCCAGAAGAAGTACCTAGCGAGCTCCCTAAGGATAAGGGAACTCGTCATGAGATTGACCTCGTGTCAGGCACGAAGTATTGTGTTACGCGGCAATGGCCGTTGCCGCGTGATCAGGTAAAAGCGATCGACGAGTTTTTCGAAGCTCGTCGTAAATCAGGCCAAGTGCGGGAGTCTACCTCACCGCACTCTACCTCCACTTTTTGTGTGAAGAAGTCCACAGGTGGGTGGAGAATCGTTCACGCTTACAACAAGCTGAACGCAGCGACGGTACCGTCACAGACACCGATACCGCAGAAGGATGTCATCATTGATGGCATGTGCGGGAGCACCATCTTTACTGCTCTCGATCGAAGAGATGGATTTTATCAAATCCTAATGTGTGAGAAGGATATCCCTCTCACGGCGGTAAGCACCCTAAGCGGCATGCTTTGGGAGTGGCTTGTTATGCCGCAGGGGCTTCGAAATTCCCCTGCTACGTTTAACAGATGCTTACGCATCTATTACGCCCGGTGCGAGAATTCGCACCGAGTTATTTCGATGACGTGTTCATCCATAGTAAGGGTGAACACGATAAAAGCGATGTAGATGTCCATAGGGAGCATCTACGTCGAGTGTTAGAGCTTATGCTTACGCATAAGCTCTATGAAAATCTAAAGAAGTGCACCTTTGGTGCACCTGAGATACCCGTTCTTGGATGTTTTGTGGGCAAGAATGGGGTGCGTCCTGATCCAGAAAAGATCAGGGTGATCGTTGAATGGCCTACGCCAAACAACGTTAAGGAACTTCGAAAGTTCCTTGGGTTGGCAACATATTTGCACAAGTATTCGTGCAACTATGCTGGGTTAATACGACCTCTTTCTCAATTACTTAAGAAAGATGTCGAATGGCATTGGGATACCCAATGCCAAGATGCTTTTGATGCAGTCAAGCAAAGCTTGACTGAAGCGCCTGTCTTGGCTATAGCCGATAACGAGCGTCCGTTCCACTTCGTTTGCGACGCAAGCGATTTCGCTATCGGCTGTGCTTTGATGCAGCGTGATCACGATGATCGTGATCGCGTAATCTGCTATCAATCGCGTCAGTTGCGCCCAGCCGAGCGCAACTATCCAGTGCATGACAAGGAACTCCTTGCCATGAAGTATGCACTGGCCAAGTTTCGGATCTATCTATTGGGAGATAGACCGTTTGTGGTTTACACGGACCATGCGTCGCTACGCACGGCCGTGAATTCACCACACATTTCTCAAAGAATGGCTCGATGGCTGTCATTCTTTGCTGAATACAACTTTACGGTTGAATACAAACCCGGAAATAGCCGGATTACGAGACGAAACCGTCCGTAACCGAAGGTGACAGTGCAAACGCGATCCGTTGCACTGCTTTGTCGTCGTCAATTATACGAAAAGTACGCAAGGCGTACAGAACAGACGAGGAGACACGTCTGTTTATTGATTACTTAAGTAATCAATCAAGTGAGAAGCGCGACGAACTCCCATAGTTCCTCCGAGCTTGCGTGCATCGATATCGACTGGACGATGGTCTGCTGCTTTACAGCACAGACCAAAAAGATGAAAGTCGCATCGTCGTTCCAAACGACGATGATCTCAAACATCAAATTATGTTTGAGTATCATGATGCACCGATTTCGGGGCATCAAGGTCGAGAGAAGACATACGCTTCTCTCGCACGTGACTTTTACTGACGAAACCAGTACAAGTGGGTACGGAAATACGTACGCGCTTGCGAGATTTGCCAGTGCGTAAAGACTGCGCAGTCTGCACAGGCTCCGCTGCAATCTCTGCCGGTTCCGACAGAGTGTTGGAAGTCCATTTCAATGGACTTCGTATTCGGTCTTCCACCCGACAATAGTCGGAAGACCGGAATAGTGGTCTTTGTAGACCGTTTCAGTAAGATGGTACATCTTACTGCAGTATCAGCGAACGTAACCGCCGCTCAAACAGCGCGGATATTCGTTGATACGGTATTCCATTTGCACGGAATTCCGGAAGACATTGTCTCGGATCGAGATCCGAGATTTACAGGACGTTTCTGGCAAGAAACGTTCTCATTGTTGGGAACCCAGTCGAAGATGTCAACTGAGGACCATCCGGAAACGGATGGGCAGACGAACGGGCTAACCGCGTTCTCGGAGACATGTTGCGATCATACGAACATGCCTTTGAACAGTGGAGTGACTACCTGCCACTCACTGAATTCTCGATTAACATTTCGGTGCATGCTTCAACTAAGCATACACCGTTCTACGTGAATGCCTTAAGGCATCCACGAACCCCAGCTTTACTTGGCGGTACGCCAAATCTAAGTGGGGGAGGGACCCGATCAAATTTTGAGCGAGTCAATGCGCAAGTTGCAACTGCAACTTGTGAACAAAACGATGGCTCTTCTACTGAAAGTACAGTAGAAGCGGAAGCAGCTTCAAATGAAACTGAAGCTGCATACGATGAATATGTGTCTGCAGCAATGGCTGCAGACAATGAGGACAACGCACCTACTGCTGAAAAAGCAGTAGATGAATTCGTATTACAGCGCCATGCTGTAATACTCTATATAAAAGATGCACTTACCTCTACTTTTGATAAGCAGAAGCAAAATGCAGACAAGCAAGGAAGGAAGAACAAAAACTCCTTTCTGAAAGGCGAATTGGTATTATTAAGTACTACTAATTTGCCTATACATGCAATAAGCAACTTCCCTACACGGAAGTTGTTTCCTAAGCACATTGGACCTTTCAAGGTCCAAGAGATTCGGGGGAATGCCTATACCTTCTACATTCCCATAGCATTGCGGATCCACCCAACATTCTATGTTGGGCGGCTCAAGCCGTATCATTCGTCTTCGTCTTACGACGAGACGCAGAACCACGGAAGATATCGTGCTTCTCCAAGTCTCCCAATAGAGACTTGTAATCGGCTTCCAGCCGTTGGTGAGCAGAGCGGAGAGTCGTTACCTCCGCCTTCGACTGCTCAAGATCAGCCGTGCGCCGATCGAGCTCTCCTTTATAGAGGGAAAGCTCAATGTACAGATGATCATTCTTCTGCTGGAGGGCAGTGTTCGCCCCGAGGATGTCGCGGACATCCTCGCGAAGAGACCGATATGTCTTCACACAGTGAGACATATCGCTGCTCAAGGAGGAACAACCCTCCTCGAGCTTGCGGAGCAAAGAACCATGCTCCGCAACAACAACGGCGAGGGAATTATCAACCTCCGCCGCCCCTGATTGATAATCAGGGGAATAAGCAATATATCCTCGAGCGCTTGATCTCGAAGCGCTCGGTGCTTTCGAAGAAGGGGCAGCGTACCGAGTACTTGGTACGTTGGCTGGGATATCCCCAAGAGTCGACTCTTGGGAGCCGATTGAGGTTCTGAGGGTCGACGCCCCAGACCTTTTGACTGAGTTTGAGAAGAAGTCTCAAACTCATAATGCGAAGTATCATCAACAGTAGGTGTTGATGCATTCAGGGTATCAATTAAACCCTGAATTTCGGCGGGTACGGAAAAAACACCGTACCCCCGCAACGCCTCCTCTGACAGACGAGGAGCGCCCTGCGTACACCGCGGGCAAACGAGGTGAGAAGGTACACCGATGTGGAGAAGCGTGCCAAAACACTTCTGGTCAAGTTTTGTCAAGGCATTTGGTCTAATTTCGGATTGGTTTAAACAAGGGGGGCTTTTCAGCCTATCATACTCAAGAAGTGTCAAGAACGCAAGTTTTGGAGAGTCACCCGACTTTGGGTATTTTACATATTTTTGTGAGGGTACATTTAGGGACTATAGGGTAGTAGTATTTTAGTTGTGGTTTTAACTTTAGGACAGAGGTTATACCTTTAAGTAAGGAAATCTTTTAGCTTTCGGATAAGTGGCTGAAACCTCTTCTGGTCTTGGTTCACACCACAGCTAGGGGTCGCCGTTCTTCCCTTTTCGTACACTAGTCGCCTCCGCCCGCCGTGGAGTGTTTGGGGGCAGAGGGTCGAATTATCCCCTCTCGCCCAGTATATCCGGTCTGGACGCACCGCACGTGCACTTTGGCCCACCGGAAGTCCCTCGACGGGAGTACGATTTGGCGATCTCAACACCTCAACTCAAGTACGTTTGGAACGTGCTATTCACTGGATTGGTCTTGGCGTGGAGATATCGTTTGTGTAGTTTCACGAGAATATTGGGTCTTTACGTGGACATATTGGCTTGTTTCAATATTGGTTGGAAGCTAGACCGGTTTTGGTCTTATTTCGTATTGGTCAGGGGCTAGACCGGAACGGTCGGTCTACCCTCTATTATTTCGTATTGGTCAGGTCTTGATCGTTTGGACGATCGACCTATTGGAATTTATATTTTGGAAGTGTTTTTCTGGTCTGTACGTACCTGGGGTGAAGAGTTCCGCCCTAGGTACACCTAGCCAGCACGGTCTCCGATATTCAAGACAGAATCAGATCAATCTGCGATCCTGATCCACCGAGTGTGCAACTAGCCCATTCCATCGGGTACACAAGGTGAGATGAACTTAAGTGAATTGGACCAAGTGTCTTTGGATGATGACCGGTCGTCTGCCAGCAGCGGACGATCGGACCAGATTTCGAGTGGAGGTCCGCGGGGTACCCCCCCTGTAAGTTGGAAGTCTGGGCACGATGGTGGTGGTCAGGTTGTCGATACAAATGTATTCGATTTTGAACTTGACTCCACCACAATGGTGCGCGTGCCCGGATTACTTGGTGATCGTGGATATCACCGTGCTGATATTCCATTAAAAATTGGATTCGAAGATGTGAATGATTTGAATTTGTAGTCGTTCTGGAGAGGACGTAAGGAAAGGCTATCGCCTTACGTTCTCGTTGTTGATAAATAATATGGCGATGTCCGATCTGGCCTGGCGGAGGACCAGATCGGGATTAATAAGTTTTTTCCTCCCCAAAAGGCTCCCACCGGAGCCGATCGGGACTATAGCAGGTCTTGCTATAGTTCTGGAAAGGATCAGGACCAAGGTCCTGATCCTATGTATATGAATGAAAAAAATGATGGAAAACTAAAAAGATGAAAATTACTTGGAGGCTGACTGGAACGATCCGGTCTACCTCCCTAAAGTCCCCAAGGTGCCCAGAAAAGGGCTGGGAATGCCACCCGACGAAGACGACTTCGAAGAAAAGTCGAAGGTCGGGGATGAGGCTATCACCGAACAAGACCTGGACAAGACGTATTATGTTTTTGAATTGAAGCGATTTGTTCGCCAAAACCAGGTCTTTCGGGTGTTGGACCTCCATATCCCCGACCGTCTTCTCGGTCCCACTACCGAGCCGATCCAGAGTGATCGACCATTACTGCTCGTCAAGAATTTGGTGGCGATGTTGGCGGAGGTTGGCATTAAAATGCAGAACCCCGCCGGTGTCAATAAATTGTTTGAATTTGATGCTTGGAGACTGGAGGCGTCGATGTCGGACCTCCACGACCGTTTGGTGCCACTGGTGGGGACGGTTCGCCGCCCAACTCCCACCACGGCAATGAAGGTCGCCGAAGCCTCCACAGAGCTTGTTGACATTGGTTCCGATGATGAATCGATATACCAGTCTCCACCGGCTTCTAACAGCTCATCAGAGTTGGAGACCGGTGTCGAGCGGATGACCATGGGGTGGACCATGCCCGGTCTGAACAAAAAAGGGACATGCGGCAGCAAAGGGCTGCTGGCCAGTCAGGGCTCCAGTAAGCCCCACAGGCCTCAGTTCCGCAAAAGGAGTGTATAAACACGTTGCCCATGACGCCAGCCAAGGTCCAAGCCATGTTTGAGACGATGATGCAACATTTCATGGAAGAACGGGTTAGACCACCTATGCGCCCACATGTCCAAGACCGGTCTACCTGTCAAGGTGTCAATGTTTGCAAAGATGTGGATATGGAATCGGTAACATATATGGATAAGCCTATTAGAAGTGATAAACCAACCGGCAAGGGAAGGCGCAAGCCGCAACCGGCAAGACCGCGTAGACCAAGCAAGACAAGTGACTGTGATATGGAGTCGGTCGGCGGTCTTGACGACCATGGTGGGTCAGATGGTACAGGCGCAAGCAAGGTGCGCAAGGCTAACCTAGACTCCACTGCTGCCTACGACTTTGGATCTGCTGCGATTCCGCGCATCCGTATGGCCGCGACGACCGACCTCAAGGACTTCATCGGAAAGGATGCTGATGAAGACCAGGCCCGGTCTTGGTTCAGTCGGGTCAAGTATGCGTTCCTGCGAGACCAGACCCCAAAAAGCGAACGTTGTTTAATCTTCCGGGATTTGTTAAAAGGACCGTCTGCGAACTGGATTCAACAGTTGGGTCGGGGCGTCCGGTCTGACTGGGACCTGTTATGTGCGGAGTTTGAAGGTCATTATTGTAATTCCGGATTTTCAAGCGCCCGTAAGTACCACCATATGCAGAAGTGGGCCGACGAAACACCGATCGAGTATTTGCATCGTTTGAACGTGGCTGCACTTCGCGCCGGAATAACAATCAAAGAGAATAACCCGCCGAACGGTGCCGCCTTAGAACATGTGGGTCACTATATTAGTACCCTTGACGATCAAGAACTGGCGGACCAGCTTACTCTACTGCGTCTTAAGGATGCGGGCGAAGTCGAACAGACCCTGCGGACGTAACAACAGTCGCGTAGTATGAGAGCGAAGACCGCTGGTGGATCAGGTCGCTATCTTCCCAAGACCCAGACCGATCCGGTCAAGAGACCTTGGACCAGACCGACCCGAGCGGTCAAGGCAATTGTAGCTGATTACAGCACGGGATCGGAATGGGAAAGTGGAAGTCTATCCATCCAGGAGTCATCGGATGAAGACCAGTATCGTTACGTCTATGTTGCGGGACCTGCCCCGAAGACCAAGTCGAAGTCCGACCAGGTGGACCGGAAGGGAAGAAACGGAAGCAAGTCCGATCCAGACCGACCTCGTCAGAAGTGCTCCCACTGTGGGTCGAGCAAACGTGATGGTCCAAACTGCTGGAAGAAGATGGTGTGCAAGAAGTGCGAGAGACGCGGCCACCCGACGGACCACTTCCTCTTCGTATGCAAGTCATGTGGAGAGATCCACGAGGCCGGCCACTGCAAGATTAAAGAATTTTTTAACATGATGCTCAAGTGGTACGTGCCGGACAAGCACGCGGAGATGCTGCCGCCGGACGCAGAAAGATGTTAAACTAGAACGCTCGCCAGGTTGGAATCTGGATCGACCCGAGCGTTCTACGGTTCACATCTATGCATATGTCGGCAAGGAGGATAAGATCGACAATACACGTTCTATTCCAAATTGCGTCTACCGAGACCATCCGGTCTACAGTCTGAAGACCGATGAGTACTCCCGGACTAAGGTGGTTATGCAGTTGGACTTGCTGCCTGGAGAATCCCTCGGATACTGTAAGTATCACGCGCCTGATAAATGGTTCAAGCAGGCGAAAGCCTGTGGCAAGATTAATAACCAGAAGGCGACGATGTTGTTCGACTCTGGAGCTGAAGTATCGATAATCGACTCCGCCTTTGCTCGTAAGGTCAGATGTCGTATAGACGATACCCAGAGACAAGAATGCGTCGGGATCGGCGAAAACTCTTATATGACCGAAGGAAGGATCGCTGGTCTATTTTTTCAGCGCTTGGTTTGGCAAGTTGGCTGGTCAAGAAGCTTTACTAGGAATGGATTTCATGGTCCCAGCTGGTATTCGCCTAGACCTGTCACATGGAGTGCTTACGATCCCGGATGAGGTCCAGGTCCAGTTGGCTGGTCGAAGACCTCTGTATGGTTCGTGTACCGATCTGGTCCGGTGGGACCAAGACCTCACTATCCCAGTTGGTCGGTCTGCCGATACCCCGGTTGAGAAAGGTTTTTGTTCAAGGAAGTTGTGGTTGACCAGGGGCGATCGGTGGGTCTCGAGCTTCGTAAAGAGTGCTGGTCGACGTGATTTTGTCCGTGTTACCAATATCGGTGACAAGCCGCTGACACTGGACAATAACACTATTGTCGGCATGTGGTTAGCAGAAGGGAAGGTACCAAGGAAGATGGGGTTTGTCTCGATTGGGTCGAGGCGGTATGTCGAGTGGCAAAACCTGGCGTACCAATCGACCACCGATCTTATCAGCGATGATGGGTCGGTGGAAGAGGATACCTCAACTTTAGTGGAAAGACCAAGTTATGTCACCCCAAAAAAGATGTTGGTCCGAAGAAAGGCGCCGCAGTCACCAGGAACGGTGGACCATCAAGTAGACGAGCCGAGGCTAGTCAACGTGGTGTCAGCACAAGACCAGGCGACAGCGGAGCAAGAAACGGAAGAAGGGGAACATGAAATTGCTAGGTTGGACCATGACGGTATTCCTAATCAGACCGATATCAGTGAAGGACAGCCCGTCGATCAAGACCAGGGGCGTTCAGCCGGTCCAGATGGTCTAGGTGATATCACCCCAGAAGATGAAAAAGTCTGTATACATGAAGGCGGGGAACAGTACATTCAGGAGCTGGAAAGCCAAATGGCAGTCCTCCCTGAAGTGTCTGCCGACTCTCCCGAAGTTACAATGGATGATTTACAAGTGGGTGATCAAGACTTTAACAGTCCAGACCAGATCGAGCAGTTGAAGAATATCATATGGAAGAAAAGACATCTGCTGATCGGAAAGGGCAATGCCTTACCACCTGCAGCCCGTGGTGCGATTTGCGATATTGACGTTGGAGATGCCAAGCCGATTGCTCAGCGATGTCGACGCGTGGCGCCACAGTACCGGGAAAAGCTTTCTGATCTTATCAAAGGACTGTTGGCCACCAAGATTATTAGACCGTCTACCTCGCCATGGGCCTCGCCTATCGTAATTGTTATCAAGAAGAACGGCGTCGACATTAGGTTGTGCATCGACTATCGGCTGGTAAATCGGTTAACTAAACTTATGGTGTACCCGATGCCGCTGATTAATGATTTGTTGGAAGACCTGGACAAGACCTTGTGGTATTGTTTGCTGGACATGCCAAGTGGATTTTGGGTGGTCTCGATGACTGATCGAGCCCGTGAGATTTCCGCATTTGTGACACCGTTTGGTCTTTTCGAGTGGAACCGTATGCCGTTCGGTCTGAAGAACGCACCCCAGATCTATCAAAGGCTGATAGACAACGCACTGTACGGACACTTCAAAATCAAGACCGATCGGGACCCTGCCGAAAGTTATGATGTGTTTACAGAGGGTGAACCCGATCGGGAAAGAAGACCCTCCGTTCTAGGGAGGCGGTCGTACATCGACGACATTCTGATACCTGCCTCGTCATGGAACGATCTGTGCGAGAAGGTTGAACGATTGTTGGAGACATGCGACCGCTGTAACCTATCTATCAGCGCCATAAAAAGCTTTTGGGGTATGTCCAAGGTCTTCTATTTAGGTCATATGGTCTCGAATAATGGTCTAGAGGCTAATCCTAAGGACCTGGATTCGTTAAGAAACCTCCCGTTTCCCAAGTCTCTGAAGGCAATGCAGTCCTTCCTAGGAAGTTTAAACTACTACATCCGCTTCATCGAAGATTTTGCTATCTACGCGGCTGTGTTGTATGAGCTCCGGGAAGTGGACTACCATATGTTGCGCGAAGAAGACCGGGCAACTTTACATGGGGGCGCCGACTCTGGTCTTGCTGCAGATTGTCCGCAAGTGGAGGCCGAAGACCATATGAAGCGTGCAAAGTTTGCTTTTGGTATGTTGAAGGCTAAGATGTTGACGGCACCGATTTTGAAGCATTTCGATCCCGAAAAGGTCCCGACCATTATTGTATATGCTAGTCAGTGGGCCATTTCGGCCACTCTAGTACAAGATTATGATGGTGTGTACCATCCGGTCACGTTCACGAGCAGAACGCTGAAGCCAAATGAAGTGAACTATGGAATTGTCGAGAAAGAAGTTCTGGCGTTGCTACGAATTCTGGATGTGTGTTACAACCTGCTGGTCGGCCGACCTATAAAGGTCCTGTCAAGGCGGTCTACTTTGGCCTGGCTATTATCAGCCAATGGGATGGACGGACGTCTAGGAAGATGGTCGGCTGTCTTGTCGCAGTGGACCCTCGAGGTCGTTAATTGCACCAGGGGCGAGGAAGAGATATTGGGCGCATTAGCTGCCAGTATCACCCCTCGGTCTGAAGTGGACGAGGCATTGATAGCGATTGCCCCGAGGAAGCAACCTCGGCAGTCAGTTTCGAGACCGCCACCGACCGTCGACCATGATGAAGAGTTCTTGGTCTTAAGTTTTGACGGATCAGCAAGCGTGAAGAAGAAGGTCGGCGCCTATAGTGACATATTGTGGAAGTTGCCACAATGGTCTATAGTTGCAGCCGCTGCCGATTTCACGACGGATAGTACGGTTAACGAGGCGGAGTACCGAGGTCTACTTCTATGTCTGGACCTGCTGTTGTCGCAAGAGAAGGGGCGAGTCATCATATGTGATGACTCCACCTAGTGATCAGGCAGATCACCGGAGAGATCGACTGCGAGGCTCCACAGCTGAGGTCGTTAAATGATCGGGTAATGAAGGCATTGAAAGACCATCCCAACCACGAGCTGTTGCACGTGAAATGGGACTGGAACAGAAGCGCCGACTACCTCGCGACCAAGGCCATGCGAGACCAGACCGGGGCTACGATCACCGAGGAGGCCGTTCTAGATGAATTGATGAATATAAACAGGCTCCCCGAGGTGATCGGACCCAAGAACGCTCCGGACCAGGTGCATGTGATGGTCGCGACTAGACCAAAATCTCGGAAGTCCCACCAACCGTTCCCAAAGGAACGGTTGAGTGAATCTGTTGTGCAACGACTAAGGGCAGAACGTATCCTCAAGGCGCAGGACGAAGAAGAATGGATTGTGAATTTGAAGACCTACCTGCGCGGTGAATTGTCTAAGTTGACGAATGGTCAAGCGAAAGAATGTGCCAAGATCGCGGATGGTTACGAAGTGGATGAGTATGGTTTACTATATTACTGCCGCGGTGCCGACCAAGAAAGTGCAGACCGGGACCAATTGGCGAAATTGGTGATAACTGAGTTGCTGCAGCCGGATGTCCTCCATCACTACCATGTGAGTCTAGAAGGGGGACATCAGGGCATAGGCAGAACGTATCACAAGATCAGGTCCCACTTTCACTGGAGAGGTCTTTTCCGAAGTGTACAGAAATATGTGGGTTGTTGTACGGATTGCGAGACCGGAAAGGGTAGACCGGTAATCAAGGGGCGATCGCCCGGAAATATCGAAGCTACCTACCCTTTCCAGGTCATAGCGATGGACCATATACCGTCGCTGCCTAAATCGACATATGGCAATACTTAGTTGTTGATCTGGGTAGACCTGTTCACCGGTTTAGTTATTGCGAAGGCAAGTGCGTCCCGGTCTGCCGAGCAGATCGCCAAAAGTTACGAAGAATGCGTGTTCCGAAGGTTCGGCGCCAGCGAGATCATCAGACACGACCGAGAACCCGGTTTCATGGCCGAGGTGTTCCGGTCGTTTAACAATATGCTGGGCCAGAAACAGAGCGCGACGATGGCATATCTTCCGCAAGCGAATGGATCGGCAGAACGTATGGTACAAACTATTACAAGAGCAATCAAGATGTACGTGGCCGATCCAGACCAGCGCGATTGGGACGAATACGCAGAAAGGCTGGTGTTTGCACTCAACTCGTCGACCGATCGGGTCCGAGGAGAAACGCCTTTTTATCTTGCGTATGGATGGGACCCCCGGTCCACTCTTGAAGCCGAGATACCTATTGGCTGCACTCGGACCCGCGATCGTGATGCTCGACTTTGGCGCATGCAGGTCCAGAAACATTACCAGCATGCAAGATAAATTGTCAACGAAAAGTTACGTCAAGCTACACAAGACCGGGCAGACCGGAACAACGACCAGGTCCAACCCCACGGTATAGAACCAGGGGCGAGGGTATGGTTGTACCTAGACCGAGTGAAGGAGGGCTATGCGAAGAAGCTGGCTCACATGTGGCACGGTCCTTTCCGTGTTGCCGAGCTGATTGGTGAACACGCTGCCCGTCTAGTAACAACCGGCACGGACTACAAGGTCTTCCCGATCGTACATGTGTCCAAGTTAAAACTGGTCCGAGAATTTCCTGATCGTCCCAAAATGCCCTGTCTAGTAGACGAGGCAGAACGGTTTGATTTCGATGAAGCATTACTTCCGGAGGACAGTTGGGAACGACCGCTGGAGAAGGACGAATTTGAAGTGGAAAAGGTCTTAGATGTCCGATCGGTCAAGAAGACCAGGTTCGGCCGGACCCACCGAGAATATCTGGTCCGATGGAAGGACCATGATGAAACAACTTGGATCGATGAGTCCGACCTGAACTGTGGAGCACTACTGAGAGAATTCGAACGGGACCAAGTCAGTCGGAACCGTTTCGCAGTGATGCAGACCCATGAGGACCAAGACCAAGACATGCAGTAGCATCGGTCTTCCCGACCGACGTGAGGAGGTGGAAGGTCTTGTGTCTTGTGTCTTGTATATTGTTTATTGTGAATATGTGACGAATTGGAATAGTGGAGTGACGAACGTGGATTGTTTTTTCGCGATGTAAGTGGAACGGTTGGTGATAACGTGTCTAGTTCAACTCTGGAGAAAGTGGTGGAATTAGCTCAAGTGATTTGATGACCGAACATGTGAAAAAGAACGATGATATATATTAAGTGTTATCTGGTCGACTACTTACGACCTCACTCGCCATCACCCCACAGACGGCCGACGGTAAACGACGGATGCTTTTCAACTTGGTCCTGGTACTGGTTACGACAAGGTTATTGTTGGTCTAGTTGTACCAAAGCATCCTTGAGGTCCAAGACCGGTGTAGTGCACCCAAGACCGGGGTACCATGTGCCACGATCAGCCAACAGCCGGGTCCTCTCGACGCGACGCCGCGGCATATGAAGTACAACTGGATATAAGAACACATCGACGTCGCACTCGTGGGACAGCATCCCGTCCAAAACATATTGGCACAGGGACTGCCAGGCCTCACCCGCTCTGATCCGACGCCGCTTGCGCTTGTTCTGGATGGTCGCCAAGCCAGGGTCTTGCCGAACTCGTTCAGGGGGAAGCACCAGATAGTGGGATGCCTCCCAGATGGCTTGAGCGTGAGTCTTGTTAAAATATTTCACCCGACTCATGAAAGCATTGGCCCACGGAGTCGAGTGGAAGATGAACCCCAGCTTGGGATGCTCGAAAATCTTCCACGGCTCGTCAGCGTACAAGCAGGAGATCTGTGCCGACGTGATCAAGTCCGGCCGCCATTTCGACGCGGCAGGAACTTTCTTCGCCGGCGGGAAAAGCCAATGGTATGGACGGGAGAAAGACCGGGCCAGGAGCTGCTTGGTCAGGGTGGACCGGCGTAAACAACCGATCTGCCCTGGCGACCACGGCAAAGTATCCTCACGCGTTCGTGGCGGAAGGGAAGAACTGTCGATTGCCACGTTGGCCAACAAAGCATCTTTGTGGAGCTTGGACGTCCCAGGAAAGACCGTAGGTGTTGACTTTGTCGACGCATGAGGTGGTGGAACGCCACCATGCGGACCGGTCTTCTTGGTCTGCTCCGAAGTCGATGCAACTTGAACAAAACTTTCATGTGGACTTGTTCGCGACTTGGTTGGGATGGGGACAGCAAACTCCGAATCACCGGAGTCTTCGCCGGAGTCATCCCAGGACGAGACATCTGAATACTTGGCACGGTCAGCACCGGCGGTCGAGGGCGCTTGTTTTTTGGAGATGTTACTGTCGTCATCCTCGTCCAAGCTTGGGCCCACGAGGGGCGCCTGTATCTTGGCTCGCTTACGAGGCACCGCACGCTTCCCTTCGAGTTCAGGGTCGCGCGCTGTGCCCCGCGCCCTCGAGGGACTCGGCGCGTCCGGGCGCTTCTTAGACTTTTGACAAATTTTGGTCTGGGGAATTTCGGCCAATGAACGGCCTTGGTCTTGGTCCCGGTGTAGGTCCACCAAGGCGGCCGACGCAGACCGGTCTGCGCTGGAGGCAGCAACCGGATGCCGACGAGAACGCAACAGGTCAACCAAGAACTGATGACATTCTTTTAATACCGCCCGACGACCGTTCGCTGCCTGCGTCCAATCGTTCGACTTGCGTTCACAAGACTGGACCTCCTCGGTCTGGTCTTGAATCGAAATTCGGAGCTCAGTGAGACGCCTCTCGAGGTCGTCGCTTTGAATGCTCAACGTGGTCTGGTCAAGCAGGTCTTCTGCTTGCTGCTGTTGGACCAGCACAAGCTGCTCCCGAAGATGAAGCTGATGAGCCTCCAAGCGGGTCAACCTATTGCGCGCGTTTATTAGTCCGGTCAAAATATGACGCAGCTGGAGGTCATGCAAGTTCGACTGCCGATCGGCGGCAAGCAGGGCATTGATCGCCTTGCTGATGCCAGGAGGTATACGGGCTGGAGGTATACGGGCTGAAGACAAACGAAGGTTAGAACAGGTCCAAGGTGAAGACCGGACATCCATGCTTACGTTGTGTCGCCTGTTGAGCAATCTGCTCCTGGAGACGTGCGATCTCTTCAAGTGCGTCTTGCAACTGCGCTTCGGTCCCGGTATGATGCCCTGCCGATGTCTGAGGTGCAGTATAACGATGGGGGCTGCCAGACCGGACCGACCGGACGGGCGAAGTGACATGCGATGACGTGGTATGCGAGGTGCCTACAAGAACGGTCGTTAAGGAAATACAAGAAGGTCAAGTCCAGTAGTGCAAGTACCTGGAACGGATGAGAAGATGGTTTCTCCATGTCGGAAAAGTCTGAATGACCAAGGCTCAACTGAATTTGATGGACGAGGTCAGACCGTTGTCGTTGTGCGACACGGTCTGACTCAGGGGCGGCTGTGGAGAAGCGTGCCCAAAATTTGGCACACTTCAGGTCAAGTTTTGTCAAGGCATTTGGTCTAATTTCGGATTGGTTTAAATAAGGGGGGCTTTTCAGCCTATCAGACTCAAGAAGTGTCAAGAACGCAAGTTTTGGTGAGTCACCCGACTTTGGGTATTTTTCATATTTTTGTGGGGGTACATTTAGGGACTATAGGGTAGTAGTATTTTAGTTGTGGTTTTAACTTTAGGACAGAGGTTATACCTTTAAGTAAGGAAATCTTTTAGCTTTCGGATAAGTGGCTGAAACCTCTTCTGGTCTTGGTTCACACCACAGCTAGGGGTCGCCGTTCTTCCCTTTTCGTAAACTAGTCGCCTCCGCCCGCCGCGGAGTGTTTGGGGGCAGAGGGTCGAATTATCCCCTCTCGCCCAGTATACCCGGTCTGGACGCGCCGCACGCGCACTTTGGCTCACCGGAAGTCCCTCGACGGGAGTACGATTTGGCGATCTCAACACCTCAACTCAAGTACGTTTGGAACGTGCTATTCACTGGATTGGTCTTGGCGTGGAGATATCGTTTGTGTAGTTTCACGAGAATATTGGGTCTTTACGCGGACATATTGGCTTGTTTCAAAATTGGTTGGAAGCTAGACCGGTTTTGGTCTTATTTCGTATTGGTCAGGGGCTAGACCGGAACGGTCGGTCTACCCTCTATTATTTCGTATTGGTCAGGTCTTGATCGTTTGGACGATCGACCTATTGGAATTTATCTTTTGGAAGTGTTTCTGGTCTGTACGTACCTGGGGTTAATATTTCCGCCCTAGGTACACCTAGCCAGCACGGTCTCCGATATTCAAGACAGGATCAGATCAATCTGCGATCTCGATCCACCGAGTGTGTAACTAGCCTATTCCATCGGGTACACAAGGTGAGATGAACTTAAGTGAATTGGACCAAGTGTCTTTGGATGATGACCGGTCGTCTGCCAGCAGCGGACGATCGGACCAGATTTCGAGTGGAGGTCCGCGGGGTACCCCCCCTTTAAGTTGGAAGGCTGGGCACGATGGTGGTGATCAGGTTGTCGATGCAAATGTATTCGATTTTGAACTTTACTCCACCACACCACACTTTAACCCTTCTTTGATGCAAGCATAATGGATGTATTCCATTTTGCCTGTTCGTGAGTGCTTTAAAAAGCGCCGCGCATTACGTGAACTTTATTCACGTAATCATCTGGGCTTTTGTTGTAGTTGTCAACAAAAGCATTCAAACTCTGAGTCAGGGCGTCTTTATCGTCCCTGTTCCTCCTTGACCCTTTCCGGCTCGAATAATATCGAACCTGGAAAAAGAGGTCAATAAAGTACAGACGTCTATCGTCTGTACTTTGATCGAATCGACGTGACTGGATGTCTTCGCAGTCATCCAGCACGTTGATATCGATGAACGCATACTGGCAGTCCCGTTTACGGTGACCTCCACTGTTGGGGGCAATAGCCCAGCCAGGGGTCCAAAACCCCACTCTGTACGGAACATGTGGTTCCGTACTGTAATGAGGTTACATTCGGGTAACACTGAGTGTTGGTGTACATGAGTACACCACGGTTGAGGCCAGTATTGGCCGGGTTGAAAGGTTTCGAACATTTGGCCTTTTAACCAATCAGGGCATGGGCCCTTGGTGTGGTGGTGTGTCAGCCATCCACGTGTCAGTACACAGGTGTGTACACTACATTTTAGCTAGGTACGAATTAGGAATATTCTACTTAGTGTTACATATAGTTTATATTAGTTTAAATTACATATTAAATATTTTAAGTTTACTTTTCACTCTTTAGTACGGACGCACGACCTCGACCGGTCGTGCGTGTAGTGAGTGCCGTAGCGTAAGGGGAGCCCTCCCCTTAGCTACACCTTTTGTAAGGGAGCATTGCCGTTAAGGCACTAGTGAAGGCTAGAGTAAACTAACCCGGGAATCTTGGCCCCGAGTAGGAGAGCTCTCTCCTACTAAGCCCTTAATAAGGGCGTATCGGCTAAGTAGCGGCGAACGCCGCTTTAAGGAAAGTCTTCCTCTGTGCGCTAGCCGCACCGTGCATGTACGCACCGGCTAGATCTGGTAGCACTTGTAGTCAATACAACACCTGTGTTGGTAGACTAGTCATCCTCTGCAAAGGATGAATCAGGACGATTGGGATAGTTTGACCCTCGTCCAACAGGAAGCCTAGGGGTACCCTTAACGGGGGAAGAAGGTATGAAGCTCCTAGTGGAGCAGAGCCTTGAGGCCGTAAAGGCAAAGGTGAATGCCCTCATCGCTCATGAGGCGAGTTGTGGTGGAGGTCATTCCACGGTGGTGCTCCCTCCATTATCGTTTAAGATAAAGGAGTTCACCGGAGAGAAGCCTCTCGCAACCAAACATAAAGGGTGACAACCTTTATGTTTGGTTGCGAGAGGTCGAAACGGCCTTCGCCACAGCGAACATGACCGCTGATCACTTGCAAGTGGGACTTGCATTGACCCATCTTACGGGCAAAGCCCGTACATGGGCGTTTACATTCTCGGAATCAGTCAAGGACGTATTTCCAACATGGAAGGTCCTTAAGCAGAAGCTTATGGACATGTACGCAACGCCTGATCTGGTTTTCCAGAATCAACTGGAGTTTCTGAGGTGCCGTCAAGGCACTAAGGACCTGGAGGTTTATATCCAGGAGCTTAAGACCCTGTTGGCAGGGATGTACGCGAAAGCGTATTCGGACGATGTGTCCATCCCCGTCTTCATGGGAGGCCTGAGAGAAGGGCCAGCACGTTCGGAATTGCTCCGATGCCGACCCGAATCCCTGGAAGAGGCATTCAAGATGGCGTTCAACGCCGAGAGTAATTTCCGTTCCTCTAAGGTGGGTCCCGAACCCATGGACCTGAGTCAGGTCGAAGCGGAGGAGAAACCTTCCGCTAAGAGTCACTCTGATTCTTTTCCACAGAGCTTCGAGGCAGAGCTCTTAGCCACGTTGCAGCGGCGTGGGCCACTGAGATGCTTCCTGTGTGGGAGCACGGATCATCTGAGGAACAGATGTCCGAAAAATCCCCAGCGAGACCCTCGCTACAAGGGAACAAGGATGGGGAAAAAGCCCTTGTCCAAGCCGTCGGGAAACGACGGCTCCCAGTAGGTGCGGGGCGCCCTACTGGGGGACCCCTCAGTGCCGTTAAGCCCCAGGGTAGGGGACTACAGCACAAAGCCCCGAGGGAAGCGGTGCTTTCTAGCACCGAGTTGGTGTACCAGCCAGGGTTGCTAGTCGTCCTTGCGGACGTGAAAGGCTTTGATAAGCCTTGGAGAGTCTTGATAGACTCTGGAGCGTCTGACAATTATGTCAGACGGTCTTCTGTTGTGAAGAGTCGTCTGTATGCCGAGGCCCTAGAGGCACGTTCTCGTGATGTTGTCAAGGTCCGTCTTGCGACGGGAGTACAGGTTTCTGTACCCAAGGTCTCGATTGACCTTAAGCTGAAGTTTGCAGACTTTGACAGCTTAGAACGTTGCCTAGTCCTGGATTTGGACTCGAGGTATGACCTCATTCTGTGCATGAAGTGGCTGGAACGCCACGAGCCATGGATAGACTGGAAGTCTAATTCCATTGGCTCAACGCACCCGCGGTCGGGTGAAGCATTGGCGAGTCATGAACCCACCTTTGCTCGATCGCAAAAGCGATTCTGGCGTGAGATGCCAGAGATTGGGATGTCTGAAACGATCATTCCCAATGGCGTTAAGGAAGAGTTCCTTAACGAGGGGGATTCGGCGGTTAATCCCCGCGCCGATGTAGGCGAGACTGGTGAGTCGCCAGTGATAGAGGTGGAATCCTCTGAGGGTAAGCGCGAGGCTCTTCCTAGAGAAGAGGCACGAGGTTTGTATCTTCTGCAGGTCGGGGTTCCCGACCACGCCGTCTTCGGCGAGAAAGTTGCGACTCCAGTGGTAGGGGTTTAGACCCCTGTGGCTAAGCGCGAGGCGCTTCCAAGCGAATATACCCGTAGTTCGTCCCTTCCGCACGTCGGAATTGATTCCGACCACGCCATATTAGGTGAGACCGGCGAGTCACCGGTGGTAGAGGTAGAGAACTCTGTGGATAGGCGAGATGCGCTTCCAATAGATGGGGCAATTGACTCCCCCCATCTGGGTCTCGGGAAGAGTCCCGGGGCCAGTAGTCAGCAGTCCTATCGGATGCTGGATAGCGTGACAGGTGTTGTCACGGAAGGCGTAAGCCTGGAACGGCTGCCTGGGGTAGGCAAACTGTTGTCGTTGGAGGAGATGTTCTTCAACGAATTTGAAACTGCTTTGAAAGCAGATGAAATCGACGAGGTTGTCGTGTTGCGTCCGGAAGAGGAGTTGAACTCCTCATCCACGATGGAGGAGTCCGTTTTGGTGCAAACCAAACAGGCATTGAATTCCCGAAGCGGTCACAAGATCTTTGCGGATCCTGAGAACCCTTACCATTCCTTACTGAAGGAATTTGGAGATGTCATTAGTGACAACCCACCGATGGGGAAACCACCGGATCGGGGAGTCCGACATGAAATTGATTTGGTTCCCGGAACCAAAAAGTGCTTCACTAGGCAGTGGCCTCTCCCAAAGGAACAATGCGACGTCATCGACGCATTCTTCAAGGGTAAAGAAGAGGCAGGGATGGTACGGGAGAGTAAGTCTCCCCACTCATCTCCCACCTTTTGTGTTCGTAAACCGAACGGAAAGTGGCGCATTGTGCATGCGTACAACAATCTGAATTCAGCTACTGTACCCATGCAGACTCCGATTCCTCGGAAGGATGTCCTCCAGGACAATATGGCGGGCTGTACTGTGTACAGTGCCTTAGATCTGGTGGACGGGTATTATCAGGTGCTCATGCGAGCGTCCGATATCCCGCTTACAGCGGTTAGCACGCCTAGTGGCATGCTGTGGGAGTGGCTTGTTATGCCACAAGGGCTTTCAAATGCACCAGCGACTTTCAATCACTTGGTGACTCAACTCTTCCGCCCTCATAGGAAGTACTCTCAGACGTACGTCGACGATATATTCGTTCATAGTCGTGCGGAAGGCGACTCGTCTGATGTTCAGACGCATCTGATACACCTTCGAGCAGTGCTCGAATCTATGCGAGAGCATAAGTTATATGCGAACGCATCCAAATGTATATTTGGTGCTGAAGAGATTCCTTTCCTCGGATGCTTCATCGGTAAGGATGGAGTGCGGGCAGATCCCGCGAAGGTGAAATCCATTGTGGAGTGGCCTTCGCCTGTAAATCTTAGAGATTTACGGAAGTGGCTAGGATTAGCCAACTATCTCCACAAGTACAGCTAGAACTACGCTGAAATGGCGAATCCATTGACTGACCTTCTTAAGAAGGATGTTGATTGGTGTTGGAAAACCGAACACCAAAACGCTTTTCAAGCGGTTAAGGGGAGCTTGTTAAAATCTCCCGTTCTTGCTCTCCCAGATCCTGGGAAACCATTTAGTGTCGTCTGCGACGCCTCCAATTTCGCAATCGGATGTGCTTTGTTACAGCAGACGATGCAGAAAGGGAACGCGTAATTGCGTTTGAGTCGAGGCAGCTTAAAGCTGCGGAACGGAATTATCCCGTTCATGACAAGGAGCTACTTGAAATGAAGTATGCTCTTGTCAAATTTAGGGTTCACCTACTCGGCTCAAAGCCGTTCGTGGTTTATACTGATCACGCGTCCTTAAGGACAGCGACAAAGTCGCCTCATCTCTCGCAACGGATGGCCCGTTGGCTCTCCTTCTTTGCGGAGTACAACTTTGAGGTTACGTATAAACCTGGCAAGCAGAACGTGCTTGCAGACGCGTTGTCGCGTCGTCCCAATTTTTTTTTAAATTACGAGCTCGCTCACGCGACATTCGTCACCACGTCTGTGGTGGATCTCATACGCCAGGCGTATGATAAAGACCCACAGTGTACGGCGCTAATCAGCGCGTTAGGTGAAAAGGGTCTTGGCTCGTCTGATCCAACCCTGTCAAGTCGAGCTAGATCTCGTTTACACCGTTACAGGTACTGTGATCGTCTGCTATTTTATATCACGAGTGCGGAGGACACTCCGCGGGTGGTAGTTCCTAATAATGATGAACTGAAGTATAGAGTCCTCTTTGAGGCACATGACGCCCCTACCGGGGGTCATTTAGGTCGGGATAAGACCTACAGCGCTTTAAGCGCTTTGTATTGGTGGCCCAATATGTATAAGTGGGTCGGTGCGTATATACGCACCTGTGAGACGTGTCAAAGAGTTAAACCCTCTGCAAGTTCAGCTGCGCCTTTGGCGAGCTTATCGGTTCAACGGAGTGTTGGAAATCCATTAGCATTAGCATGGATTTTATCTTCGGTTTTCCGAAGGATAAGGCCGGGAACACCGGCATATTGGTCTTTGTAGACCGTTTGAGCAAGATGGATCACCTGGCGGCGGTGCAAGAGTCCATAGATGGACAAGGAACAGCAAAAGTGTTCCTAGACCGTGTCTTTCGACAGCATGGTCTACCCGATTCCGTTTTGTCGGATCGGGATCCCCGTTTTACGGGACAATTCTGGGGAGCGTTGTTTAAGGTGCTAGGCACCAAGCTCCTCATGTCCACTGTGGATCATCCGTAGACGGACGGTCATACGGAACGCGTTAATCGCGTTGTGGAGGATATTCTCCGGAGTTTATGTCCGGATTCTCCAAAGAGTTGGAGTGAGATGCTTCCGATGGTTGAATTTGCTATCAACAATTCGGTACATGCATCTACGGGGTTTATCCCGTTTTACGTGAACGGATTGGTGAATCCGAGGGTTCCATTAACGCCACATGTGTGTGGCCCAGGGCTTGAGGGGGGAGGATTCCCCGATGTCAGCCCTGTATCCGTGCGAAAGCACATCGATAATTTTTTTATCGACGCGCCTTAATGTCTTACGACACGTCTGCGATACCATGGCGGAAAGCCAAGACAAGCAGAAGAAGCAAGCTGACCGAAAGGGGCGGCGTAACAAAAAGGTATACAAAGTAGGAGAAAGTGTTTTATTAAACGCTAAAAATCTTCCTACACATGCAGTTTCCAACGTGTTGCGGAATAAACTGCGCCCCAGGTTTGTGGGACCCTTTAAGGTACTAGCCCGAAAGGGCTTATCGTATACCTTGGAAATCCCGAAGGTGATGCGTACGCATCCAACCTTCTATGTGGGTATGCTTAAGCCATACCAGGACCCGGAGGCGGGCCCCCTCCTGGAGGAGGTTGGAAAGGCGGATAGACGTAAGAGCCGTAAGACACGGCAGGGCGGAGGAAGCCCGAGAGGGCTAAAATGCGACCACGAAGCTCCGCAACGGTCGTCTCGAGAGAGGCAAGCCGCCTCTCGAAAGGATCAGTGGCATCCCGCTCATCGCGGATCCCCTCGTGGAGATCATGGATGCGAAGGCTGTGTCGATCACAGCGCGCGCGAATCTCACGTCGCAATTGTGCGACCTCCTCCTCCAATGCTCGATGCGGAGAGTACTATCACTTTCATGTGGAGCGGCTGATGGCGCGGCGCCATCATCGGGGTCAAACCCAGTATCTGGTGAAGTGGAAACGTTATCCACACTCACAGTTCGTGGGAGTTCGAGACTCCCCTACGGCAGGATTGCCGCGACGTCGTTGACGCTTTTGATCGGGAGAATCCCGCTGTAGGTCAACGACCACAGGGGCATGAGAAGCCTCTACACTCCCAATAAGTGGGAGTTGGCCGGAGGCAGATGTGGCGACCATACTGTCTCCGGACACCAGGGTGGAGACATTGGCGCTGGCGTAGCGCGTGCGATACGGAGCACGTAGTTGCTCCATTGCCTTAACTTTGGCAAATGTAAGGCGCAACACCCTCTCCACCCAAATGTCTCGACGGGAATAGCTGTCATGCAGCTCATCGAAGCTGGGGAGAAGCTTCTCCCCTTCCGCCCAAGCGCGGAACTTCTTCTCTGCGTCATCGGCACTTTCTCCCGGAGAAAGAACGAAAGGAACCTCGCGGAGGTTCTCAGCAGGGGCACCTTGTGCCTGCCTGTTTAAGCGCTCTCGGTACGAGACGCTAGTGAACTGCTTTTGTGCAAGCAGTTGTTGCCGGAGTTTCTCAAGACGTTCGCGTTGGTACGGCTGTTCAGCCGCGGGGCCAGGGGTATAGGACGCTAGACTAGTCCTACCAAACGCCTGGCCCATCTTGGAAGGTCACGAGGACCATCGAAATTATAAGCTGCCCTTGACGGGCGTTTGGTGGCACGTAACGCAGCCCTTAGTGCCTGTGCGGCAAGCTGGGAGTCTTGCGCTGCGTCCAGCTCATTAGTGATGATCGCCTTTGGCGATTCGGATGTATCATCCGATACGGGCAGCGGTGCCGCACTGGTTAGTGCATTTCCTCACGTGTGGGGAAGGGATTAGGCTGCCGGCAACGCCGTTCGGCGCTGTCGGAGCGGCTCACCATTGGGGAGGTATCCCAAAAGGCATCCACTTCCGAGTTTTCGTAGTAGTCTACCTCTTCTAGAGGAGACGCCATAGCACCACTAGAGGTGTACATATGGATGGCCAGGGGAACTGCGTTGGAGTTATCCAACAAAATTTTGTTTATTGCGTAAGCAATAGTCTTGATGGGGGAGGATGTAACGGGGTTACATTCGGGTAACACTGAGTGTTGGTGTACATGAGTACACCACGGTTGAGGCCAGTATTGGCCGGGTTGAAAGGTTTCGAACCTTTGGTTATTTTAACCAATCAGGGCATGGGCCCTTGGTGTGGTGGTGTGTCAGCCATCCACGTGTCATTACACAAGTGTGTACACTACATTTTAGCTAGGTACGAATTAGGAATATTCTACTTAGTGTTACATATAGTTTATATTAGTTTAAATAATTACATATTAAATATATTAAGTTTACTTTTCACTCTTTAGTACAGACGCACGACCTCGACCGGTCGTGCGTGTAGTGAGTGCCGTAGCGTAAGGGGAGCCCTCCCCTTAGCTACACCCTTTGTAAGGGAGCCTTGCCGTTAAGGCACTAGTGAAGGCTAGAGTAAACTAACCCGGGAATCTTGGCCCCGAGTAGGAGAGCTCTCTCCTACTAAGCCCTTAATAAGGGCGTATCGGCTAAGTAGCGGCGAACGCCGCTTTAAGGAAAGTCTTCCTCTGTGCGCTATCCGCACCGTGCGTGTACGCACCGGCTACACGTACGATGATACACTTTAGAAGCGGCAGGTGCCGCTTCTGTTCGAGCTCTTTTAGCAGGCGGAGCACCGCCAGCTTCAACACCACGCGCCGGGGTTAAATCACCCCGACGTGGAGAAGTACTTGGTCCAGGTGGGGGATCTGCGTTCCCGCAACCACCTGTGATGATCATGTCGCTGTCATAGCAGACAGCGACACCAGAGTCGTCATCGCTGTTAGGCGATGAGCACCTAGCGAGTTTCGACTCGCTAGATCCTTTAGTGGGGACAGCTGTATCCCCATCACTTTGTTCGGAGTCAGAACTCCCGAACATGGACCTCTTGGCAACACGCCATTCGGAAGTTGCCATCGTGCGAGATGTTGCATTAGCAACATCTCCCTGTTTCTTGCCAGATGCCGCCTTAGCAGCATCTGTGGTCGAAGACGGTACGTCTTCCGACCTTTGCGTAGTTGACGCTGCTAATGCAGCGGCACTCTTGTCACTCAACACCTCAGCACCTAGTGCAGAGGCGGAGGAAGAAGCTCCTTCGATGTTTTAAGCAGCGCTCTTTAGAGCGCCGCCGCGTGCTTTGACCATCGAGTCGATGGTCAATCAGTTGGTAAATGAGAAATTCCGACCAACAAGTGCCACCTATGATTGGCCAAAATAAGAATTATTATTGGCCAACCACCTTAAGTGGGGGGTGATGTAATGGGGTGCCATTACATAAGTGATATTCAAGTTAGAATATCACAGTTAAATTTCAGACGCGTTGTCTGAAATTCAAATAAGAGATTATAAGTTATTATAATCTAAGAAGGAAAAGTCGATTCGGTATAAATACCGAATCATGCAGGTTAACTAATAGTACCGTTAGTTGAATACTTGATATTATTATATTAGTTAGGTAATTACTATACTATTAGCCGCTAACCACCCATTAAATAAACACTCTTAATTTTGCGTTCTAACCCATAAGTAAATATTTATATATTTACTTTAGTATAGGATTAGTTGTCATCAACTAATCCTACCCCTTTTGTATTGCGCGCTTCCTCGCACAACACAGTGTAAGCCCGTAACAGGATCAGTCCTGTTACATGCTATGTATAATACTTTCTCGTCTTTTTTTATCTTTCCGTTCAGGACCGAGGTGTCAACCTGGACTTCGGTATGTCTATAAATATATACGCAGAAATTCTACGTGCCGTAACGTTGGTTTTGAGTGCTTCTGAGTAGTACATTTTTCAGTAGTCGATGTCGACGAGTTAGAGGATGGACTTATGTCCCCACAGGCTCGAGATTCTAGAACACTTATTGGCTCTGAAGACAACAAGACTGGACGATACGTCGAACATTCAGCAACGTCTGATACAAACAATATTGCCGTTCAGAAAAGATCCGACATTTGCTGAGATAGCATTGAAGTCACCAGATGCGTATGGGCCGTTTTGGCTCTCAACGACTCTCAACTTTTCTTTGGCATCGTGCACCAATGCGGCATCATTCCTTGATTACAATGGAAAAACAGAAGACTGGTCGTATGATTTTAGTCGTCTCGCTTCCGCTTACAAATTCGTCGGAATATTTTTCTTGGGCCTACCCATGCTCATCTGGATCGTGGACAAATATTTCCAGGTGCCAATGACTGCTTTTTCTCATGTGCCTCTATGGTTACTCGTCGACTGTGTTGATAAGTATTATACATAGCATGTAAATGAGAAATAAGAAATCAAAGTAAGTACATTATGGTAATCACTGATATCCACGTACATTTATGGCATTTGCCGCGGACTTGACATCGTCGTCCATCTTCTAATTCGGCTTCTGATAAAGTTTATGTCAAGAAACAAAAAAAATAATCATCTTATGTTTATAACCATGGCGACGGCGGCTTCCGATTGGCTGTGGAGGTGGTGTCTGTGGCAATAGACGAAACGTCTGTGGCAATAGACAAAACGTCTGTGGCAATAGACAAAACG
>CM047582.1:5916910-6039791 GCA_026184515.1 Peronosclerospora sorghi
AATAGACAAAACGTCTGTGGAAATAGACAAAACGTCTGTGGCAATAGTGGCGCCCAAAAGAAAACTGTGTTGTGACGCTACTCTCTGTTTTGTCACCCGACGACACATCGTACGGCACACTAAAGTGACCCAAATTTAGTGCACTGCAAGTGTAGCCATTAGCTACTTGTCCCCCCGACAATCGATATACTCATGCATGGTAGACAACCAGGACCATCCTCCCTCGGGTCAGTCTACAATGCGAATTTCAGATAGGAGCCGTCTTGTTAGTCGTAGCCAAGCCGTGGATCGGAGTTGGCCCCAATGCCCTATCAGCACATTCCGGAAAATTCTTTGTGCATTTCACGTCGTTCCGAACGAGATCTGTAGGTGATGATGCACTGGATCGCTCGAGAATCGCGATAGGTGATGCCAAGCGACCAAGCGTCGATTTTGAGGGTGCGATTGATTGCCCTGCGGTCCCGACTTTGCTGGGTAGAGAGGCCCTGCATAACGAAAAGTGGAAGAGAAAGACTTGATTGCTCCTATTCATGTGTCAAAGCTATTACCACGAGGACACCAGATCAAGTTCTACACCTTCAATTTCAAACGTAATCACGGACTTTGCAGGGAAAGCAGCACTAAGAAACTTGCCCGAGAGCTCCACGATGCTGGGCGTATGGAACGCGCCCGTGCCGCTGGTTTCGGTCGTCCAAGCTTTGATGGGACCAATCACCTTTGTACAGGCGTTTAAGTCGTAGGTGATTGTCTGGGCGTCACCCGTGTTCACTGTCACGAGCACCAACACGTCCTTCTCGACGTCATAGGCAAGAACCGTCTTGGCATCGTCTGTTGCAAGGATCATCATACCGGGTCGAATATGGCGGGAATACTGCGCCAATACATAGTACTTGGGGTTCGGCGGGCCAATCCACTTGTCGCCGGGTCTGGACAGAATCAGGCCCCAGCCACCGCCATCCAGCGCCTGCCAATACACGAAAGCTACCACGCCCATCTCGTTGATGTCGAGACAAATCGACTCGGCCATGGTGAGTCCCGTGGCGTCCTTTTCGCCGTACTCCGAGTCCCACAGAATCTTGTCAAGACGGATCGTTTCATCTCTCAGTCCTGGACGAGCGGGGCCGCGGTAGGCGTCCAGGCTTTGGTAGCCGTGCGTATTGACTTTTCCAAACGCAGCGGTGACGTGGGGATCCGTAGACATGTTCTGGAGCGTCGAGAGCGACATGGATGGGGAATTCTCGTCGGACGACGCAATACCCACGTCTTGGAGCTCAAGCGCATCGAGCTGCTTGCGCAGGAGCGGCAGAATGATGTGTTGCGTCTTCCATGAAAAGTGACACCCTTCCTGCTTCCCCGGAAACGCCCACCACGTCGCGGAGGGCTCGTTGAACGGCTCGACATAGTTGAACGTAATGCCCCACTCGGTCTTGGCCTTGTGCACAACTGTGGCTAGATAGTACACAAACGTGTCGTAGTTCCACGCTTGCAAGTTATCATATCTCCCATCCTCTCCACCCGCCGTGGCGTAGTTATAGTTCATCCACCACGGAGGCGAATTGACAAACGCTTCGAGCACATTCGCGCCCCGGACGGTAGCAAATTGGAGCATCGCACGTTGGTGCGGATCCGCGTCCCAGTTCCAGCTCCCCGACGTCGCGTCTGCGTTCCTCCAGTCCAGCCAGAAACTCTCCATGAACTTGAATCGAGGCATGTTCGGTGACACATTCATGGCCACTTCGGTCCCGCCGTCATCGATCACGTTGTTGCTCGAGCCGCCGATATTGTAGCGCGCAATGTTCAATCCAAGCCCTGGAATGGCCGCCGTCGCGCCGTCCAGCGTCACGGACTCGTTCAACGTGAAGAGCGCGTCGGCGATGTCTTCGCGGGCACCAAAGACATTGGCCCACCAACAAAGCGAGGTCCCCCACCCGCCCCAGCTTTCCTGCAGCACAGGATCGGTACTACCAGCTAGCGCTTTCACAGTGTAGTCGGCAGTAGTGGCCGGCAACGATAGCAACACGCAGCCGAACGCTGATGAGAAGAGTGCAAGGGATTTTACTATTGCCATAGCAAGTACAAGTGACGAGGTGTTCAGTACTGTTAATAACAGTACAGACGTCCCTCCGAAACTTATAGCCTCGGTGGAAGGTGGAAATTATAACGTATCGGAGGGTATAAACTAGCGGAAAAAATCAATGGATAAGATTTCCACATAGGAACGACAGCGGTGGAAGCCGAAACTTATAAAGTACTGGAATTTATTAAGTAGCAGGGGATAAGATTTCAGAGGAATGACCGTATTCATAATACCGGTTTTTATTACAGCTGGGTAGGATTGATACTTTTAGTAGTTGTCGCAATATTCATTTCGCACGTAGTTGAAGGTGTGTCTTTCTTCACGCCGCGCGACCGAGTACAACATCGAAGTCCCCCTGTGGATGCGGTACCTGGCGTGCGCGAGGTTCTGGCCAGCGCCGCGGTAGTCCAGCCACAGATGATCAAAGCGCCAGAGGAGTCGAGTTTACGCACGCTCACGGTCGAGGCGTGTTTTTCCCAATGGTGCATCTAACGTACAACGTGGAGGACGCGCTAACCGAGGTGTTGGCTATCCTCGAAGTGAAGATTCCAAACGCTTGTCCAATGGATGCACGGAGGAATGGGCGGCGGTAATGTGCTCATTACGGATGTAATGGGCCTATGCAATAGTGCCATTACATGGCGATGTCCAATTTTGGATTTGTGATTCGCACTAATTGTGTTGGATCGCCAGGTGTCACAGACATGATCCATGTCTACACACCGACACTCACGGAGTAATCATTGATTACGTCCGCACGGAATGTTCTCGAACATTCTCGAGTGTTCTCTGCCTGCGACATGTCTTTGCGCACGGTGATGGTTATAATAATATCAAGTATTCAACTAACTGTACTATTAGTTAACCTGCAAGATTCGGGATTTATACCGAATCGACTTTTCCTTCGTAGATTATAATAACTTATAATCTCTTATTTGAATTTCAGACAACGCGTCTGAAATTTAACTGTGATATTCTAACTTGAATATCACTTATGTAATGGCACCCCATTACATCACCCCCCACTTAAGGTGGTTGGCCAATAATAATTCTTATTTTGGCCAATCATAGGTGGCACTTGTTGGTCGGAATTTCTCATTTACCAACTGATTGACCATCGACTCGATGGTCAAAGCACGCGGCGGCGCTCTAAAGAGCGCTGCTGAAAACATCGAAGGAGCTTCTTCCTCCGCCTCTGCACTAGGTGCTGAGGTGTTGAGTGACAAGAGTGCCGCTGCATTAGCAGCGTCAACTACGCAAAGGTCGGAAGACGTACCGTCTTCGACCACAGATGCTGCTAAGGCGGCATCTGGCAAGAAACAGGGAGATGTTGCTAATGCAACATCTCGCACGATGGCAACTTCCGAATGGCGTGTTGCCAAGAGGTCCATGTTCGGGAGTTCTGACTCCGAACAAAGTGATGGGGATACAGCTGTTCCACTAAAGGATCTACCGAGTCGAAACTCGCTAGGTGCTCATCGCCTAACAGCGATGACGACTCTGGTGTCGCTGTCTGCTATGACAGCGACATGATCATCACAGGTGGTTGCGGGAACGCAGATCCCCCACCTGGACCAAGTACTTCTCCACGTCGGGGTGATTTAACCCCGGCGCGTGGTGTTGAAGATGGCGGTGCTCCGCCTGCTAAAAGAGCTCGAACAGAAGCGGCACCTGCTGCTTCTAAAGCGCATCATCGTACGGAACCACTTGGTCCGTACAGAGTGGGGTTTTGGACCCATGGCTGGGCTGTTGCCCCCAACAGTGGCGGTCACCGTAAGCGGGACTGCCAATATGCGTTGTTCGATATCAACGTGCTGGATGACTGCTAAGACATCCAGTCACGTCGATTCGATCGAAGTACAGACGATAGAAGTCTGTACTTTATTGACCTCTTTTTCCAGGTTCGATATTATTCCAGCCGGAAAGGATCAAGAAAGAACAGGGACGACAAGGACGCCCTGGTTCAAAGTTGGAACGCTTTTGTTGACAACTACAACAAAAGCCCAGATGATTACGTGAATAAAGTTCACCTAATGCGCGAGCGCTTTTTAAAGCACTAGCGAACAGGCAAAATGGAATACATCCATTTTGCTTGCATCAAAGAAGGGTTAAACTGTGGTGTCCCTTCTCACATCGTTTTCCCGCGGTGTCCGCAGGGGGCTCCTCGTCTGTCAGAGGAGGAGTTGCGGGAGTACGGTGTTTTTTCCGTACCCGCCGAAATTCAGGGCTTAATCGATGCCCTAAATGCATCAACACCTAGTGTTGATGCTACTTCGCATTATGCGTTTGATACTCCTTCTCAAACTCAGTTAAAAGGTCTGGGGCGTCGGCCCTCAGAACCTCAATCGGCTACCCAAGAGTCGAACGAACTCTTGGGGGTAACCCAGCCAGCGTACTAAGTACTCGGTACGCTGCCCCTTCTTTGAAGGCACCGAGCGCTTCGAGATCAAGCTCTCGAGAATTTATCGCTTATTACCCTGATTATCGATCAGGGGCGGCGGAGGTTGAGAATTCCCTCGCCGTTGTTGTTGCGGAGCATGGTTCTTTGCTCCGCAAACTCGAGGAGGGTTGTTCCTCCTTGAGCAGCGATATGTCTCACTCTGTGAAGACATATCGGTCTCTTCGCGAGAATGTCCGCGACATCCTCGGGGCGCACACTGCCCTTCAGCAGAAGAATGATCTTCTGTACATAGAGCTTTCCCGCTTTGAGGAAGAGCTCGATCGGCACAAGGCTGATCTTGAGCAGTCGAAGGCGGAGGTAACGACTCTCCGCTCTGCTCATCAACGGCTGGAAGCCGATTACAAGTCTCTCTTGGGAGACTTGGAGAAGCACGGTATCTTCCGTGGTTCTGCGTCTCGTCGTAAGACGAAGACGAATGATACGGCTTGAGCCGCCCAACATAGAATTTTGGGTGGAGCCGTATTGATGTGGGAATGTCTAAGGTATAGGCATTCCCCGAATCTCTTGGACCTTGAAAGGTCCAATGTACTTAGGAAGCAACTTCCGTGTAGGGAAGTTGCTTATTGCATGTATAGGCAAATTGGTAGTACTTAGTAATACCAATTCGCCTTTCAGAAAGGAGTTTTTGTTCTTCCTTCCTTGCTTGTCTGCATTTTGCTTCTGCTTATCAAAAGCAGAGGCAAGTGCATCTTTTATATAGAGTATTACAGCTTGGCGCTGTAATACGAATTCATCTACTGCTTTATCAGCAGTAGGTGCGTTGTCCTCATTGTCTGCAGCCATTGCTGCAGACACATATTCATCGTATGCAGCTTCAGTTTCATTTGAAGCTGCTTCCGCTTCTACTGTACTTTCAGTAGAAGGGCCATCGTTTTGTTCACAAGTTGCAGTTGCAACTTGCGCATTGACTCGCTCAAAATTTGATCGGGTCCCTCCCCCACTTAGATTTGGCGTACCGCCAAGTAAAGCTGGGGTTCGTGGATGCCTTAAGGCATTCACGTAGAACGGTGTATGCTTAGTTGAAGCATGCACCGAATTGTTAATCGAGAATTCAGTGAGTGGCAGATAGTCACTCCACTGTTAAAAGGCATGTGCGTATGATCGCAACATGTCTCCGAGAACGCGGTTAACCCGTTCCGTCTGCCCATCCGTTTCCGGATGGTCCGCAGTTGACATCTTCGACTGGGTTCCCAACAATGAGAACGTTTCTTGCCAGAAACGTCCTGTAAATCTCGGATCTCGATCCGAGACAATGTCTTCCGGCATTCCGTGCAAACGGAATACCGTATCAACGAATATCCGCGCTGTTTGAGCGGCGGTTACGTTCGCTGATACTGCAGTAAGATGTACCATCTCACTGAAACGGTCTACAAAGACCACTATTCCAGTCTTCCGACTATTGTCGGGTGGAAGACCGAATACGAAGTCCATTGAAATGGACTTCCAACACTCTGTCGGAACCGGCAGAGATTGCAGCGGAGCCTGTGCAGACTGCGCAGGCTTAACGCGCTAGCAAATCTCGCAAGCGCGTACGTATTTCCGTACCCACTTGTACTGGTTTCGCCAGTAAAAGTCACGTGCGAGAGAAGCGTATGTCTTCTCTCGACCTTGATGCCCCGAAATCGGTGCATCATGATACTCAAACATAATTTGATGTTTAAGATCATCGTCGTTTGGAACGACGATGCGACTTTCATCTTTTTGGTCTGTGCTGTAAAGCAGCAGACCATCGTCCAGTCGATATCGATGCACGCAAGCGCGGAGGAACTATGGGAGTTCGTCGCGCTTCTCACTTGATTGATTACTTAATTAATCAATAAACAGACGTGTCTCCTCGTCTGTTTTGTACGCCTTGCGTACTTTTCGTATAATTGACGACGACAAAGCAGTACAACGGATCGCGTTTGCACTGGCACCTTCGGTTACGGACGGTTTCGTCTCGTAATCCGGATATTTCCGGGTTTGTATTCAACCGTAAAGTTGTATTCAGCAAAGAATGACAGCCATCGATCCATTCTTTGAGAAATGTGTGGTGAATTCACGGCCGTGCGTAGCGACGCATGGTCCGTGTAAACCACAAACGGTCTATCTCCCAATAGATAGATCCGAAACTTGGCCAGTGCATACTTCATGGCAAGGAGTTCCTTGTCATGCACTGGATAGTTGCGCTCGGCTGGGCGCAACTGACGCGATTGATAGCAGATTACGCGATCACGATCATCGTGATCACGCTGCATCAAAGCACAGCCGATAGCGAAATCGCTTGCGTCGCAAACGAAGTGGAACGGACGCTCGTTATCGGCTATAGCCAAGACAGGCGCTTCAGTCAAGCTTTGCTTGACTGCATCAAAAGCATCTTGGCATTGGGTATCCCAATGTCATTCGACATCTTTATTAAGTAATTGAGAAAGAGGTCGTATTAACCCAGCATAGTTGCACGAATACTTGTGCAAATATGTTGCCTACCCAAGGAACTTTCGAAGTTCCTTAACGTTGTTTGGCGTAGGCCATTCAACGATCACCCTGATCTTTTCTGGATCAGGACGCACCCCATTCTTGCCCACAAAACATCCAAGAACGGGTATCTCAGGTGCACCAAAGGTGCACTTCTTTAGATTTGCATAGAGCTTATGCTTACGCATAAGCTCTAACACTCGACGTAGATGCTCCCTATGGACATCTACATCGCTTTTATCGTGTTCACCCTTACTATGGATGAACACGTCATCGAAATAACTCAGTGCGAATTCTCGCACCGGGCGTAATAGATGCGTTACGCATCTGTTAAACGTAGCAGGGGCATTTCAAATCCCCTGTGGCATAACAAGCCACTCCCAAAGCATGCCGCTTGGGGTGCTTACCGCCGTGAGAGGGATATCCTCCTCACACATTAGGATTTGATAAAATCCATCTCTTAGATCGAGAGCACTAAAGATGGTGCTCCCGCACATGCCATCAATGATGACATCTTTTCGCGGTATCGGCGTCTGCGCCGGTACCGTCGCTGCGTTCAGATTGTTGTAAGCGTGAACGTTTCTCCACCCACCTGTGGACTTTTTCACACAAAAGGTGGGGGAAGAGTGCGGTGAGATAGACTCCCGCACTTGGCCTGCTTTACGACGAGCTTCGAAAAAACTCGTCGATCGCTTTTACTTGATCACGCGGCAACGGCCATTGTCGCGTGACACAATACTTCGTTCCTGGAACGAGGTTAATCTCATGACGAGTTCCCTTATCCTTAGGGATCTCGCTAGGTACTTCTTCTGGGAATACATCAGCGTATTCTCGAAGTACCTCATAAAATGGGGAGTTCGCTTTAAGCGACTCCCAGCTCTGCGTTTCAAAGCGCTGAACTTTGGTTTGATCGTTGGGAACCTCGTTCCCAATGTTTTCCACTTGTAATGTGGATATTCGTTCACGAATATCCACTACATCATCTGTTGCAACGATAATACAGATCTGTTCGATCTGATCATCGTGCAAGTTTCTCATAAACTTCTTCCAGCTTAGCGCTGGAAGAGCCATCACCTCCGAACCTTCTTTCGGATGGTGTTCCATCAACAGAGACTGGGTAGCTAATCCGGTCTCCGTTTGCGTCAAGACGTTAATCGTCGACGGAACTTTCCATGCAATCAGACGCACTCTTCTGATTGACTGCTACACGGTGATTACGATTCACCGTGTGCGAATACTCATCATCATGGTGGCCACTTCCTACCACGGAATTTTCTTGGCGATCAGATGTTCTCGTCTGGTCGGCCGCCTGTTCTGTGACACGGTGGTCTTTATCACCCGTGTGCATGGCTAACGCAACGTGGTGGGCACTGGACACCACGGAGTTGTGCTCACGATTGCACTCGATCGTGAATTCACTCTCATCAACACGGAATTCTTTCCTCGTGTTGGAACCTTCGGTCGCACAGTGGGTGTTTCCCACTGTGGCTACTATTTCATTCTCACGGTGGGTGTTTCCCACCGTGGATATCACTTCATTCTCACGGTGGTCTTTATCACCCGTGGATGTTTCTCTCCAACACACAAGGACTCTTCTGTTGCGTGTGGTAGTCCCTCTGGACTCTCACCAGCGGAGGTACCTTCCGCTGATCGTGTCGGAACAGACCTGATGGTGCCATCGCTATCCACCAGACTGTCCGACGCTGCGGTTGTATCTTCTGATACAGCCGGAATACACACAGGGTGATCAGATCCTGTGGTTCCGCCGCAGTCGATCGATAGGTTAACCCAGTCGATCGAAGGTTTAAACTTGGACATCCATGGGATTCCAAGTATCACATCGAACTTGTCATCTAAATAGAGGACGATGAATTCATCCTCGAATGACAGTTCATTCAACTCGAAGCGTGTTTTAATCACACGCTTTGGAATAGTCACGGTTTCACCTGTTTCTAACCGGACTGACAACATACTTCGTGGGGTTTCTACCTCCACGAAGCTCAACAGCGTTAGACTCTCAGTTCTAACGAAATTGTTTGACGCTCCTGTGTCAAACAAAGCTCGCATGGGGACATCGCTCCCGTGCGGCTTAACCTCCAGGGTGATAAGAGGCTTATCATCACCCTGCACCTTTTTACAGGACATAGTCCCGTCTGGGGCTATTACCCTCACATGCCCTATGTCGGCATGTGGGATAACATTCCCAGTAGGGCGCCCCGCCCCTACTGGTGATTTACGTTTTTTGCACCAACATGGTGAGTCCCTGTTGGTGTAGCCGTGCAGCGGACGGTTCCGTCCGATGACTGCGTGGCACTGGACCCGGTGCCATACACTCATGGGCAAAATGCCCCACTTTCGCGCATCGATTGCAGCGAATGTTCTTCTTAAATCTCGGTTGCTTCGTGTTCGAAGCAACCGCAACCGATAGGTCCATCGGCTCTGGACCTCCACCGCCCATACTCTGGCGCGGGTGGCTGTTTCTTGAGACGAAGTCTGAACTTCGACTGCCCGACTGCTGATTGTTGACATGCTGTTGCGGCATGTCAAAAGCGAAGGGCTGTTGAGCCCTTCGGCTGTACCCAGCATGCGATGACGCTGATCGCATGCTGAACTCTTCACGGATGCTCATATTAATGGCATCCCTTAGAGTCTCTGGCGGGTGCCGGTAGAGGCTCTGTTTGACGGGACCATCATTGAGTCCTTTCATGAAGCCAGTGACCTTCATAGCAGGGGGCACCGGATCATAAACAATATTTGACAGCAAATATTGCGTCTTCTGAGCGTAAGCTTGAAGGTCAAGCTTACCTTGCCGGAGTTCCATGAACTCCTGCCGACTACTTAGCTCCATTTATGGAGCTTCAAAGTTGAGCTTTAGCTCAGCTTTTAATTCCTGATAAGTAAGGAACGCAGAGTCATCAGTGGCTCTGCAACTCATCTACCATGCCCTGGATCTGCCGCCCAGACATGTTGTGGCGAAGTACGCCTGTTGACGTTCGTCAACAATATTTTGCGCAGAGATGGCATCTTCCACCTCTGCGAACCATCTACGAAGGGGCTCGCCCCCTTCGCAGGTAAAGGGCGGAACTCGCGCCTTTACCACTTCAACGCTATGTGTTGCAGGTGCAGGTGCGGTCCGCGCTGCCTCTTGCGCGGGCCGTGCTGGCTTTTCTAGGTGGTTTAGCCTAAAGCGATTCACCACCTCTATCACTTCCTCCGGGGTCTTACTCAGGAGGAAGGTAATGATCTCGGTCCCCATGGACCGAACCATTTCTACCGTCGCGTCTGTACTACGCGACGAGAAGTGAGGGAAGTGTTTATTCACCTCTTCCAGCGTTCTCTCTCGCTCGGCAGGCGTCATGTCTCGCGACATGATGCCGAGCGGCTCTTAATCTTCGCTCCGCTAGTTGACTAGCGGAACGGAACTGTGGTCGTTAAGACGGACCACAAAATGCTACCAGGTGTAACAGGACTGATCCTGTTACAGTCTTACACTGTGTTGTGCGAGGAAGCGCGCAATACAAGAGGGGTAGGATTAGTTGATGACAGCTAATACTATACTAAATTAAATATATAAATATTTACTTGTTGGTTAGAACGCAAAATTAAGAGTGTTTATTAAATGAGTGGTTAGCGGCTAATAGTATAGTAATTACCTAACTAATATAATAATATCAAGTCTTAAACTAACTGTACTATTAGTTAACCTGCATGATTCGGTATTTATACCGAATCGACTTTTCCTTCGTAGATTATAATAACTTATAATCTCTTATTTGAATTTCAGACAACGCGTCTGAAATTCAACTGTGATATTCTAACTTGAATATCAATTATGTAATGGCACCCCATTACAGAAATAGACAAAAAATCTGTGGCAATCGTGGCGCCTTTTTTCTTTTTATGCGCTTGGCTCGTTTTTTTGCGCTGCTATACGTCAAATCTGTTGGAAGAGTGTGTATCCATTTTGGACTTTACACTCTTCCGTATAGTGGAATCCCATTGGCTGTTCAGTTAAGCCATACATTTTATGCATATAATAGCGGTTACAAGATTAAGTTGCATTAGTACTGGATATCTACTTAAGTAACCATACATAATATACTTTACATTCCTTTTTTGCATTTATATAGTGAGTACACGCACTGAACTCTCTGTGGATACTACGCGACGCACGCCTCTTTGCATCTTCCGCTGATCCTCCCATGCTGAAACTTCGTCATCAGGTGAGTATTGATCGCGGGAAGTGCACTCAAATATTTTATTGAGTTTTAACAGGTTATGAGCCCAAGTTGCGTCAAGTAATCTCGTGGAGTTTTCTTGGTGACTGGAGTGTATTTTCGTTGATATTCTTTTGTTGTTACGTCTCGTGGAGATAGTGGAAAGTCGCCTATCGAAGGGCTAGTGATTGACGAACGTGACTAAAGTGTTTGTATTAAGTTTATGATGTTTGAATCTGATGGAGATAATGTGCCCTCCGTGGAGGAATTTCGGGCGCTGGTGCGCGACTTGAGGAAAGCCACGAGCACTCTTAATAACCCGGATGCAGCGCAGGATAGACCAGCATCCCCGAAAAGATCACCCGAGCCCAAGAGGGAGGCACCGGTGCGCATACCGCAGTCCGAGTTTTGGGAGAGTCTCAGGATTTAACGTCCGTTCGTCCAGCAGATGTCGATACACGACCTGGCCGAGGACGAAGGGGTAGAAGCTGGTGCACAACCACGCCCACAAGTATATGAAGCACCCCGCAGGTCGCCCACTGCGGCGCAAGGTGCAGGCGGTGCCGGAGCGCCCGCCACGCAGGGAAATCTACCGGTGCAACACACCGGGTACAAAATACCTAATCTAAGTATAGACAAGTTTTCAGCGCGCGAGCTGTATCCCGGTCTGGGTGCAGGCTACCGCCAATGGGCCTACCTGTTTATGGAGGCGATTGGATGGGTGATATGACCTCTGGCTTCCGATGGAGCGAACGTTTAAAGGTCAACAAATTTGGTGAACATTTGGAAGGCACTGCCGCGGAGTACTACCGTACTAATGTTGCATGGTGGTGGCGGGTGTCACCGACACTAATCTACGTGATGGACCAGATGTGGCTGGGATTCAGGACGAATATATCCCATCAACAAGCTGCCAACAGATTTGCTATGGAAAAGGAGGCGCGGTGCAGCTGGACGGAACACTACTTATACCTAGTAGCTCTGGCTCTCGAAAGCAGGTCGAGTGAAAAGTTAATCGTGGAAAATATTTTCAAGTATGCCGCGCCGCGGCTGAAAGTGATGCTGATGGCGAGGTATGATCCTAGAAGGAGGACTACATCAGCCATGCGCAAGAATTGATCGCCTGGGCGCAGGAACTGGAGGACGACTCCGGTAAGGCTAAGCCAGCCCATAAGTTGCAGGCGCATGCCGCAACATCTGGTAAGGGGCGGAGCGTGTGCTACGCGTGCGGTGGCGAGGGGCATATACAAAGGTATTGCCCCGAGAAGCGTCACAAGAGTGGAAGTGATCGCAGCCAAGGGCCGAGCCGTAGCTGCAGTGAAAAGTCGTCAAAGCGTTTCGTGCTTTCGACTATGGATACCACTATAGGTGCATATGTAAATGCATGTGGTAATGAAAGTGGCGTTGAAAATGTTTGGATCATTGACAGTGGTTCTAGTAGACACTTGATGTCGAACGCAAATTTGTTAGAAGATGCAAAGGACTGTGGTCCTGATGATACTTTCGCCTTGCCGGATGGTGGCACCTTACAGGCGACGAAAGTCGGACGTCTTACGTTGCGGACGTGCGACAAAAGTGAAACGGTCGTTATCTTGAACGAAGTATACTTCGCACCGCAACTAGCCAGAAACTTAATTTCACTTGGCCGACTGCGTGAAAAGGGTTGCGCTATAGTCGATGATGGCCACATCCTGCGGGTGATGATTAAAGGCGAAATGATTTTTGATGTGACGACGCATGGATCCGTTTTCATTGCCAAGTTGAAAGCCGAAAGGGCGAATAATTTTTCGAAGGATTTCGGTGACATGGTTGCCAATAGTGTGTCGGAAGATGTCGGTCCAGACGTCCACAGTGGCAGCCTGCACCACTTCCATATGCGCCTGGGTCACCTGTCCTATGATACCATTGAAAGGTTGGCCAGGGACCCCAGATGGTATTGCTCTGACGGAAACAAATAGGCCAAATTTCCTTACGTGTGCCGAGGGGAAGGCAGCCAGGAAGGTGCAATCGAAGCTGTATTCGGGCATCAACTCCCCGATAGACCGCATCGGAGGAGTGATCTGAAGTGACCTCAAGGGTCCGATTACTCCCCGTGACAGGCGAGGCAATCGGTATTTGGTCGTTTTTGTGGACCATCACTCCAATTATGTAAGGGTGCTTGTGGCGCGTACCAAGGACATGGCGGAAAGGATGTTCGGGAATTTTATCGCCTGGTTCGAGAACGAGTTTTCGTGCAGAGTGCACGTATTGCGCACTGATGGCGGCGGAGAGTTCCGGAACGTTGATCTGTTTTGCAAGCAGACCGGTATCCGCCGCCAAGTGACTGAACCAGGAAATCCGGCCTCAAATGGGAAGGCAGAGCGAATGAACCGGACCATTTTGAACATGATCCGGTGCATGATATTTGGGTTCGGTGTACTCCTAACATATTGGTCGGAGGCGGCTGAGTATGCTGCGTACATACTCAACAGTACTCCTACAAGATCGAATATCGGGCAAATTTCGCCGCTGGAAGTGCTGAACGGCAAGCGACCGGCAGTAAATGATATTGTGGTTTTCGGGTCCCCGTGCATGGTTTGGCGGGACCCAAAGAAGAAAACGTTGGCGAAGCACGCCGAGCGAGCCCTTATTCTAGGGAAGAGTGAAGAAACGAAAGGTTTCAAGGTGTTAGTGCTGAAAGACAGGGTGGTAGTGGTGACGAGGCACGTCACCGCGATTGAAACTCTCAGCCCTGAGACCAGCGACAAGTGACCAAGGTGTTAGAAGGTGAACGCAACCAAGAACTCGAGGAAACGGCCGAGTAGCGTTCGAGAAACACTGATTTAAATACGCCAAGTTCAGGTCGCGAAAGTGACGGAACACTGGAGGCTGTAACCAAGTCAAGACACGTCGAAAATCAGTGGAAGACACTAGGAATACGCGCAGAAAGCCGAAGAAGACGGCTAAAGGGCAATAGTACGAAGCGTCCAGGGACAAAAGGGCCGTTTCAGGTGATGAAACTCCGGAAAAAATTGACGAAAATGCGGAAAGCACTTTATGTGTGTACGCTGTTTGAGAACCTGGTTTCGAGACACCAAGTGGTTCGATGATGCAACCAGACCCTAAGAATTATCGTGAGGCGCACGGCGGCCCGCAGTCGAAGATGTGAAAACAGGAAAAAATGGAGGAGCTCAAGGCCCTCCAGGATCTCGAAACGTGGTACGTCGTTGGCCGCACTGAGGGCAAGGCACATCTCCCGACCAAGTGGGTGTACAAGAAGAAAGTCAGTGCAAATGGGTCGGTTGAGAGGTACAAAGCGAGTCTGGTCGCCAAAGGCGACGAGCAAGTTTTTGGCGCCGACTATTTTTTCACGTTTTCAACCGTTATGGAGTTGAATAACGTCAAGTTAATTCTCGTGTTGGCACAAGTGTGTGTTTGGGGGGGGTAGCGGGACGCCATGGCGATGTGCCAAGTGTCTACCCCAAGGCCAAATCTGAAGACGACGTGTAAATTTACTTGCAGGTGCCGCAAGGCATGGATATATCGATGGATCAATTGCGTGATTTTGGTGTGAAATCACCAAAGGAGCTCGCGCTAAAATTAAAGCGACACCTGTATGGTTTGAAGCAGGCTGGGCGCCTGTGGCACCAATACCTGTGTGAAACGTTAGCGAAGTTTGGATTTACGCAGTGTGTCACGGACACATGTATTTTCGTCAAGCATGACGGAGCCGAAACGGTTGTAGTCGGAGCATATGTTGACGACCTCCTGGTTACTGGAACCAGTGAGAAGATCGTGCAGAAATTCTTTGCAAACATGCAAGTTTTGGAATTGAAAGATTTGGGCAGTGTTACCAAGTTTCTGGGCATCCGTATTCAAGGCGATCCGAGGAGTGATTACGTACTAGACCAAGAAAGAACAATCAAGGAATTACTGAAGATGAACAAGCTGGAAAAAATGAATCCAGATCGCACTCCGGTGCTGACACCGGATGACGATAAGGAGTATCAAGAACTTCTGTTGGTGGAGCCGAAGGAGAATTTACCAAGTATCAAGCAATTTCAATCGCTCGTGGGCAGTCTGCTATGGGTCGCCCGGTGCACGCGTCCTGACATTTCGTTCGCCGTGAACCGAGCCACGCGTAAGCCCCATGCACCCACTCTGGGCGATTACAAGGTTGCCAAGAGGATCCTCAAGTACCTTAAGGGAACGAGTGATCTCAAGTTGGTTTTAAAACATGATGATGATCTGCCTATGCCGCTCCGGTTATGGTTTACAGCGATGCGGATTTCGCCGCTGACAAGGTGGACCGGAAAAGTGTTTCGGTGATGGTAGTGTGTGTGAATGGAATTCTCGTAAGCTGGGCTTGCAAGAAGCAGACGGCGGTTGCACTGTCAACCGCGGAAGCGGAATTTGTTGCGGCAGCCATGGCCGGAAAGGAGGCATTAAGGCTTGCGAGAGCTGGTCGCTGAAATTGACATGCATGCCAAGACGCCGATCAGGTTTAAAATGGATAATCAAGCTGCAATTCGACAATTGGATGATGAGGAGAGTTGGGCTAACTCGAAGCACGTGGACATCAAGCTAAATTTTCTGAAGTACTTTACCAAGAAGGACATTGTTTTGGCAAGCCACGTGCCGAGCGAAGAGATCAGGCCTACTGACCAAGGACTTGAGTGCGCAGCGGATTCAAGTGTTGCGTGCGGCGCTAGGCCTGCAGTGATGGTGTCACAGCCTCCGGTCTTCCAGGAGGAGTGTTGGAAGAGTGTGTATCCATTTTGGACTCTTCCGTATAGTGGAATCCCATTGGCTGTTCAGGTGAGCCATACATTTTATGCATATAATAGCGGTTACAAGATTAAGTTGCATTAGTACTGGATAGCTACTTAAGTAACCATACATAATATACTTTACTTTCCTTTTTTGCATTTATATAGTGAGTACACGCACTGAGCTCTCTGTGGCTACTACGCGACGCACGCCTCTTTGCATCTTCCGCTGATCCTCCCATGCTGAAACTTCGTCATCAGGTGAGTTGTGATTGCGGGAAGTGTACTCAACTATTTTTATTGAGTTTTAGCAAAATCACCCGATTAATCAAGTGTAGGGGGCGCGCTAGCGCGAAACCAAAAAATGAGAGCCAAACCAATAGCGCTCCCGATTTAGTTTTTGGTTATATGACTTCCTTTTTAGTCTCCGACCCGCCCCGCTGATTATTTCGCGTGTTCATGAAACGGGAATTTACGTACAGGGGCACGAAATCACAAAATAATTACAAGTGAGGGCACAAAACCGGAAATAATTACGGGAATAAGGGCACAAAATTTATGCGGGATTTTCATTAGAGCCTATATATATATATATATATATATATACTAGGGGATGGGACCCGTCGTATCGACGGGGAGGATGGTATATAAGGTAAAGTCATAGAAGCAACTACGTGACCGGGAACGTCACAGGCAGGAAAACTTTTAAATAGATGTAAAAAGTGCCATTTCTAAACAATTATTACGCGTTAATACTGATCTTCATGTCAATTGTACTACCACGGATTAGTGCGATTTTTGAAGCCAAAATTGTATTTTATGTTTTTTGTCCGATAAACTGTAAAAGCACTAGTTATAAAGTCGAATTAAATTAGGTCCGATTTATAGTACAGTTGGAATTTGATTAGGTACGGCCTCAGCAGACGGACAGACAGACGGCTTTATATTATAGAAGTAGAGCATATTTGTAAATATTTTTGCCTCAGACGGACAAAAAAATGGTTTTACATTATATTATTAGACGGTCTTATATTATAGAAGTAGAGCATGTTTGTAAATATTTTTGCCTCACCAAACACACTTGGATTTTTTGCCTCACCAAACACACTTCGAATTCTATTATATCAGTAGATATAGATTAGAGCGGCGCAAAGTTTCACAACGAGACAGAATTAGGAAAACCACGCTATAAATTCGCGACGTCGACGGTTGCTCATCTGCTCGTTCCATCAGCACGCTCGTGGTTGTCCAGGTTTTACTGTCCACCCCCCTGCACCATGAACCAGATCGGGTCCCGGAGATAAAAGCGGGTTTGACTTTCAGCACAGCGGAAGAAACGTGCGATGCGATCTCTAAGTACTCGACGGCAGTATCAGGTCCTTACAAGTTCGTCTGCAATAAGCCTCGTAATATAAGCGTTATTTGTGCAAGTGTAGCTGACAACAACGGGCAGGAAATGAACAAGTTCCGGAATCCAGGCCGGCATCATGTAGTTTCGCATCTCCGTTAACCGGCGAAAGGATGGTCTTCTGCATGTAACGAGATTTATTCAGCACGATCTTGCATGTCCTTCCTTAACGGAATACTTCAAATTGCGTGGTGAAACTCCCGCAGAATTCGCCAGACCTCTTGTAGAGGACGTGAGGAAAATTATGCCTCGAGACATTATTTACCGTGTCCGGTTCGAGCTGCATGCTGACGCTTCATACATGGCCGCCTGGCGGAGCCAAGAGACGCATAGGAAACGCTCAGCTGATGAATACGTCCTCAGCTTCCAGAAGATCGCGCCCCTTTTACACTCCCTAAAAGCAGCAAATCCCGACAGCTCAACCGCCTTTGAAGTCAATAGCCAAGGATGCTTTACGCGCGCTTTCCTTTGCCTTGGGCCATGGAAAAATGCTGCGAAGTGTTGTCGCCCAATTTTTACGGTCGACGCATGCCATTCCCAGGCAACATACAAAGGTGTGTACCTTGGTATGAGCGGCGTCGACGGCGAAGGAAAGATGGTTCCAATCGCTTTTGGTATTGGTCCAAAAAGGAACGCTGTCAACTGGGGTTGGTTTTGCCACCATATCGCGAACTCCACGCCGTTCATTAACTCGACAACAGTAAATGTCATCAGCGACCGCGAGAAGGTAAGGAAATGATATGATGGCGCTTATATATCTGTCTCTGCTGCTGCTGACTGACGCCCCAAAAAATTGCCTAATAGGGCATCATTAATGGGATGGAAGTGCATCTTCCTGAAGCCCACCATGGAGCGTGCGTCTGGCACATTGAAAAGAGCGTGAATGCAAGGTTTGGTACGAAATTAAATGGAAAAATTTGGGCCGCTGCGAAGGTTGTGACGATCGAGAAGTTTGAGCAGGCAATGAACGATATCATGGAGATGCACGCAGGTGCAGCGGATTACTTGCGCGCCATTTAACCTGCAAGTTGGACGTTAAGCCATGCTTCTTTCCCAAGGTTTGGTGGGTTGACGTCAAACATTTCCGAATCGACACACTCGTGGATTCTTGAAGAAAGGAACTGTGAACTGTTCGACGCCATTGTTCAGGTTGCGGAAAACAGGCGTACTTTTCTTCGGCCGGCGCACTGAATATAGCAATGACCCTATCCGCTTCCTGCATCAAGTAGTCGCAAGGTCCTAAAGATCTTCGATGATGGAAGGACGCGGCAAGTATATCCGATGGACTGTAGCAGGTGCGTACACGCACGGTGCGGCTAGCGCACAGAGGAAGAGTTTTCTAAAGCGGCGATATACCGCTACTTAGCCGATACGCCCTTATAAAAGGGCTTAGTAAGAGATTGCTCTCTTACTCGGGGCCAAGATTTCCCTTGGTTTACTAGTTAGAGTTAACTACTGTAACGCCTTAATACAAGGCATCTCGTATGAAGGGGTAGTCTAAGGGAGATTTTCCCTTAGACTACAAACACTCACAGCACGTGCGACCGGTCGAGGTCGTGCGTCTAGCCGGATTCAGTGTATTTTGTAAACTGAATGTATATTTAATATGTAATTAGCCTAAATTAATTAAACTAATGTAAACTATATGTAATACTAAGTAGAACATACTCAATTCGCACCTATCCAAAATGTAATGTACACCACCTGTGTACCAACACGTGGCAGGCTTCCACGCCTCCCCCAAGGGCTCCTGCCCTGATTGGTTAAAATAACCTATAGATCCAAACCTTTCGGACAGGTCAATACTGACCTCAACCGTAGTGTACTTACGTACACAACATAACCAAAATTAACTAAATTTAACCCTCTTACATGGACGAAACTACCTTTAAAGTCCCCATCCGAGACGGACGCGCATCCCGCGTGGTCAACTTATCCGAGAGACGCTTCACATGCAAGAAGTTTGAGCAAGAGCAATTTCCCTGTGTCCACGCATGCGCTGCCGCACGCGTCAGTCACCGGCAGCCATTTGAATTCGTTCACTTATCCTGTACGACGGAGGAGCTGCGTAAAGTGTATGCCAATACATTCGTCCCAGTTGATGCAGATAGCTGCATCCCTGATGGTCAAACACTTCAGTCATTTGAGCTAAAGCAGGCGGTACGTCCGCTCAAAACTTGCCTTCGCAGCCGCGGCGAAACGGCACCAGAAGATCAAGTGGCCTGCGGTAAGTGTGGGCAGAAAGGCCACAACATTTGCACATGCGACAGACGTCATGCTGCATAGCAGAGATTAGCAAAAAGTCTTGCAGCAGATTGACTCGCACCTGGCCAGACTTTGGCGACGCTATCTATATACAGAATAAATGTTGTGCCCTTATCCGCTATTATTTCCGGTTTGTGCCCTCATTTGTAATTATTTTGTGATTCCGTGCCCCTATACGTAAATTCCCGTAAAATTAACCGGGTCAGAGTCTGAGACTGTCTACCGGTGTCTGCCAATGGACAAGATCCTACATATATGATATTGAGAAAACTATGATGAAGAGTATAGATGAACTAAAGATGAAATGACTAATTGACGTAAGGAATTTCCTGGAAACTACACTCAGTGGACATATCTGTAGTATGGTAGTCGAATACGTATTTTCACTAGAGAGTTTTCTTTATGCTAGAAAAACTCTATATATTTCCACTGACAGACTGACAGTTGTCTGATTCAAACTCCGACTCAGATCGCCTGCGTGCAAAGAGGCAGATGGGAACACAGGGAAATGCGTCGGAATGCATGCAGCTCGAGATGGTGGCGCGGAGGTAGCAGCACTCGTCGGTATGGTTGATGGAGGCGTAAAAAATGCCAGAAAGATGACGCTCCCTCGTCTCTTTTAGTCGTCCAAACTAGGGAAACCCTTTTGTGTCTTATGTACGAGCGTGTCGTCCGCATGCTTCCACTTTTCATGGCTCGACCCCTGTCACTGCATCCATCGAGTTTCCTCATGATGGTGGGCAATCCAAAGGGGACGTTGCAATCAATAAAACTATCACCCTCCCCACGGCGCCCTCTTTTTCCAGTGGCCGAGCCACACACCTAAAGCAAGAGTGGGCTTATCGCGTAATGCTGCGTCGTTCCTGTGCGTACAAGTTTTTTCATTGGTAGGTCCTCCAAACATTTTGTGACTCGCATCAGCGCTTCATGTGCTCGTTGTTGCTGCGTAAAGGTCCCTTTTAACTTTCACGTGACAAGGATATCAAGCACGTGCGTAAACACGCGCGCCCAGATGTGGAAAAAGGCTCGTTTGGCTTGAAAATGTCCTTCGTAGAGGAGCCAGGGTGTCAACTGCGTCTCCAGGACCTCAGCACACGCTAGTCGGCGCTCCGTGTCGCTCTCTTCTAGCTCAACGAGCGCTAGTGTGCTTTGTAGAGCACGTCCACGGCGCTTTCTTCCGTGGCTCGACGGACTATTAAGACAGCAATGTCGGCCACTTTCGTCCGGATTCGATCCTCGCGGTGGCACTAAACTGGAGGGCCTGGCTAAACTGACAATCTGTTAGAACTCAGAATGATGAGCAATAATAGGCACGGCTTGCTACTGGACAAAAAGGAAGTCATTTAACCAAAAAATAAATTGGGAGCGCGAAAAAATAAATCGGGAGCGCGATTGGTGTGGCTCTATCATTTTTTGGTTTCGCTCTAGCGAGCCCCCAAATGTAGGACATTTAAGAGTTCGTGGACCAAAATTACTAATCACCATCTCTTTAGCTCAATGTAAAATAGTTTTGTGTTGGAGGTGCCCATCCTTTCGGTGTCCGCCTATCCAAATGGAATGATAATGATCACGAGACGGCGATGAACGAGCGTACACATGGTGGCAGGACTAGGCGTACTGTACGCACACCGTGCGTTAAATGTTCGTATTGTGAGGCTTGGACTAAAATGTTTTTGGGCAGGCCGTAGATTGAAGAGTACTATTCACAGCAACAAACTTACACACAGCACATGTATATGCACAGCTCGGGATAGTTCGGTAAGTAGGAACATCTCACCAATTTATGGCACACAACCACAACCTAGCGTTACTTGCGCGGAGATAGGGCTTGTGCGTAACTTGCGCCACCCGTTGTCGTTTCAGGCTTGGAAGTTGAAAGGGAGAACTGAAAATTGTATTATATAAGGTTACCGTAGCAAATATAATCATACCAAAACTGTCATATACAAAGTGTAACCTGAAAATGTACCGACCCATTTCAGCCCATGGGGTTTCACCATCCTGGACAGACGCAGAAGACAAACTGGCTTCAAATAATTCCAATACTCCTCCTGAAACACCGGGTCCTGTAACATCGTTAGACCAATCCCATTTTTAAGCGCAACTTTTGCATCCTTGGCGCACTCAAGTCCTTAGTCAGCAAATCAGACACCATATCCACATTTGAAACGTGGGTTGTAGTAACTGTTAAAAAATAAACGTAATTTTATTTTCACAATGTGAGATCTTGAGCTACCTGGTCTGATCACTTTTGACCAGGTTGTATCTTACGTAGAGGTTGGCAAGTGCGCGAAGGTCTACGGGCTGTGTCAGTTTCAGCTGAGTTTTCTTAAAGGGATAAAATTGAAATGTGTATTATGTAAAATTACCCTAAGATACAGACATATAAAATGCAACTTAAAAGTAATTGTCAACGTATACCTAAAAATATACTCCCTTTCTAGCCAATGGGGTTTCACCATCTTGTAAGGGCGCAAGAACAAAATATGGGTAGACGCACTTCCAACAGAAACGATGCCTTTCTTTGAAAAATCCTTTAAAATTTTTAACTCGACATGAATATGTTTTAGCACTAGCTGCGATTGGTTCGTTCTCGACTTGTTTGATTGCCGCCTGGTTGTCCATCTTCAGAACCATAGGAGTCTTGGCATGCACTCTTATTCCAGATAGTTACTTTTTCTGTTGGAAGAACCCGCGTGTCGACTTAAGCTCACGTCGGACGCATATGGGTAAATGCAACTTTTCAGCAAATGCATATTGGGTAATACCCAATTTGAATTGGGCGTACCCTAGTTTATTAATATATTCAGTTAGACTAAGTATTAAGCTTAATTCTAGTATAGCCACTTTTGTTTTTTACACAAGACTCACAAGTACACTTTGGTCTCAGTACTTTCTCTCGGGGACGGAACGTAATGTTTCACCCGTGAAGTGTGGGGTATCGCTGTTCACTTGCGTTTTACTTTGTGGATATTTTCTCAGTGGATAATTGGAGTAAATAAAGTATACTTTCTCTTTGTTACGTTCTTTTTTCTCTATTACTGCCGCTAAACTGTTGTCGAGATTGAAGTACGTGGATTGACCGGAAACTAACGCATTGGAACACTAATGGCAGAAGATGGAAAGATATTTATTAAATATAAAAATATTCCGGCTAGCCGCTCGAGTGGGTCATACCCAAACCGAGCCATCACGTTGCGGCTGAGAAAAATATCACCTAGACCGTGTGGTAAGAGCGCCGCTGTGGTGGAGCGGCTGATCAGAATTTTTGAGGTTCGATCAGGCGTCGCACAGCGCCCGGACTACCGACTAAAAAAGGGGGTTCTCCGGTTGTCTTGTGACTGTCCTATGTCTTGCTCACCTTGTGTACCCGAAGGCTTGGGCGTGGTCGCTCTTCAGGTGGCCGGGACGTAGATCCGCCCAGTTCCAATGCAAGATCGAGATGAATTCGTAGCGAATCGACCGATGTGTCGATAGATGCGATCAGGTGTGATCAGGCTTGATAAGGTGTGAATAGGTGCAAAAAGCCGATGATCAGGACCGAAGCCCGATGATCTTGTGATGAATCAACGAGATTTCAGATGATCACAGGTCGATGATAAAGATCGATGATCAGGGGATGATCAGGGTCGATGATCGAAGATCAGGGGTGATCAGGGTAAATGGTCGACAATCTCAGATCACTGATCGATCTAGTTGATCCTGCACGAATTGGCACGAATTGCTGGTAGATGATCGCAGATCGCAGGTTGCAGATCGTCGATCTAGTGGTGATCAGCGAAGGGGTACTTGATCAGGTAGCGGAAATCTTCACCGCCCGATCGCCGATCCTCTTAAGCCTAGTTCACTAAGGAAATGCCCAATATACTATATATTCCTAGCTTAGACCTAAGAGGAGGGGGTCGATCAGCACGTTCTACGTGCAGATCGACGAAATTCACAAAAAATCCACCTAAAGTTCCCGTGCGGCGCTTAAAGCAGCCGAACTTCTAGGGGACAGATGTGAACCAATGGTAAGAAGAGGTGAGAGCACACCGCTCGATCACTTTCCCCCAAAAAAACCTTTCCAAAAAACTACTGCTGGCACAGCGAGCTGGGTTGAAGTCGAGTTCCCAAGACCTTTACGTCTGCCGGTGGGCCAAAAAGTGCACTACGTGCTCCCGCACGGGATGTAAAGGGTGCGTGTGCAAAATAGAGGGAGGCGCGAGGAGATCACGCCTTCCTCTCGGTGATCTTACCGATCGGACGCAAAAGGAGAACTTTATTAGTGCTTATATTCTAAAATCTACCAGTTACCGAATATCAACCAATCACAACTACCCATCCCAATGTGCTCCATCGACCAGTCAACCTGATTTCTCAGTCGTCCGTCGCTTACCGTTAAGTACCCGTACCTAGTGCCACTTCTAATCTGATGGCCCGTCCATGTTCACCACAGTTGTACCCACAGTTGTACCCACAGTTGTACCCAAAATTTACAGTACACTTTGCCACACCGCCGACTACCAGAAGCGCAAAAGAGCGAGACTTACGCCTTGCGTATCAAATCGCATCTCCAATGAGACCTAGCGCGTAACCCATCTCCGATACCAGGGTGCATTCATTGTTCAATCTTGATCAACGGGTAGGTTTCGCATAACCTCTCCGAAAACTCGTGAAATCAACCCCTAACTGTCGGCCTCACTGTCCGGCGTCACAAAAGCCGCCCTGTGATCAAAGACCTTACACGCGATGGCGACTGGAACATCTGCCCATGAATTCGCGTCGGGAACTTGTAGCATGACTGCTCCTTGCGTCTCCACCGTGATGAAGACTGCAATCCGGCGAGGATGCAGCCCACGACGCTGGAGCGCGGCCACCATCAGCGCTTGCGCCTCCTTTACCGTGGCGTCTGGAGACTGAAATACCCGATGACTTGGTTCCTGGCACTTGTAAAAGTTGCCGAGGCACCGGCGCTGCTACCGATGCACACCATTGCAACCACCACGGCCTGAAGCAGGACGGATAGGTCCTTTCCTTCGGTCGGCCGCTGCTACTGGGCGCATTCCCGACCCCTCACGTCTCCCGCTCTCGGTCTTGCGGACACCGGCACTGGCGGGCGGGCGAACCTTGGTTTCCTCGATGAAAAACTCTCGAACCGCATGAAATTCTGCAAATGAATACGAACCCGTTGAGAAAATCGGAAACGGACGATTTCTTTGACTTGTTTATTTGGGGTTATTGAAGTTGGCTGGTTGTGGTATAATGTACCTACTAACCGGTTAACCCTAACCAGTTCAATACGATCGTGAGATGTTAACGGTACGATGCATGCGCGGTGCGCTCCTGACCAAGTCGATGTGGTATGTCGTGAATAGGGAGACGACTCCAAGCTTCAACGACTCTCGCGCCAGAAACGAGTACGTCAAGCCGAGCTACATCGCCTTCGGTTCTGACGTTGCTTCACATGGACGCGGACCACCACCATGTGCTCTACAACTGCGAAGAAGCGTGGACCGCGCGGAAGGGATTGAAAACACTGTACGGTGGATCTCAGAAGTCTGGTCTCATCTACTTGAAGCGACAGATCTTTAGCATGGAGATTTACGAAGGCGCTAATGTGTTGCATCACTTCACGAGGTCCTCAACATTAGCGCCAAGCTCATCAGCATCGACGCCAAGATGAAGGATGAAGACGTGGCGATCTTCTTGTTGCGCAGTCTCCCCTTGAGCTACGAGAATGTCGTGCTGAACTTGGAGATTAGCAGCGCAGATCTGAAGACGCAAGACGTTGTAAATGTGCTCACGAACGATCATATTAAGCGGCAAGACAAAGAGACTCCGGAATTGAAGAATGAAGACGCGTCAAAGGCGTTCAGTACCGAGAGAGAGTCTCGCCAGTGTACTTACGGCGGAAAGTTGGGGCACGTGATCAACAAGTGCTGCAGCAAGCAGAAGGAGGAAAATCGGGGAGACTGACGCGGCAGCAATGGTTGTGGACGCGGGCCAAAAATGTCCAGTGGCGAAACGATGACTAAGATTATGGTTACGATCGTGTGTGCTTTGCAGTTTCGCTGGAATGCGGACTTTCGACGAGCAAGGATGTGTCCGGCATATGGGCAGTCGAAATCGGTGCGACGCACCATATCTGCAACAACAAGTCCAAGTTCGAAACGTTTAACGAGTTTGATGAAGGCGAACTGAAGGTGGCTGACGGCACTAAGGTCGTCATCAAGATGTTGGAACCATCTTCGAGCGAGTGATTCTGCCCAATGGCGACGAGCGCGAGATCGATATCAACAACGCACTTTACGTGCCGAATATGAGGAAGAATTTGCTATCGGTGCCGCAGATCCGATACATCTGATACATCCGGATCGCAAGTGGTGTTCGACGGTTCCAGCATGCATGTTGCACGCAAGGGTTCAAAACAAGTGGTGGATACGGCGGACATTGTCGACAGACTCTACTGGCTAGAAACTTACTGTGCTCTGTGAACGCGGTGTCTTCTACGCCCAGTGTTGACTTACCCACTCGTATGGGTCATGCTCCCATCGATGTGCTGCGAAAAATGATCAACAAGGGTATGATAAAGGACGCCAAGGTACCTCCTCTGAAGTCGAGTGGACCAAGTATAAGTCGCGGCTTCCAGCAAGGGAAAATGGTGCAGAATTCGTTCCCAAACAACCGCGGCGATAGCCACTACGAAATGTTTGAGTAGCTTGATTTCGACATCTGCGGTCCTATGGAGGAAGACTCAATGGACGGAAGCCGGTATTTGCTGCTCATATTGGACGAAACCAGCGGATTCATAAAGGATTTATGCCTAAGTGCCAAGTCGGACAGTGAAAAATGCCTCAAGATATACATCAACAAAGTACAGACGCATTTAGGCAAGCAGTCAAGTTTGTGCGTTATGACGGAGCCCGTGAGTTCGCGACCAACTCGCTGAAAGGGTTCTACGAAGAACAAGGCATCAAACAGCAGACGACGGTTCCGGACACGCATCAGACAAATGGTACGGCAGAACGCGCCATCCGGACCATCGTCACGATTGGTCGCAGCATGCTGCACCATTCTAAGCTGGAAAGTCTTTCTGGGGAGAAGCAGTGATGGCTGCAATCTACGTTAAGAATCGCCTACCGTCTCGCAAGATCGAGAACAAGACTCCTTACGAGATTGTGTACAAGTCCTAGCCAAGTGTGAAGCACATGCGTGTATTCGGGTTTTGGACGTACGTCCAAAATCCAAAGATAAGCGACTCAAGTGGGATCGAAAGTCTCGCGCTGGTATTTTCATGGGCTACGAAGAAGTGTCGAAGGCGTATCGAGTTTATGACATCAAGGCGAGGCATGTGGTGATTGTCACGAAGTCACCTTCGACGAGTAAAGTTTTGGTCTCTCGACGGGAAGCTTAAGTGATGATGAAGATGATGAAGATGATGACCTTGATTTCAAGTACCTTGAGATCGGCGACAATGACTACTGGTCCGACGGAGTTCAAGTAGGCGAGGAAACGCAAGACCCGCTTAAGTGAAGTTGAAGTCCCTCAGCAATTTCGCGTTCTGTCGACAAGCAACTAGGCTGGAAGCGGCCAGTGCTCCTGACAGCTCGTTTGATCGCCAAGCCAAGCTTCGATAAAGTGTGCGAGTAGAGCCGACCCAGGCCGACGAAGAAGAGAAAAATGCCCATGATGATGAAGACGACGACGACTCCAATCCTTCTGTGTTTTGGCGAGAAAGTGCAAACGCGGTGGAGGCAGACGAGTTGCGTGCCGAAGACATTCCAAGAAGCGGTAAAAGGCCCTGACCAAGTGAATTGGCGCAAGGCTATCTGCGCGGAACTCAACTCGATGCGACTTCGTGGTGTGTTTCGCGCCGCCAAGATACCGAACATCAAACATGCAATCGCTACCAAGTTGATGCGCACGATAATTTCTTTGGTCGTGTTCTTTGGCTGGCCTCTGGACCAACTGGACGTTGTGACAGCATTCCTCTACTGTGTGAGGAAGGAGGTCGTGTACTGCATGGTGCCGAAAAGTGTGCAGCTCGACGGTGACTTCGACTGCCTAAAGCTGATGAAGGCAATCTACGTCCTCAAGCAAGCTTCGAGTATGCGGAACTATACCTTCGTTGAGTACGTATGTTCTATTGGTTTTCACGTTTCGGCCTATGACCCGTGCCTCTAGATCAATATACTGAACGGTCACTGCATGCTTCTACTAGTGTGCGTCGACGACGTATTTATGACCGGGAGTTCAGCGGATCGGATTTCAAGCACCAAGAACGACCTCAAGAGGCGTTTCGAGATGACCGACAGCGGGAACTGTGCATTCGTATTGGACATCGAGCTGGTCTACAGTGCTAAAGGCAGTGTGACGATGTGCCAACGACGCTACGTGGACGACGTTCTCAAGCGGTTAGGCGTGGATGAGTACAAGGATGTATTAAGTCCAGCGGATATGAGCTCTCGACTAGTTCCAAGAAACGCACCAACCAAGGTGAGCGCTCCATTCCGCGAGGCTGTGGGCGCCCTCATTCAATTGATGACCGCGACTCGACCGAACATTGCCTTCGCTGTGGGTTTGTACCGCGCTTCATGTAGAACCATCTATTCGAGCACCGGAACGCGGTGAAGCGTATCTTCCGCTATCTACAAGGAACAAGTCGCATGGAATTTGCTTCAATCCTTGTATCAAGGTGGACTTCCGCTGGTACTCTGACGCAGATTGGGCTGGCGACAACTCCGACCGCAAGTCAACTTCAGGCTACACGTTCTTGTTGATGAGCGCACCTATGCGCTGGGGAAGGAAGAATCAGTCGAGAGTGTCGCTTTGAAAGAACGAAGCGGAGTACATTTCCCTGAGTTTGGCAATTCAATAAGGCAAGTGCATTCCCGACTACTTTGAGAGATCCTGGCGGTAGCAGGCGAGTTGCGACCCGAGCTTAAGAGCCTCGAAGACAATCAGTCGTGCATTAAGGTGACCAAGAATCTTGTGAATCATGGACAGGCCAAGAACATCGACATCAAGTACAACCACATTCGTGACGAAGTCAAACGTGGTGAAGTAAAGCTCGAATACTGCGAGACATCTGTGATGTTAGCGGACATCATGACGAAGACACTACCTGGTCGCAGAGCTTACACAGGCACTTTACGGCCCTTCTGGATCCTCAATGGAGAACATTTCCATGTTGCACTTGTCAAGAATCTTAGCATAGTCAGCCACCAGTCTCGACAGGCGTGCCTCCTTACCAAGGAAGCTCATATCCATCGCCATCAAGCGCAGCGATGCATCAGACACCGGCTGTCGGCATTTCTGGTGCTCTCGCCGTGATGAAGTAGCTCTTGAGCCGCTCCTTTGTGACCTTCGATAGCTGACAGAATAGCTCGTACTCGCAAAGTCACACCAGTGTCACCTGCTCAATGTACGCGACGAACGGCTGACGGAAATCTTCGTCTGCGAAGTCTCGTTGATCGCCATGATGAGCCTCTCATACACCATGTAGCTACCCATAAAGTTTCGTTTTCTTGTGTGGTGGAGCGGCTAGCCAAGTTTGAGGCTTGGACAGTCGTTACCACAGCGCCCGGACTAACGACTAACTAAGGGGCTCCTCCGGTTGTCCTGTGACAGGCCTATGTCTTGCTCACCTTGTGTACCCGACGGGTTGGGCGTGGGTCACTCTCCAGGTGACTGGGACGTAGATCGGTGCAACTCCTATGCAGATCGAGGTGAATTCGTAGCGGATCAACGGGTGTCGATCGGGTGCCAAAAATCGCTGACTTGAGGTTGCGGGGATAAACTGGAGATAAGTGAGCGCAGATCGATAATCGCAGATCGACCTAGTTGATCTTGCGCTGAATCGACTAGATTTCGGATGATCACTGATCGATAATTAAGATCGATGATCGATGCTCGCAGATCGATCTATTGATCTTGCGCTGAATCGACGAGATTTCGGATGATCACTGATCGATGGTCGCAGATCGATCTAGTTGATCTTGCGCTGAATCGAAGAGATTCGGATGATCACTGATCGATGATCGCGGATCGCAGGTAGCAGATCGACGGTGTCGATCTAGTGGTAGTCAGCGGAGGGGTACTTGATCACGTGGCAGAAGTCTTCACCACTTGATCGCCGAGCCTCTTAAGCCTAGATCGCTAAGGAAATACCCAATATATTATTTATACTAGCCCAAACCCAAGAGGAAGGGTGTCGATCTGCACTTTCTATGTGTAGATCGACGCATTTCACAAAAATCTACCTAGAGTTCCCAAGGGGCGCTCAAAGCAGCCGAACTTCTTGGAGATAGATGCAAAGCAATGGGGGAAGAGGTGAGAGCACTCGGATCGATCACGTTCCCAATAACGTTTCCAAACGAAGCCGCTGAAACAGCGGGTGGAGTTTAGGGTGAGTTCTGAAGAACGTTGCGTCTGCCCGTTGGCCAAAAAGTGCACTACGTGCTCCCGCCCGTGACGTGTAAGGGTGCGTATGCAAAAGAGAGGGAGGCGCGAGGTGATCACGCCGTCCCAATCAGTGATCTTACTGATCGGACGATAAAGGAGAACTCCATTATTGCTTGTATCCTAAAATCAACCAATTACCTAATATCAACCAATCAGATCTAATCATCCTTGTAACAGGGTTACATTCGAGTCACATTTAGTTGGTGGTGTACGTGAGTACACTACGGTTGGGGTCAGTATTGACCGGTTCGAAGGGTTTTGAACCATTGGTTATTTTAACCAATCAGGGCAGGAGACCTAGGGGGGTGGCGTGTCAGCCATCCACGTGTCGGTACACAGGTGGTGTACACTACATTTTAGCTAGGTACGAATTGGGTATGTTCTACTTAGTATTACATATAGTTTACATTAGTTTAAAATAATTTAGACTAATTATATATTAAATATATATTCAGTTTACATTTCACTCTATCTTACAGACGCGCGACCTCGACCGGTCGTGCGTGTAGTGAGTGCGGTAGCTTAAAGGGAGCCCTCCCTTTAGCTACACCCTTAGTAAGGGAGCCTTGCCGTTAAGGCACTAGCAAAGGCTACAGTAAACCAACCCGGGAATCTTGGCCCCGAGTAGGAGAGCTCTCTCCTACTAAGCCCTTTATAAGGGCGCATCGGCTAAGTAGCGGCGAACGCCGATTTAAGGAAAAGTCTTCCTATGTGCGCTAGCCGCACCGTGCGTATACGCACCGGCTACAATCCTGGTGTGCATCGTCGACCAGTCAACCTGACATCTCAGTCGTCCGTCGCTTACCGTTGGGTACCTGTACCAGGCGTCGCATCTGCTCCGGATGGACCGTCCATGGTCACGACAGTTGGGCACAAAATCTACGGTACGCTTCCCCACACTTGCTTGGTGCTACCCCGATAGAATGGCGGCGGGATGTGTGCATCAGTGGCAACAGTCACTTGTGTTGGCGTCGGAGGCGGCGGTGCGCACTACGCTTCTTGCTCTCTCGGTGTCCCCTATGGCGATACACTCTCAGCGTGTTTCGTTGTGCGCCGCTGTGAGCTCGTTAATCTGGCGGCTCCGCTGGCTCATCTTCTCCGAAGCCTGCCAAACTAGTTTGTACTGTACCTGCAGCTTCTCGCGCCGCTCTTTGATCTGGGCAGACAGTTACTGCTGCCGTGCGTTCATCTCTACCGTGTTCAGCTGTGCGCCTCAAGAACGGACCTGTCGTCGACGCCAGGTCGGACTCGGTACTCTTGAGTGACTCGATATGTTCGCCATGGACTGGTGCGCCTCCGCCGTCTGCTGCTCCAGCACCTCCACTTGTTGGTCTTTATCGTGGTTTGTCGTCGCCAGCAAACGACGCTGGACACCGATCTGCTCCATCACTCTTTTAATGTTGTCTTCCATTTGGGGCGACTCCATCGGGATGTGTTCTTGGACTACGACTTACAAGTAACACCGTAGTCACTAAAGAATTCTTCGTTCTGGTTCACACTTCATGTAGCCGTTGCGTAAACGCACGGTGCGGCAAGAGCACAGAGGAAGACTTTCCCTAAGCTGCGATACGCCGCTACTTAGCCGATACGCCCTAATAAAAGGGCTTAGCGTGAGATTACTCTCTCGTTCGGGGCCAAGATTTCCCCAGTTTCCGGTTAGCGTATGCTAACGCTTAAGCTTAACGCTTTCCCATAGTAGGAAGTAGCTAGGGGAGGTATTCCCCTACTACAACACTCACAGCACGCTCGACCCTTGCGATCGAACGTCTAGCTGTACTTTAGAGTGAAATGGAAACTGATTTATATTTAATATGTAATTAGCCTAAATTAATAAACTAATATAAACTATATGTAATACTAGGTAGAACTTACTTAATTCGTACTTAGCCTAAATGTAATGTACACCACCTGTGTACCAACACGTGGCAGGCTGCCACGCCTTCACCAAGGGCTCCCGCCCTGATTGGTTAAAATAACCAATAGGTCCGAACCTTTCGGACCGGTCAATACTTGACCTCAACCGTTGTGTATTTACGTACACCAACGTAACCAAATGTAACCCTGTTACATCCTCCCCCATCAAAACTATTTATTGCCACGCAATAATCAATTATTAGTTGGAGAACCCAACTGCCAGAACTCTGGCCTTCAATGAACACATTTTAGTGGTTACTATCAGTCCCCTCGAGAAGAGGATGTCGACTACTCTCACTCCGATATTTCGGAGGAGGGTGCCCTTGAGGATAGCACCCCTAAGGATGACCGCTCCGACAACACCGAACGGCGATATCGGCAGCCTAATCATTTCCCCACACGTGGAGAAAATGCGCTAGCTAGAGCGCCACCATTACTAAACTCGGATGAGAAATCTGAATCGCCGAAGGCGATTATTACCAATGAATTGGACGCGGCTCAAGAGTCTTAGCTTGCCGCACAGGCACAAAACACTGCGTTACGCGCCCCCAAACGCCCGCCACGGGCGGCATATAATTTTGCGGGTACTCGTGACCCCCAAAAGTGGGCTAAGAATGAGGTAAAGAAGGGTTTAGCCTTCTATACCCCTGGCACTGCGGCTGAACAGCCGCATCAATACGAACGCCGGAAACAACTCCGGGAAAAACTGCTCACGCAGAAGCAGTTCACTGCCGCCTCATACCGAGAGCGTCTCGGTAAACAGGCACAGGGTGCCCATGTTGAGAACCTCCGCGAGGTTCCCTTCGTTCTCCTACAAGGAGAGAATTCCGAAGAGGCAGAAAAAAAGTTCCGTGCTTGGGCGGAAGGGGAGAAACGTCTCCCTAGCTTTACTGAGCTACACAACAGCTATTCCCACCGTGACGTTCGGGTGGAGAGGTCATTGCGCTTGGAGTTTGCCAAAGCCAAAGAGATGGGGCAATTACGTTCCCCTTATTGCACGCGCTATGCTATCGCCCCTGCCCTCAACGCGGTACCGAAGAACAATGCTAGCTCCGCATCTGCCTCCGGCGAACTCCCAGCTACTGGGAGTAATGGGGCTTCTCCCGCCCCTTTGGTCGTCGAATTTCAGCGGGATTCTCCCGCTCGAAAGCGTCAACAACGTCTCGGCAATCCTGCCGCAGGGGAGTCTCGGACTCCCATGAACTCTGTGAATGTGGATAACCCTTCCACTTCACCAGATACTGGGTTTAAACCTGATGATGGCGTCGCACCATCAGGCGCTCCACGTGGTAATGTACCCTACGAATCGAGAACTGGAGGAGGAGGTCGCGCAATTGCGACGTGAGTTTTACCTGCGCTGTGATCGTCACAGCCGTCGCATCCTGGAAGTCCAGGAGGGACTCCACGATCAGGGGAGTGCGATTGACCTCATCGAGAGGCGGCTTGACTCTGTCGAGTTTTCCGTTGCGGAGCTTCGTGGTCGCATTTTGACCCAGTCGGAATTACTCCGCCCTGCCGCGTCTTACGGCTCTTACGGCTATCCGCCTTCTCAACCCCCTCCAAGAGGGGACCCGCCTACGGGTTCTGGTATGGCTTAAGCATACCAAGATAGAAAGTTGGATGCGTACGCATCGCCTTCGGAATATCCAAGGTGTACACCAAGCCCTTTCGGGCTAGCACCTTGAAAGGCCCCACAAACCTGGGGCGCAGTTTATTTCTTAATACATTAGAAACTGCATGTGTAGGAAGGTTTTTAGCGTTTAATAAAACACTTTTCACCTACTTTATACGCCCTTTTGTCACGCCGACCGTTGCGGTAAGCCTGTTCCTTTTTCTTGTCTTGGCTTTCCGCCATGGCGTCGCAAACGTGTCCTAAGACACTAAGGCGCGTCGAGAAAAACTTATCGATGTGCTTTCGCACAGATACAATAGTGACATCGGGGAATACTCCCCTCTTTAAGCCCTGGGCCACACACACGTGGCGTCAACGGAACCCTCGGATTCACTAGTCCGTTTACGTAAAACGGGGTAAACCCCGTAGATGAATGAACCGAATTGTTATGGCAAATTCGGCCATAGAAAGCATATCACTCCAACTCTTTGGAGAATACGGGAATAAACTCCGGAGAATATCCTCCACAACGCGATTAACACGTTCCGTCTGACCGTCCGTCTGCGGATGATCCGCAGTGGACATGAGGAGCTTGGTGCCTAGCACTTTAAACAACTCTCCCCAGAATTGTCCCGTAAAACGGGGATCCCGATCCGACACAACGGAATCGGGTAGACCATGCTGTCGAAAGACACTGTCTAGGAACACTTTCGCTGTTCCTTGTCCATCAATGGACTCTGGCACCGCCGCCAGGTGAGCCATTTTGCTCAAACGGTCTACAAAGACCAAACTTCCGGTGTTGCCGGCCTTATCTTTCGGAAAACCGAAGATAAAATCCATACTAATGGATTTCCAACACTCCGTAGGAACGAGTAAGCTCGCAAAAGGCGCCGCTGAATCTGCAGAGGTTTTGACCCTCTGACACGTCTCACAGATGCGAATATACGCACCGACCCATTTATACATCTTGGGCCACCAATAAAAAGCGCTTAAAGCGCTGTGGGTCTTATCCCGACCTAAATGACCCCAGTAGGGGCTTCATGTGTCTCAAAGATGACTCTGTACTTTAGTTCTTCATCATGAGGAACGACCACCCGCGGAGTGTCTTTCGCGCTCGTGCTATAATATAGCAAACCGTCACAGTACCTGTAACGGTATAAACGAGCTTTAGCTCGACTTGACAGGGTTGGCTCAGACGAGCCAAGTCCCTTTCCACCCAACGCGCTGATAAGCGCCGTGCACTGTGGGTATTTCTCATACGCCGGGCGTATGAGTTCCACCACAGACGTCGTGACGAATGTCGCGTGAGCGAGCTCGTAATCGGGACGACGTGACAACGCGTCTGCAAGCACGTTCTGCTTTCCAGGTTTATACTTAACCTCAAAGTTGTACTCCGCAAAGAAGGAGAGCCAACGGGCCATCCTTTGCGAGAGATGAGGCGACTTTGTCGCTGTCCGTAAGGACGCGTGGTCAGTATACCACGAACGGCTTCGAGCCGAGTAGGTGAACCCTAAATTTGACAAGAGCATATTCATTGCAAGTAGCTCCTTGTCATGAACGGGATAATTCCGTTCCGCAGCTTTAAGCTGCCTCAACTCAAACGCAATCACGCTTTCCCGTACCGCATCATCTGCTTGTAACAAAGCACATCCGATTGCGAAATCGGAGGCGTCACAGACGACGCGAAATGGTTTCCCAGAATCTGGGAGAGCAAGAACGGGGGATTTCAACAAGTTCCCCTTAACCGCTTCGAAAGCGGTTTGGTTTTTGGTTTCCCAACACCAGTCAACATCCTTCTTAAGAAGGTCTGTTAATGGCTTCTCCATCTCAGCATAATTCTCGCTGTGCTTGTGGAGATAATTGGATAATCCAAGCCACTTCCGTAAATATCTAAGATTTACAGGCGAAGGCCACTCCACAATGGCTTTCACCTTCACGGGATCCGCCCGCACTGCATCCTTACCTATGAAGCATCCGAGGAAAGGGATTTCGTTGGCACCAAAATACATTTGGATGCGTTTGTATAGAGTTTATGCTTTCGCATACATTCGAGCACAGCTCAAAGGCGTATCAGATGCGTCTGAACATCAGAAGAGTCGCCTTCCGCACGACTATGGACGAATATATCGTCGAAGTACGTCTGAGCGTACTTTCTATGAGGGCGGAAGAGTTGACTCACCAAGCGATTGAAAGTCGCTGGCGTATTTGAAAGCCCCTGTGGCATAACAAGCCATTCCCATAGCATGCCGCTAGGAGTGCTGACCGCTGTAAGCGGAATATCTGACGCTCGCATGAGCACCTGATAATACCCGTCAACCAGATCTAAGGCACTGTACACAGTACAGCCCGCCATATTGTTCTGGAGGACATCCTTCCGAGTAATCGGAGTCTTCATGGGTACAGTCGCTGCATTCCGCTTATTGTACGCATGCACAATGCGCCACTTTCCGTTCGGTTTACGAACACAAAAAGTGGGAGATGAGCGGGGAGACTTGCTCTCCCGTACCACCCCTGCCTCTTCTTTCCCCTTGAAGAATGCGTCAATGACGTCGCACTGCTCCTTGGGGAGAGGCCACTGCCTAGAGACGCAGTATTTGGTTCCAGAAACCAAATCAATTTCATGTCGGACTCCCCGATCCGGTGGTTTCCCCATCGGTGGGTTGTCACTAATGACATCTCCAAATTCCTTCAGTAAGGAATGGTAAGGGTTCTCAGGATCCGCAAAGATCTTGTGACCGCTTCGGGCATTCAATGCCTGTTTGGTTTGCACCAAAACGGACTCCTCCATCGTGGATGAGGAGTTCAACTCCTCTTCCGGACGCAACACGACAACCTCGTCGATTTCATCTGCTTTCAAAGCAGTTTCAAATTCGTTGAATAACATCTCCTCCAACGACAACAGTTCGCCTACCCCAGGCAGCCGTTCCAGGCTTACGCCTTCCGTGACAACACCTGTCACGCTATTCAGCATCCGATAGGACTGCTGACTACTGGCCCCGGGACTCTTCCCGAGACCCAGATGGGGGGAGCCAATTGCCCCATCTATTGGAAGCGCATCTCGCCTATCCACAGAGGTCTCTACCTCTACCACCGGTGACTCGCCGGTCTCACCTAATATGGCGTGGTCTGAATCAATTCCGACGTAAGGAAGAGACGAACTACGGGTATCTTCGCTTGGAAGCGCCTCGCGCTTAACCACAGTGGTCTAAACCCCTACCACTGGAGTCGCAACTTTCTCGCCGAAGACGGCGTGGTCGGGAACCCCGACCTGCAGAAGAGACAAACCTCGTTTCTCTTCTCTAGGAAGCGCCTCGCGCTTATCCTCAGAGGATCCACCTCTACCACTGGCGACTCACCAGTGCCTATAACGGCGTGGGTATTAGCCGCCGAATCCCCCTCTTCAAGGAACACTTCCTTGACCTCATTGGGACTGATCATCTCAGACATCCAAATCTCTGGCATCTCACGCCAGTATCGCTTTTGCGATCGAGCAAAGGTGGGTTTATGACTCGCCAATGCTTCACCCGATCGCGGGTGCGTTGAGCCAATGGACTTAGACTTCCAGTCTATTCATGGTTCGTGGCGTTCCAGCCACTTCATGCCCAGAATGAGGTCATACCTCGAGTCCAAATCCAGGACTAGGCAACGTTCTAAGCTGTCGAAGTCTGGAAACTTCAGCTTAAGGTCAATCGAGACCTTGGGTACAGAAACGTGTACACCCGTCGCAAGACGGACTGTGACAACGTCACGAGAACGTGCCTCTAGGGCTTCGGCATACAGTCGACTCTTCTCCACAGAAGCCCGTCTGACATAATTGTCAGACGCTCCAGAGTCTATCAAGACTCTCCAAGGCTTATCAAAGCCTTTCACGTCCGCAAGGACTACCAGCGAACCTGGCTGGTACACCAACTCGGTGCTAGAAAGCATTGTTTTCCTCGGGGATTTGTGCTGTCTTCCCCTACCCTGGGGATTAACAGAACTTAGGGATATCCCAGTAGAGTGCCCCGCACCTACTGGGAGCCGTCGTTCCCGACGGCTTGGGCTTTTTACCGGCCCTCGTCCCCTTATAGCGATTGTCTCGCCGGGGATTTTGAGGTCATCTGTTCCGCAGATGATCTGCACTTCCACACTGGAAGCATCTTAGCGGCCCATGCCGCTGCAACATTGCAAGGAGATCCGCTTCGAATACCTGCGAGAAGGAGACAGAGTGACTCTTATCGGAAGGTTTCTCCTCCACTTCGACCTGACTAAGGTCCATGGGTTCAGGACCCACCTTTGAGGAACGAAAATTCCTTTCGGCGTTAAATGCCATCTTAACGCATCCTCCAAGGATTGGAGTCGGTATCGGAGCAGGTCCGAACGTGCTGTCCCTTCTTTCAGGCCTCCCATGAAGACGGGAAGGGACACCTCGCCCGAATACGCTTTCGCGTACATCCCTGCCAACAGGGTCTTCAGTTCTTGGGTGTATGTCTCCAAGTCCCTGGTTTCCTGACGGCACCGCAAAAACGCAAGCTGATTCTGTAAAACCAGATCAGGCGTATCGTACATGTCCATAAGCTTTCGCTTAAGGACTTACCAGGTCGGGAACACGTTCGTGACCGAATCCGGACACGTAAACGCCCATGCACGGGCTTTGCCCGTAAGATGGGTTAGTGCAAGTCCCACTTGCAAGTGATCCTCGGTCACATTCGCTGTGGCGAAGGCCGTTTCGACATCGCGAAGACACACATAGAGGTTATCACATTTTTCACCGGTGAATTCCTTTATCTTAAAGGATAACGGAGGGTGCACCCACGTAGACGTGGAGTAACTTCCACGAAAATTCGCCTCGTGGGCGATGAGGGCGTTAACCCTCTCACGCACTGCACCAATGCCCTGCTCCACTAGGAGGTGCATCACATTTCACCCAATATGGATAACAGCCTCTTAAAGGCTTCTTGTTCGACTGGGGTTAGCTCACCCCAATCATCCTGATTCATCCTTTGCAGAGGATGTTGTGGTCTACCATGACAGATGTTGGATTGACTACGAGTGCTACCAGATGTGGCCGGTGCGTAAACGCACGGTGCGGCTAGCGCACAGAGGAAGACTTTCCTTAAGCTGCGATACGCCGCTACTTAGCCGATACTCCCTAATAAAAGGGCTTAGCGTGAGATTACTCTTTCGCACGGGGCCAAGATTTCCCCAGTTTCCGGTTAGCGTATGCTAACGCTTAAGCTTAACACTTTCCCCTAGTAGGGAGTAGCTAGGGGAGGTATCCCCCTACTACAACACTCACAGCACGCTCGACCCTTCCGATCGAGCGTCTAGCTGTAGTTTAGAGTGAACTGGAAACTGATTTATATTTAATATGTAATTAGCCTAAATTAATAACTAATATAAACTATATGTAATACTGGGAATTGTTATTTCCACACCCCAAAATAGTTATTTCCACACACACCCATAATCGCTCTTGAGGCCTCGACGCTCTTGCACGTCGCGTCCTCAAGTACCGTCGAGTACCTCGCGCCCGTGCGTGTGAATGCTGGCATGCGTGTCGTCGGTGGAACGCTCGTGGCTTCCACGGCCTCGACGCCGCGACTACGACAGAGTCCAATGTTGTGTGAGCCGGAGCTCCGTCAAGAAGCGTTTCACGAGCTCTTGCGTGTCTGTGACGCGCGTCGAAAGGAGCGAGACGGAGAAGGAGACGTGTGGCAGGAAGAGGAGATTTCAAGTGCTGTTGTGGGCGTGCTCGTGACGTTGTATGGGTACGAGTACTTCCAGACGGAAAATGTCCAGGCAATGCTCCATCTCTTTGCCACGTTAATTGAGCGACATGTGATGCAGACAAAGGGGAGGAAACCGTGTCTCTCCAGTCTCCGGACAGACGCACGTGTTCGATGCGTATGAAGCGTGCGCGTATTTCCAAGCCCATGCGTCGCTGCATGAACAAGTGGTCGCGCAAGTCGTGACGTACGTGCGTCAGTCGTACAGCACGGGTGCTTCCATGTTTTTCACGCGGCACGCGCTCCCATAGTTGGCAAAGGTGTATGCCCATGTGTTGCGACAAGCGCAAGCGACGATATTTATGGACGTGCTCCCGTGTCTTGCGCCGTTTTGGAGGGACGAGCGAGCGAGACACGAGACGGTGCGTGGTGCGGACACTGCGGCGACGCAAGTGTGGCCACAGGTGGTGCACGTGCTGCGTGAGTTGATACAGACGGGGCTCATGGCTGTAGACTTGGACGAAACGTCGCGGCGAGCGTTGCTTGTGATGATGAGAGAGTGGATCAAGCCCGAGGAAAGCACGTTGCCAATGGCTGTGCAAGGTGACTACGAGGAAGCGCTCGTACTGAGTCTCTTGACGTCGTTAACGGACACGTTGGTGACGTGCGTACAAGTTTTACCGACGTACGTAAGCCCGTCTTCCTCCAACGATAGCTCTACAACCTAATTAATATAACAGCGATTATGGGGTGTGTGGAAATAACAATTTTGGGGTGTGGAAATAACAATTCCCGTAATACTAGGTAGAACTTACTTAATTCGCACTTGGCCTAAATGTAATGTACACCACCTGTGTACCAACACGTGACAGCTTCCACGCCTTCACCAAGGGCTCCCGCCCTGATTGGTTAAAACAACCAATAGGTCCGAACCTTTCGGACCGGTCAATACTTGACCTCAACCGTTGTGTATTTACGTACACCAACGTAACCAAATGTAACACTGTTACACTTCAAAAGCAAAAAATCAAAATGGGACTTCAAACATAACTAGTCCTGCCTACCCTGGCTCTCGTTGCTCTCCTGCCCTGGGCGGCTGCATGATCCTACTGTACCTCCCTGGTCCAAAATGATATCTTTCCCTTCTGAAAACTATAAGAAAACAGAGTAACATTGCTGGCGCGCTCCTCGTCCTAGCAATGCGATTTGTGCGCATCGCACAACATCGAGCGTCAGATGTTCAAAGGGGGTCACTAATGAGAGCCCATTGTGTTTTGGAGTCCATTATCAACACCCAAATCTTGATTAGCTGTGTAATCTGCTCTTCGAGGCAGGTAAATAATATCGTGGCACCTGTACGTGAATGAAATCACTCTCCATAAGCGGTAGTACTTACAGTTCACCAGTAATTTATCCAAGGCACTCACTGCAAACGATCGGAAATTCCGTGAAGGGCACTGTCACCACACGCTCTTCGGCGCATTCAAGCCCTTTTCATTCGGCAAGGAAGTTATAATGTCATCATTCAGTACGCCATCTTGTGATGCAATATTCCACTTGAGCAGCTATTGCTGCTGTTGAGGCCCCACCTCGATGGCCAGTTACGTCAAATCCTCCAATTTGCTTGGCGGTAGGTTTCCTCACTGCGTGTAATCGACATCAATTGCCGCGCCTTGGTTACAACACTTTGCACAATCGCTGAGATGGAGCGCCGAGTAAGCAATTAGAGCTCCTAGAGCGGTGTGTTTGAATCAATAGCTCAAGCTCCATCATGGGGTATGCCCACATTGTAGTTCTTTCGACAGGACGACGATCTTGTAGCGGGTGCTTGCACATCCGGCTCCACACTTTGATTTAGATTTGAGCGCCACTATTGCCACAGACGTTTTATCTATTGCCACAGATGTTTTGTCTATTGCCACAGACACTTTGTCTATTGACACAGACACCACAACCACAGCCAATCGGAATCCGCCGTCGCCTGTCTCTCACTTCACCCACTGTTTGCCTCAGAACTCGCGAGCGACAAGAGCAAAATGTACCGACTGTTTTTAAGTCCCGGAACTGTAGGACCTCACCGATCACGACCAGTGAAGATCGCGACACGTTTTTCACAAAAGCTTTAATCTCACATCAACGATCTCGCTCTACCATGGCCAGTGAACACCTCTAAGGACAGTAGCCTGAGGTTGCATCTGCCTCACAAGATCCTTTGGACATGTTCGAAGGAGAACAAAGACGTCTTCCGAAAAGATATCTATGGACATTGCTAAAGATACAATTCACAAAGACGCGATAGATGCGAATGAAAACATCCACATTGCAATATTATGCTAAAATCATCCGAATCTACCACTCTCTATCTTTCCTTAACTTCTCACTACGTTACTAACCTCACAGCCTGTAAGCGACTAAGTTGTTCAGCTTGATGTGGGATAAATCTGAGACCAACGGGTCACGTTATGGGAATCAGAAAATTTTGAAAGGTGTTCCGTCCATCGTAGCACAGTAGTGTAGGAAACTTTAGGTCGTAGATGTCGAATAATAACAGCAATGTTACCAAATCGTCTCAAGTCAATATTTCAGCAACCAATTACAGCTAGGTTGCGAGAATGACACCCGTAGAGGGATTATAATGCGTTTGAAGAAGTAGATTGAACCAGGGACTTGTTCAATGGAATGTGTATTGAGAAGTGATTAGCTAGCCTAACATGCATATGCATAAGGAGTTGAAGGTATACTATACCTCCAACAGCTGTTGTGTTACCTACATTACTTTTCAGTACAAAAATAGGCAGTACTCCGAGTACGGATACCGTATTTTTAGCAGCTAGAAGGTAAGAAATACAGATTGCTAACTAAAACAAATATTCCTACCTAATTTTAGTAATTAAAGTATACGGACTATTTTTAACAGAAACGCGCGTAGCTTCTTCAGGATCCGATTTCGTGGTAGTGAACCGTGAGATTTCCTTCAGAATTTGAAAAACAGTGGGTGGAGTGAGACACAGGCGACGGCGGCTTCCGATTGGCTGTGGTAGTGGTGTCTGTGGCAATAGAAAAAACGTCTGTGGCAATAGTGGCACACTTTACATTTTTACCACTTTTCTGCATTTGAACTCTTCGCAGTGTTGCGATAGGTTGGAAAATACGGAAGCGAAGGCTTTTAAAGCAATCAAGTTGGCCATGGATAGAGCGGCAGAACTTGCAGTTTATGACTACATCACGCTCGCATGCTCAGGGAGTACCATAGTTTGTGTTGAAACTGCTCGTCGTCCATATGTTTGTACGTACTTCGACACGCGGGTTCCGAGTACCACGTACTACTGCGTAACGTTCCAATACAAACGAAAAAGGCTAACAATTAGCGTAACAATGAAAAAATCAAACTTCAAACGTAAACCAATTCTCCACTGTCCCTTAGCGACTTAAGCGTAAGGACCAGCAATTCAAATCAACCAACGTAAAGCACGAGAATCCAATGCGTAATAACCACTCCTGCTGCCACTGCAGCGTACTAGGTAAACCACGTAATGTAACTCCAAGAAAGGCACGCACAGTTGCGTGCTTGCTATCCACTCGTAACGATTGACACGTAAGTAAAAAAACAATTCAGAAGTGATTTATTAGAAGGCAATTGATATCCGTATCCCCCCCAAATTACTACCCGTATCCCCCCCCCCAAATTACTACCCGTATCCCCCCTCAATTATAGGCCTATCCCCCTCAACTATAGGCGTATCCCCCCAAAACTGGAATCGCGTACATTGCATATCTCCATTACGTCCAATCATGTCGTCCGTGCGAGCTCAGTCCTCAGCAAAAGGCAGAGCTTTTTAACCGAGTAGGTGACTGGAGGGACTGATGTATATTGCCGAAGTGTTTCAGTTGCGTGGAGAAGTGTGAGCCCTAATGATCTCTAATTATCTCGTGAACAGGTTCGCTCGGAAGTGCAGCAGCAGGCACTGCAGGAGTTGACGCAGAGTCTAAAAGGAAAAGTGCTTTGATAAGTGCATTACTCGCCCCAACGGCAAGCTAGACGGCAAGCAGCAGAGTTGTCTGGCGCTTTATACATCGACACGATGAATGTGGTTTCGGAAGCCATGACACAGCGTGGTTCTAATGTACGGGGAGTACATGTCTCTATCGTTTAAGCAGACTGACTAACGCAATGTTTTTCCTTTAATGAAAGGTTAAAATAGGGCTTATTTCTTAGTGTTGATGGAGTCAGTGCAGTAGAAGGTGGCGCGAATCTCCATCTTAATCCAAACAGGTTTTATGCCTTACGTCACGAAGTTAGCCCTATGCGAGGAAAAGTGGTACAAAGTTCAGCTTACTGCGCAGTATTACTGTAGTAGAGACAATACATCAAGACAAGAAGTTTGTGTGTACGGGTAAATTGTTTCGTCTTGGAGATCGTTGTCCATATTAAATAGCGAGACTACAACCGACAAAATAAAGGCGAACTTGATTCGAGATCAAACGACTACTAACAGTACCAGCAAGCACGCACGAGTTCATCATCCTGAGCATATCGTGCTAACAGTAAACGCAAGCGTCTGAACTAGCAGGAACGAACTTAAGAAAAAAGCCTTGGTCTGCTTAGTTCTTGGCGTCCGCCTGGAGGGACAGCTCGGTCAATGCCATGTCACCCTCGCCGTGGTGGCGTATATAGCCAGAGAGAGCAAAAGTGTCCGATTTACCAGTAAAGATGCCGGGTAGCGATCTGCGTGCACAGATCACTTCACCAGCACGGAACGCCTTGGCAAACAACGGTGTGTTTATCTTGTCCGTTATACGCTCGATCTCTGAATTGTATGTAAGAAACGCATTAGCAACACCCGAGACTCAGCTTTGTTTCGGACGACATTCTGTTAGTCTTACCGTCACGTATAATGCTCCTCTATAGCCAAACAAGTCGAGCTACCGCAGGAGATATAGCAGCAAGAGACTTACGCTTGTATGAAACCGAAGTTATGTCAATAAACGTCATACAGTAACGGTAATTGATCATCATGCCCAAAGCTGTTGTAAACGCTGACGGGTGGTGTCGGCCTAAAATTGATTTGATCGACTTGGGTACCGTTTTTTGTAGATGAAAGTTTGCCACGGGATCCAAGATCTTGTCCTGTTTCCTCTCAAAAAGGGCATAGCGCACGCAAGCTTCTGTGACAATGTCGCAAATATCCTTCACTAACTCGGCTTCCTTGTGCCACTCAGAGTCACTGAGTTTCTTCAAGAGCCAATTGTGAATCCCAAGCTGATTTGCACCATATTTCATGGTTATACGCTGGGCGTAAAGAAACTTCGTTGAAGAGGTTCAATGCGTTGGAGCTTCATATCCTTATTTAGCTCTGTCTTCAGTACAATTCGAGTGTCCGAACGATGCTGAGATTGCTGTTCACCGAGAGAAAGTGTTGCTTTAAACCATCGAGCGAAGCCTGGGACGGGAGATAGTGTCTCTGCCATAATAAATTGCGGAAACATACTGCTCATACGTTGGATTGTTAAGAACAGCAAGTGACTTGCAGTATTCAATCCACGAATTCCAGTGTTGGACGTCTACACCTAATAGAATATAATGTGCGAAAGGTTCTTTATTCTCGGCGTCTCTTGCTCCAGGATAGGAGTAATGTTGCTGCATAAGTGGTTCGTCACATACTTGCACAAATACCAATGAAGCATGCTGCATATGCATGTGAAAGAGTCCAAAACAGTAGCGCTGCTGTCCAATCTATCTTCGCTTCAAATCGTTCCAGCCTCGAATTCGATAAACTCTTTCATTCTTGAGTACGAAAGCAGCCAGTGCTTCCGATGACAGGTCAATTTGGCGGAAACGCATGCTGCCTTGAGTTGCAAACAGGTCACTCATGATCAAATACAAAAGTTCCAGCGCTTCCACGCTGTGTTTCAACAGCCTATCGCGATGTCGTTCAATTAAAAAGCCCAAATCTACTCTAAGGTTGAGCAAGAAGGACGGTCCCGGCGGAAGAGTGCCAACCAAGAGAAAAAACTGCTCGGACAGTGGCACAAGTCCGCGTTTAACGCTCTTGAAGATATTGGGGTCATTCTTGCGACTAAATCGCAGCGCTGCGGCCGTGACGTTCAGCACCAGTCCCGACCGTTTAATAGAAGGTAATGTCGTCTTCATCATCACAGGCAGATCTCGCACGCTCGCATCCACAAGTCCAATGTTGATCTGCACCGCGGCATTATCCTTGGCCGCAAGGATGCGGTTCGTACATGAGCTAGAACGCCATAGAGACAAGACCAAGCCCAACAATTATCAAACTAGTATATACCGTTTTGTATCGCAATTCTTAAGCACCATTTGCGCGGGATATAGATATCGGATGGCCGGCCTCGTTCTGCATGGTAACTTGTCTCGGGGTCTAACTTGTCTCGGGGTCTGTTGATTTTTTTCTCCGAGAGAGTAAAATGTAGAGACAGCTGAGCTCCGAAACTGCCCGGTCGTCGATACAAACGTCAAACATATCAAGCCATCGCAAATCGAATATCTAGAAAATTGGAAATATTGTAATTTTGGGGGGGATACGGATATCAATTGGCTATTAGAATTAAGTTTACACCTAAAACTAATAATATGAAAATACACAATGTTTTGTACCCAACCTAAAGTTATGTACAATACATCTCCTTTTCACCTAAATCGCTTGAAAACCAAAATGGCGACGCGAGCTGCTGCGCAAAAAGCGCGCATTTCCAACAGTTTGTATGCTGCTTGGTGAAGATGTGCGCATTCACCGGGATCACTTTAATTTTGCATAAGGAAGATTAACAACTGGCAGGTAATGCGCTGGCGCTTCGAACGTGAAGAAGTCGACCCAACGTTGCGCAACATGAAAGTCAAAGACGATCGTCTTGCTACGGCTACGAAGAGCAGCTGGGCACAACACTCAGCGATCTTCTAGTGCAGGAGCAGAGTGGTTGATCGTAATGGACCATAACCCGGCTCTCCCCGAATCATTACTGTCAAGTCGGACCCAACCAGTGGTTTGGATCGTGATGCACTCAGTAAGGTATCATAGATGCATGTCATCGCACAGCTTATGCATCCGGGGCTTGCACAATCGTGTGTGTTGGGCAGATAGTAGATTGAAGAGTGAGTTTTATTAGCAGCAGAGTTAAACGAAAGATATGCATGTACATCGCTAGGGCTAGTTCGGTCTGCCTCCTACGTCTAGCTAGCGCGCGTGTGCCGGCGACCAATCAGATATCAGTGCGGGTGCGGAGCGTGTGCCATCGACCAATCCGTTCATTGTGGGTGCGTAGCGTGTGCCAGCGGCTAATCAGCTGGCACATTGCCACGCGCGGACTATACGGACTAATCACCCACCAACTGTTGGTGGGTGCCGCAGACAGGCGGCCACCGATGAGATGGGCAATTTCAACACTCCCATCATATCTTGGACCACCGAAACACGGCACGAACATGGTCGCCTTATGCGACCGAGCGGACACCACAGCCCGAGCGGAGATATTCTAACTGCGCCTTCGCGATGCCATTGGTCATGATGTCGGCCAATTGTCGCTTGGTTTCGGCATACTTCAGAGCAATCTCGTTGGAGTGGACCTTCTAGCGGACAAAATGATGGCGCATATCAATGTGCTTGCGCGGCTGTGATATTCGTCGTTGTGTGCGAGTGCAATCGCACCCTTGTTATCCTCCATGACCGTGGTAGCACCACGCTGCTTGATACCCAAGTCGGATAGCAGTGCACGAGTCTATAGCACATCTTGGACACACAGACTGAGAGCCATGTACTCGGCCTCGGCCGATATCAGGGCCACGGTGCGCTGGTACTTGGACTTGAACACAACTGGAGCCCCATGCAGCATGACCATCACTCCAGACACTGATCTGCGATCATCAAGGTTGCTTCCCAAGTCAGAATCGCTAAACGCGATAGCTTCCCCGCCATGTTGCTTGCCATGAAAACAGAGACCGAGATCCATCGTGGTCTTCAGGTAACGGACGATACGAATCGCCGCCTTCCAGTGATTCTCCCCGGGCTTCTCGAGGAACTTGCTCGGATTACAAACCGCATAGCAGATGTCTGGTCGAGTGCATACCGCGACGTAGAGAATACATCCCATCAAAGAACGAAACGGTTCTTCTTCATCTCTTCAACTTCTTCATCCGTGGATGGGGAATCAGCACGAGAAAGCTTTACACCAGCCTCACACGGGTTATATACATTCTTAGCGTTGCACTGGTTGAAACGTTCGACGACTCGGGTGTACAGTTACGTTGGCTCAGTGTGAGTAAACACTAGCTGGTATCGTGGGCTATCTCAATACCCAGGACAAACTTTGCCCTTCCGAGGTCCTTCATCCTGAACTCAGCATCCAACTGTGCCTTCACGTCGTACACATCCTCCTTCGTCTTGGCGGCGATCAGTAAGTCATCGACGTATAGACAGAGCATAACAAGGTCGTTATCATCATCATCATCATCATCATGATCATTGCTTTTCTTCGTGAACAAACACGGATCAGCACTCGACGGCTTGACACCAAGTCGGATTAGTACAGCCTTGATGGTGTGATGCCACACATTCGCAGCCTGCTTCAGTCCATACAGTGACTTCAGCAACTTGAGCACCGAGCCGGGTTTGACGTCCAATCCCTCTGGACATTCCATGTACACATCTTCGTTGAGAACACCATACAAGAAAGCTGTGTCCACATCGAACTGGTACACCACATATTCACGGAAGCAGCACACCGAGAGAAACACTCGGATCTAGTTCATACTCGCGACCAGCGAATAAGTGTCCTGGAAATCCACTCCCGGTGTCTGTGAAAATCCACGCGCAACCAAGCTCGCCTTGTGACGGATGATCTCACCATTTTCATTTCGCTTCAGAGCAAACACCTATTTGCACGTCAATGGACGAGTCCCGATGGGAGGGGTCACCACGGACCAGGTTCCATTCGACTCGTGTGCCTTCAATTCTTCCAGGATCGCGGCACGCCACTGCTTACTATCAAGGCAAGTGATGGACTCTTCAAAAGAACTCGGCACATCCGAGAGGGTCACCGCCATAGCAGTCTCGTCAGGGAGAGAACGCTTCGGTGCTGGGGGATGGATGTCGTCGTTCTTACTGCCACTGCCATCATATAGAACGATGCTCCGGTCGGAAAAATCATTCTCAGAATTTGAGAGAGAAATCCGAGGAGGTCGTCCGTCCCCGACTCCCGACCCAGCAATTGGACGATGCGGAACAATACTTGTCGCAAAACGGTCACTCGACCTAGTGTTGTATTGTGGACGGAAAACCATTGCGTCATTGTCTGGCATGAGAGTCGGCACAATTTGAGTCGACAAACGCTCCGTTCGTCTCGCTGGTACGTCGGACGGTGGTAGTGCCATCACGGCTGGCAGTATCACGGGCACCTGCGTTTTTGTCATCTGCGGTGTCGTGTTCACGAGCTGTCCGGTTTCCTCGACTTCAATATCGTCGATATCCATGCTGTGATCATACTTTTCATCATCGCCAACCATGGGTTCATCGTCGTCCGCCAACGGAGTGGGACGTACACTCGTCCGCGTGCGCACATGTGAGTCTTCGTCATCAATATCGTACACACCTGTGGACTGAGGCTCTTTATTCGGATGTACCTCATCATAGATTCCGTCGACCTCACGCTCATCCAAGACTACCGAACGAGAGGTACGGATCATGTTACTGACCAGATCTAGTACGCGATAGGCTTTGACGTTGTCAACGTAACCGAGAATCATCCACTTGTAGCTTTTCGCGTCCAGCTTGGTGCGCTTCGAATCATCAATGTGCGCATAACCGAGTGATCCAAACACACGGAGGTGATCAAGACGCGGCACCTGCGTGGTGCAAATCTGGTACGGGGATCGATCGGGGTGTGCTCGGTTTGGGATGCGATTGATCAAGTATACTGCCGTGTTGATCGCCTCGACCCACCATTTTTGTTGCACCGCCTTGTAGTGCATCATCGAGCGAGCCATCTCCATCACAATGCGATTCATTCGCTCAGCCATACCGTTCTGTTGAGGACTGTAAGGCGACGTGCGCTGATGGATGATACCATTTGCCGAGTAGATCAAGCACATCTGCTTTTTCACAAACTCACCGCTGTTGTCGCTGCGGATGATCCGGATCCGAGCTCCCCATTGGTTTTCTACCAACGCCTTGTACTCACGGAAGCGGTCCGCGACCTCAGGCTTTGTCTTGAGAAAATATACCGTGACAAAACGAGAGTAATCATCGATGATGACGAGCGCATACTTGGCACCACCATGCGACTGCGTCTTCATTGGACCCATCAGATCCATATGAACAAGTTGAAGGACGCCATCAGTCTTCACCGCTACGGTTTGCTGGGGGAACGAGGCCACGGTCTTCTTGCCGCGCATGCAGCCACCGCACAGGTTCTCAGCTGGTTTGTTCACCACCGGCAGCTCAGGGTTGATCAGTTGGAGGCGGCGGTAGTTGGACAGGTGTGTGTGCCCGAGCCGAGCGTGCCAAATCTCCCACTCGCTCTGGCCACGGTTGTGTTCAACGAAGTTGGCCCTCTCTGTGGTACGACACAGGAGGTAGTACGAGTCACCGCGTCGCGGCACACGCACCCATAGCTTGCCATTCTTCATTATATCGCAACTTCTATGACTGAACATCACGTCCAGCCCACGAGACGTCAACTTCGGGATCGAAATAAGCTGACGGTCCAAATTGGGGATGAACAACACCTCGGTCACAGTGATTTCATGACCATCGATAGTAACCATTTTCACATCGTCTACACCAACCGCATTGATACATGCGCCGTCTGCAATTGTCACCGCAATAGGGTTAGAGATGTTGCGGTACGAGATGTAGTCAGCTCTGAATGGCGTCATGTGGGAGGACGCCCCACTGTGGAGCAACCAACCATTTGTGTGGTCCTCGGTAGCCAAAACAGCATCTCGTCGTGCGTCGCAGCCTGCCTGCTGCGACAGTCTTTCTCCATGTGGCACTTCTTGTTGCACTTGAAGCAGCGGACCGTGAATTTTCGCTTCTTGTCCTTCTTCTTGCTCATGTTGTGATGCTTCTTCTTGATAGTGTCTTGCGCCTTGAAAGCAGCCTCTGTCTTCTCCTTGTCAATGATCTTAGTGTAGGCCTTGAGCAGCTTCTCTTTGACCTCGATCAGAGCAATATTATCCATGTTCTCCACGATTGAAACGATCATATCCTACTCGACAGGCAGGCTCCCCAGCAGTATCACCAGCTGTCGAGGCTCGTCGACCGGCTCTCCCACCGACTCCAGCGCCACTACAAGCTCGTCGAACTTGTCGATGTGAGCAGCCATGGTTGCGTCGCTTTCCATCTTGAACTCGTGCAGACTTCTAGTCACGATGACGCGGTTCTGCAGACTCTTTCGGTGATGGTACTCGCTGAGGGTATCCCATGCCTCCTTCGCCGTGCGGGCCAAACGAATCTTGGTCTGGTGCTCGATCTCGACTCCTTGAGCGATGATCGCCAACGCCTTCATGTCGTCAGTCTTCCACTGCGCGTCCATCGCGCCAGATGGCCCCATTGTTGAAGACACGTGTATCTTCCTTAGGTATACACGTTAAGCCGAGCAGCGCATCACACCATGATGGACGCTCGGCTTAACGTGTGTCTGCTTCTCTATACCACAAAAACTCGGCTCTACCACTTGTAGAGCATCAGTGTTGGTCCGAGATCACGCCAGCCGCAATTCTGGTCTACTCTGCTCATGCTAACAGTCTTTCCACGCTGGGAATTGTGACACGTGTGACATACGGATGTGAACGGTTTGATGTAGCGTCTAGCGTCTCTTGTCCAAGGCTGTAGAGTTCCATGTTCCACGCCTACCTTTCACCTTGTATATCCCACTAAAGAAGCGGTGCCAGCTTCGCTGGCACACCAGCATCCTTTTAGGTAATATTTTTCAATGTAAGCTGCTTAGTTCCATAAATTATAACGTCCTCCTAATTAACCTAAAAGGGAGAGAATATCACAGAGAAGGATAGAGGACGAATGTTTACGACCATTCTCGTTGCTTGTACATAGCGTCAATATATTTTTTGTATGACGTGACTGTAATCATTTTCACATGTACTTCATGCTAAATTTTCGAAAGACGAAGTGTATTTTTGCCCTTCTTGGCTATATTTTCCCCCCTTCATCTTCTTGTCCAGGGTATACCCACCCAACCGTCCGTAGGAGGCCAGTCATTGCACTGACCCCGTCGTCATCCACTGTAAACTTGATGACCTCTCGCTGGGACGGGGTTTCCGTCTCGCTACTCCACGACTGTAGCCGGACCTTCTGCTGCAGCGGTAGCAAGTCAAAGTCCTCTTCAAACATGCAATTACACATTAGCGGTAGCTGGGGGACACGGTCCTGTTGTTGTAGCATGACCGTCGCACGCGCGAGTATCCACATGAGCGGGACAATGTCTTTCTTGTTGGCGTGCATGCCCGTCACGCCGACGACACTGACCTCTTCAAACTCGGTGAGATTCCGCTTGGAGCATGCAAACGTGTCCACTAGGAGGTTCGTAGTGGCGCGCGACTGCAAGTCTTCGTCCAAACCCGATAAGGAGACGGAGAGTGGCACGACCAACGTTTCTTGCTTAAAAGGGATAGCAAACCACGTGACGGATTGCCAGACAGTCCCTTCTTCGTCGAGTAGGTCCGTCTGGACGGTAAACTCGAGCTCGGTCTCGAGAAATCGTTTTTCCGTGAGAACCATAATGCACTACAAGAGCATAGAGAGAGAGCAACATGAGCTTCCGAGGCTGATCGAGACATGGTACAAAGTTAGAGGAGAGTGGGGCGCACCGTGAGCTCTGGCGCCCTCGCGATGTGCCCGTCCTGCGCAGGGAAGCTCATGTTCAATGGACGCAGCTGCACAACCGTAAGCGCTTTGAGGCGCATGCTGCGCACACTCGCTGGAAAGTGCGAATTGCCAAAGAGTTGAAGGAAGAGGCTCCCAATTGCCACTTGTGGAAAGAGAAAAGGCAGTTGATCCAGCGCGAGCTTGGGCACACTGAGCGACGTGGCCAGCTTGGCGAAGTCGGCCGAGACCAACGCAAATGGACACTGCAGCGTGATGCGCGGGCACGGACTGCGCAAGATGGTAGTCTGCCAGCCCCGGCGCGTCAGCGGCGACAACCAGCAGCGCCAGCGGAACTCGCGCGTGCCGAGGTCAGCGGGCGCGGGCAAGGCCGCGTACGTTTGGCCAATGTCATGCTCCCACGTGATTATCACAAAGGCGACGAGGAGCGAGACCGCTACGAACACCAGCAGCGAGACGCCGAGCAGGATCGCTAGCATGACGGTATACTTAAGTACATTTGTGTACCTCCACTTGTACTACATGTATTATAAAGACTAAGTACACAAATTCCCATCCATATGCTCTCCGTCGGCCATGCCACGCGCTCGTTCCACCGCAGCTGCTCGAGATCGCGTGTGCGTGCACCCAAGAGGTCGTCGATAACGAGCGTTCACGCGTACGCAGACGGCGCATCTCGTGGCAATCCCGGCCGGAGTGGCTGCGGGGCCTTACTCGTGGATCCTTTGACGGGACGCGTGCTCGCCACCGACACGAAGTACGTGGGTGATAACAAGACGAACAACGAGGCAGAGTACCATGGACTCGTGTTGGCACTGCAACTCGCGCATCGCTATCAAGCCATCCACGTGCATGTGCACATGGACTCGCAGCTCATCGTGCGACAGATGCAGGACCGGTACCGCGTGCGAGCCACCAACTTGTGGAAACTGCACCAGCAATGCAAAAAGCTCAGTGCGGCGCTCCCGTTTGTGACATTTATCCACGTGGATCGAGACAATAATGTCGCGGCGGACCGTCTCGCGAACGAAGCGATCCAAGATTCAGGACCGAGTTAGGTAAAACGACCAGGAACAAATGCGTCGAGTCACTGGTGTATGTGTATATCTATATTGTATCTGGTAAGAGTTTGCAAAGGACGGATAGAACATGGCGCTTCTTCGCTCATGCCACGTCTTGTCTCTCCAACTTGACGCGTTCGAGGCCTTGATGTAACTTTCGCACCATGCGCACAACATGCGGAACGGATCGATACCCGAGCCCACAATTCGTCTGGTGCGCTTTGGCCTCACACGTTTCGGGCGTCATGTGGTTCCAAAATTTCGAAATCAGTACCCGCGCATACTCGAGCGTCGCTAACATGTAATGCCGTTCCATTGCCTCAAAGGGATACATGGCCTGCAAATGCATGCCACGCTCTTGTAAGGCCACGTCCAGCTTGTCGTAATAAAACCGAAGCAACGCGAGCTCGTGCGCGTCGCTCTCGACGTGCAACATACTCACAGACGTATTCAGTAGATTCGCCACGTCCAGGACCCCAAGCCCCACGCCACTCCATTGCCAATCAAATGCCACGACGGCACGGGACGGCGCTTCAAAGGCCAAATTGCTGCTCTTATAGTCTCCATGTACAAACGTACTTAACTGAGTTGTCGTGGCCGTCGAGAGACAAGCACTGATATACGCCGCTTGGTGGACCATTCGCGCCCCCAGTGATTCGAGTTCCGCGCGCGGTGGGAGACACGACTGCGCCTTGAAAATGGCCTCCCAGCTACGAAGCATGCGTGGCCAAATCTCCAACGCTTGGGCGAGTTCCTTGTCCCCACGTTTCGGATATGTCCACCAACACGGCGCCGAGGTCACGCGAGCTTTGGCACACTCTCTCTGACCTTGTGGTCCCCATGTTGACGCATGCAAGTGGACGAGGTACGTCAACGCTTGCTGTGTATCCACGAGCTCGAGACAATCGGCAGCCTCGTAGCGACCGAGTGGGGTCGAAGCGATTGCCTCCACTGCGTCGAAACACTCGAGGAGCATCAAAAAGTTTTCCGGATCCGAGATACTCGTTTCAACGTTTGTGTCAGTAGCCACGAGGTTGGACGTGCAATGGCCAAAAGCGTTGCTCTGGAATACTGCAAGGGGTCGAATGAGACGCACTCCGTGCGCTTGTAAGAAGGACGCAAAGTGCGCGTAAAAGTTACTTTCCGTACAGTAGGAAGCAATGTCGCACTTCCAGTTTTCAGCGGATCTCGGGGCCAAGTCGTTCTTGACGGATTTCTTGAGAAACACTGTTATCATGGACCGATCGTCGTCTTCAAACTGGACATGGAGTTTGGCTACGCTCGAGTGTTTACCTTGATGGATTGAACCGGGCGCAAGCTCTACCGCTGACACTTGTCGAGTGGGAAAAACACATTCTTGAAACCATTGCGGCGTCATGGTCCGTCCATCGAGTGCACTGCTTACCGAACGCGCATGCACAACAGACGCTCAAGATGAGACCACAGTGATTGTTTCGATTTGCCTAGCTAGCACTCTCAAACGGAGCTCGGACTCTGTACCTCATGATGGAAGCTTCCGCTGTTACTTCAGTCACGGTATTGACAATCATCTCGTGTACTTGGGCATCTAGACACGCTACCAGTCCATGCTCGTTGTCAAAGTCGGGCGCATTGCCAATAGGGTCGTACACATACACGTTGCCATGTCGATCCGTGAGTCGACCGCCTAGCGCTTCAAGTAGCGGTTCCATGGCACAGATATCCCACTTCCGAGTCGCTGCTTTAAAGCGAAAGAAGGCGTCACATTCTCCGCGTAGTACACGGAGCACCATCGTGCCTGTGGCCCCCCCTGTTTGAATCGTCGATGGCTTTAGACGTACTAAAGCCTTGTCAATCAACTCGCACTCTGTCGAAGACACGATGCAAACGAGCTGTCGCGTGGGATAGAGACACGGTGGCTTGCTCACTGTGGTGTGTATAGTCTGCGTTTCGCACGCTGCATGTTCGCTACGAAAGACGCCGAGACGGGGGCCACCTACGTAAAAAGGTGAGAGAAGTTACACAATAAGGTAGAGGACAGGGTATATACCACAACAAAATGAAGGCAGTGGTCGTACCCCAATAGGTTACACCGTGGGGTCCATGGAACGGGAGATGCATGACCCCCGCTATCGGACGTTGCTGATACGAGATGCCAATGAGCACGGACACTTCGTCGTACTTTTTCGCAGCAAAGCGTTTCGTCCCATCTAGTGGATCAATCCACAAGACGAGCTCGTTCCAGTCCAGAACGGGATTCGGCGTCTCGTCACGTATGACGTGGTCAAGGACATGCAGATCGCACTGGACCACGTCCTCTGGAGCGGGCAGAGCAAGTTCACCTTCTTCTCCTACGATCGTTACGAGAGGAAACGCGTGACGGAGAGCCGAAACCATGCGCTGTTGCGAGCGACGGTCGGCGATTGTCTGGGGATCGTAACCTCCCGCTTGTTTATTCACCAGATCAAGCGCAATGTGCTGTTGCACGACATCGCGAATCACGCGACCACCCAAGACACTGGCAGAGTAGCAGGCGGACAGTAATGGACGCAAGAAAGGGCTGGATGCGGTCGAACTCATGGACAAGAGCAAAGGAGGAAGGCAAAGCTGTAGGGACACTTGTTACACGTAACCACTAAATGATACCTGAAGATCATTTATACTACTAATTTAAAAAGGTATAACTCCAGGTTATTTATACTACAAATTTAGAAAGGTATAATATATAGCATGACGTGATTCTCATGCTAGTACATTTTAGGAAGGGAATTGATCGGGCCAGACCCCCCAAGTTGATCGGGCCACACCCCCTGCCCTTTTATGTCCAAATGCGTCAACTATGGGTAAGTTTTGGGCTTCCGAAATGAGCCTTTAAATTATGCTAGCTTTATTAAGTTGACATACGCAATAATTTTGGCCCTAGACAAGAATGAGGAAAAAGGTGCTTCTAGCCGGGCTTTGTCATCGGGTTAAGTATCTCGGCCGATGCCCGCAACGCGAGTGTCAATGCGCTCTATGCGTCCCAAACGGGCCTCACGCTGCACGACCCCGTGTACTATCCCGAACCGACACAGTATAACGCCCTCCACAACGCCTTCCACGCCTACGTCCTCACCCTCTTCCGGCTCGCGGGCTGGGACGACCGCACGGCGGCGGCGCACACGTCGCGCGTCCTGCGCTTTGAAGAGACGCTCGCGTCCTTCTACGTCCCGAAAAAAACGCTCCAAGATCCCTCGCCGCGTACACGCGCGTGTAATTGCAACGGGCCGTGGCCACGTATCCCCACACGCTCGGCCACTACATGAACGGCACGGGCCTCTTGTCGTCCATGCTCGACGACGACGACGCGTACGTCATCATTGAGACGCCCCGGTACTTTCAACAACCCGAAGGCTTTGTCACAGACGCCACCACGACGCTCGATACGTTGCAGGCCGTTCTCACGTTTCACACTCTCAGTACGTACGCAGGGGCCCTGAGTGACGCGCTCGTCGAGGCGAATTTTGTCTTTTTTTGGACGCACGTTTTGCGGCCAAGCCGCGCGCGCGCCACGATGACAAGTCTGTGTCGACACCGTCAGTGACAAGCTTCCCACGCTGGTCGGGAAATATTATGCGCTCGTGCGCTTCGATTGCGTGAGTCACGACGTCGCGCGCGACTTGATGGCGACGATGCACCGGGCGTGGGCCACGACGCTCACCCGGGTCGCGTGGCTCGATACCGCGACGCAGCAAGCAGCCACGACGAAATTACGCGCCATAATCACGCGCCTCGGGCATGCGACGCAGTCCGAGCACGTGCCGTATGGAATCTACGCGGACGCACCGTTGGCGAAGAATCTCCTCACGATCAGGGCGCATCAATTTACCTTCGCGGTCAAAAAACTAGGCCGCCCCGTCGACCGGACCGAATGGGCCATGACGACTGCCGAAGTGAATGCTTACTACCAGCCCCGTGCGAATCAAATGGTCTTCCCAGCGGAGATTCTCCAGCCGCCGTTTTTCACCAAAGAGTACGATCCGGCGCGGAATTTCGGATCCTTTGGGAGCATCGTGGTCCATGAGCTAACGCACGGCTCCGATGCGACCGGGCGACACTATGACGCATCCGGTACGTTGCACGACTGGTGGAGTAACGAGACGGCGCACGAGCTTACCAAGCGGACACTGTCTCGTGGAGCAGTATGGGCGTTATAATGTGTCGAGCACAACGGACCCGACCCACGTCCTGGGCCACGTGAATGGACAGTATACCCTGAGTGAAAACATTGCGTTATTTGACGGACCTGCTTTAATCTTCAACGAGGCGTTCATTCGCACTCCCCTCGTTGCGGTGCCTGAACGCAGCGTCGTCAGAGACGATAAGTCCATCATCGTCGATCTATCGTGAAAATATCAATAAGAGCATTTATGTAGAAAACACCAGATTTAAGCGGAGCCGACTGAAGAAAAGAAAGTGACAAGCAGCAGGGCGTCCAGCGTGACCAGTGTTCCACATATAACGATAACATGTTGAAATGTTTCAGCATCCATCCTTGCGTAGATAGTTGGAAGCTCGAGTCGTAGATGTAAATATAAGGCTTCATTATACTGAGCGGGGTCAAGCTCGCGTTCCACGCGTATCAAGCGGCTCGGGCCACGTCCAACGCGACGGGGGACAAGCTCTTTTTCTTCTCGTTTGCCCAAACATGACTGTGAATACGGAATGCAAGACGCTTGACGAGCGATCTCCTCTTGACGAGATCTCCAGTTGACGATCGATCTCCTCTTGACGAGCGATCTCCTCTGCTGCAGCGGCTTCTGCTCGTAGCGTAGCCACCCGAGATCTCGCAATTGAACCGCGCCAGAAGCTCTGAATCTTCTTTTCCATAGAGCCCTGTAGCTCCTGTTGACCAGCGAGCTCCTCTTGACGAGCGATCTCCTCTTGACGAGCAGACTCCTTTGCTGCAGCGGCTTCAGCTCGTAGCGCAGCCACCTGGGATCGGGCAGTTGAACCGCGCCAAGTGCTCTGTATCTTTGTCGCCATAGATATCTGTAGCTTGTGTCGTGTTGATTTTTGAAATTCTGCCTCGAGCATCATGCTGGATAATTCACTTTGGGCTTGATACCGACGCCAAGCACACTGAAGTAAGAGAACAGCGTCCCGTCGCGTTTGCGCTTTTGCGATTGCTGCCTGCGTCCGAAACATAGTTTGAATTGCCGTTGCTGCAGCACGTTCCTTTCGACGACAAGCGACCTCTTTTTTTGCTTTCCAACCTGCTAGTCTAAGAGTCACAAACACCTGAATATCATGTGCCGCTGTCATCTGCTTTCTGTACGCTATCTGTGCTTGCGTAGAACGAACAAGAGACTGTAGTAATACCGCCGCAGTTTTTCGGACGGCAAGGGTAGTCTGATAACGATTCCACTGCACACGGCCACGCACAATCTTATGGATGACGACAGCGCACACTTGTTCATGTTGCCGTTGCTGACGCAGCTGTTCCAGTTGTTTCTGAGCTTGAATTCGTCGGAACGCCGTTTGCATTCGTATCGCAAGGTGGTAGGCAGCTTGAGGCTTCTGACTGTAAGCCTTGCGAGCGATTGTTCCACGCACACGAGTCTGAATCCGAGTAGCCATTTCGCTTTGACGTTTCAGTTCTTTACGCTTTTGCTCCTTTGTACGAAAATCTCGGTCGCCTAGTCCATACGATACGCCATTAAACGTCATGGGCTTCTTGTTCTGCTTCGCCACCTCCGCTGCAAGCAAAACAATTCAAGGTGACATTCAGCAACCGGAGAAAGACTAAAGACCAAGTAAGTCAAAAATGTACCAGCTCTGCGATCCATTTCTGCGAGAAGCAGATAGTGATAGTGACAGTGATGACTCCGACATGGGAAACGCATCCGTAGGTCGCCGAGTATTTGCTACGGCCAACGAAAAGTTCTTTTCCGACATGTAGCAGGTTGAGCTGTAAATTGATCCCCAACTACTTGTACTAGCAGCATGACAGTCTTTGTCGCGTGTAATAAATAGAAAAGCTTGATCTTGTTGTTCATTTTAATTTCGCCATTTTTTTGAGACTTTGCGTTCTTGACATGCCACAAAACAGACGAGATGGCAACCATAAAATCTGGGACCAGGCCGAGCCGTTTAGCACTTTCTTCTGTTTCAGACGTTGAGTTTTCAAACACTAACAAAATTATTGCGGATGTCAACTTAATAAAGCTAGTATAATTTAAAAGTTCATTTTGGAAGCCCAAAACTTACCCATGCTTGACGCATTTGTACATAAAAAGGAGGGGGTGCGGCCCGATCAACTTGGGGGGTGTGGCCCGATCAACTTGGGTGGTGTGGCCCGATCAATTCCCTTTAGGAATAGCTGTAGATTTGAAGATGTTATTCTTTACTTTTGCAGCGCAGAACCGCGTAGTATCGGTAATCAATCCTAGATTCAAACCGGAGACCGACTTGTCGCTGACGAGCGTATTACGACCAGTTTAGGTCCTACGTCCCTCTATGGGCTCTTCGTTGGACTCTTCCGACTAGATCATACTGACCTAATCTGTCGTGCTCTGGTAGGTTAGGATCTGCCACGCTGCATACCGGCGTTATCGAATCCTGGTCTTCCAGGTAAGCTTTTATCTCCAGTCATCCGCACCCATCTCTTGTAGTAATAATGAAGTCTTCGTGATGATGCGTAGCAAGCCTGATTTCACTAATCCCGATACAGATTTAGGTACAGTGTCTATTTTTTGCTGTTAATCACGGGTGTTAATCGGGTGACTTGTCCGCTGGTATTTGTAGATATTGGCCCTGCTTGACAGTTGGATCTGCTGAACCTCGTCGGGTATTTTTCAGCACAAAAGGTCCAAACTGATACCACCTAGCACGATGAAGTCCATCCCAAAATCGTATTCTGCCTAGATTATTTCTCAATCCAAGCTTTTTTGAAATGATAACCAGCAATCCCGCCAAGGTCAGATCCGCCGTGAGGGCTTTCTCCGATCCTGATCCATTCTATTCACTTAGCCACTTGAGTATTATGTGGATACGATTGACCAACAATGCCGAAACCTAGGGGCACGTGTGGGATAAACCTGATCTTGGGCCGACACGGATGTTCTACAAGTAGTAGAGCCAAAAAATTTGGCACACAGAAGTAGACAAGTAGAGCCGACTAGGTAAACGTAAGCTATCAGGTCAATTTTTGTTATGCAAACAGCAAGTTCGCGTGACATTTCGCTTTCAGATAAACTTTTCGCTAAGCTTCCTCGAACCATAACACCTTTTATATCCAAGCCAAGACGCCCGAAATAGTTACTTTGAAGAGCAACGGCAGCGTCGTGAAGAAGCAAGTACAAGATGGAGACTAAAATGAGTGGTTGGAATGCCAATTGCGTCGATCACACAGTATTTTATATTCCTGTGTTACAGCCACAGCGGGCAAGATCAGCTCGAATTTCTTGAAGACATTCAACTTTTGCTCCATGATGACGACGTGGTGATATTTAATCAAAGTGTTGTTGTGGAGCGACTCCCGAGTAACGATTCAATAATCAGAGCTTTGCCTCGGCTCACGGCAGTTCATTGCCGACCAGGAGCTCGGGTTTTAATCATAGACCAGCTAACACAGGCAAAGAAGACGCGCACGATGAGTGTGCCTCAGTATACACGTAGTTTCGGGAGTTTCTATGATTCCTTTTGTAGAGGAAAACATGCCCATCCCAAAAGCGGACTTGGTATGTTTCACAGCGGCATGCTTGCGGATCTCTTGCACCATGAGCTCGATCGCCATGCTAGAGCTTAGGATTTTGCAAGAATCGAGGCAAAATCCAACGTAATAAGAAGGAAGCGATCCTGCTGAAAGATACTTGACGTGGTCTACGCCGTAGCAAGACAAGAACAAAAAGGCAAATGGAAGGAGACACTAGCGTGGGCAAAATTTTGATCCAAACAGTACGATCCACCGACAAAATCCCAAACAGGCATGCTTTATGAGAAGAAAGGTCACTTGGCCGCCGAATGCTTTCGGAATCCGAAATTCGCCTTCAAAGAAGGTTAGCTAGGACCAGGGAGGAGAATGAAAGGAGTTGCCGGAATGCAAGATTAGCTAGCACAGATGGGCGCCATGATGGAGGTCTTGTGTCATCAGCAATCAAAAAGAAGACCAAAATGAGTTCCATGCGAATTAAAAGATGAACCTATTGACTTAGAGAAAGTGGTAAATCAGAGTGTGCAACAGATGTGTAAGTCCATCTTCCGTCGTCGCGCTACTACCCGGTTCTTTTTTTATCTTGATCCCGAAACCTTCTTGGAAATCGTGGTAATATTCATACCCGCACCATAGTATAGAGACCACAAGATCTCATAATGTGACACACAAACACCAAGGCTCACTCAGAATGCTGAGGGTATTCCGCTCTTCCACGACCTCGCGGATCTTCCTTCGCTTTAGAGCCTCTCTACCTTTACAAACGCAAACTTTTACTTGCCCGACGATCGCATCCTTGTAGTGGTGATCTTGATCTAGATGCTTGGATCGTTTGATGTCCCGATGTTGTCCTCCCCTCCCTGGCTCTCTCTATCTTGCGATCGGCCATGCGCAGCATCGAAAGAAAGGCTCAGGATCGGAATCTTCTGCTCACTAGCAGTGTCTGTGCTCGTCCCTCAATCTGTTGTTATGTAGCTACAACAGTCACTTCTAGTACACGAGGCTTTTGTTCGTGACTGCGTCGCGCTTTCTGTCATGACATTTTCTTTGATCGCCGTCCAGGATATTGGGCTATCTTGCATAAAGAATACACTCTTGAAATGTGGCCATTAGTCTGGAAGAGCTGATAGATGTTTTACTTGGTTTCTCTTGACGCTCCACTTATCCGCTAGGGCCTTTAGCTTGGTGAGATGTAGCATAATGTCTTGGCCGTCTTCGTACTGAACTTGAATGCATTGTTCTATAAGATCCAGTTTTTGACTACGTATGGGCACTCTAGATGCTCGAAGATTCATTAGCATAACGCTTTCCACCCACGGTGACTACCAGATCCTTCTTCAGCGTATATAGTAAGTGTTTAAACGTTTCCTTGTCCATTTCGCGTAAATCTGAAGAAACTTGAGTCGTTGTTGTCGATTTTAACCTTGAATCTACTGAATTTGTCTTACTTGATTTTTGTCGCCATCAAGTATCCGTTTGCAACGAGAACAACACCCAAAGACAGCACGTCGACAGTAGATAAAAATAACCAAATCAGGGACTTGCCCAATCGAATGTGTATTAAGAAGTGATTATCTTCCTAACATGTAATATGCATGGGTTGAAGCTTATTGCGATACTATATCTGTCGTGTAATTAACACCAAATATTAGTACCCAATTAAGTGGGTACTTGGGTCAAAACTAGCATTGATAAAAATGAAGATTACCTTGGTACCGTGATCCATAAAAACTGGTACAATGTGCATATTTTTCAACAGTAAGAAAGGTTTAGCAGCGTTATCTCGGCGCCAGAAGTCTTTCCTCGTTGTTGACAACAAGCATGGACCTCACTCGAGCCTTGCAAGCAGTATCGTTGCTTCTCTCCAACCTTTGTTAACTGTTCCTCTTCATTATCTTGAGAGCGTTGGGCTCATAACCAAATGAGTTGAGGAATGTGAAAAGAAAATGTAAAGCATATCACAACAATTGCGACTGTTTGCGCGATCAATACTTCAATTGCATGAATGGCTAGGTCGGAAGTGAATCTTGCCAGTCAGTTAGTTGGACGTTCACTTCGGTTTCAGCAGACAGCCCACATTTGCACTGCTTTTTCTGCCTAACTCGAACTGACATGTAAAATGTATCCGATTGACAAACTTTAACTTGTCCATTTTATTTTACAAGACGGACGATGACTAAACTATTCAGTACTTAGTATATTCGACAGCGTGCTGTTAGTACAATACGGTTTTATTACTTGCTGCAAAACTGCTGGGATTACGCTCTGGCTTCCGCCGATACAAAAGAACCGACCGTCGTCGAATGATTCACTGCTCACTACGGGACCGGAAGGTCCAGTGTTCCTTCCCGGGCCAATCTAACTTGGTTGGTTTCATCAAGAAGTGTAATATGACGAAACAAACCGATACTACATTAAATTGAGGGACGTATATATTATGAAATTCTATCCGCTTAAACCCCCTTAAACCACGTTACTCATTATGTGCATAACAGCTTCACCACTGGCGCCAGTCACCGGATCAGTATTGCGTGCTTGCACCATGTTGACCGCTCTATCCCTCCATGTATCCAGTACAACCCATGGGTCCACCACCAGGCGTGAAGCGGTTGCTTACTGTCGGCGCCTGTTTACTGTACGAAGGTGTAACCCTCAACATTGACCCTTTTGCGTCGACAATGTTCGAATTCGAGTTTTCACCCTTTGCGGTAAAATCTGCTAGGTGACGTGCGTTCACATCCGATGGGAGAAGAACAATTAGTGCGTGCGTTTCTTCAGCCTAGAGCGGGCTCATTGAATACATGTTTGGGCTCCAGATGTACCGAAGTTGCCTTTACCTGAGTCGCAACGAAAGCGACTAGGGTCGCAAGACGACTGACGACCAGCCCTGAAGTTTTTTTTTATCGTAAGTTAGACTAAAAATTGCCTAAAGTTCTGAGAAAACGTTACTTTCTCCCATACAAACGCCAAAACTCACGTCATAAATTCAAAACAGCCGCCAAAAATTCTCTAGATGACACTCATATGCCCTGCCCAGCTGGTGGAGAGGATCCCGTTACTTTCTCGATCGCCGGTCGGGGCTTCATAGCATCAAGATTTGCGTGTACGTGAGAGCAGCAATAAAACTGCCATTCCACATTTCACTCACTGAGCAACGCATAGCGACATTTCCCAATTAAACTGTCGGTTCATCTTTTGCATCCTTTTCCCTTCAAGTATGCCGTACGAAAGCTTCACGCCACAACAGCAAGTGGAAATCACGGAAATCGTGCAGAACTCTGCCACGAATGCTTGGATGTACGTGCTGCGCGTACAGCGTGGCAATACGAGCATATACTTCTCACCACGTGGTCCAATTGAAGACGGATTCAGTCATGAATATGTCATCAGTCGCCGCTTCAGTGAGTTCAAGCGGCTTCACGCGACACTGACATCCGTCATGGGCGACGCGCTGACGCCATTACCAGCCGATGGACTCATGACGCTCATATTGGCGGATGATCCAGCGTTATTGGACGAGCGGCGTCAAGTCTTGACCCAGATTGTCGTGGACATTCTGAAACACCCCGTGGCACGCGATCTACCTGACGTTCTGGAATTTCTGGGTCATGAGTCCACCAGCGCTAAAGTTTTGGCTCCTCTCTCAGGTCAGTGTACACGCTCAATCCATAAGACGTCGAGTCCCGCCTGGACACGATACCGGACATCGGTCATGTCGTCGTAAAAATCGGATGATGTGGATGGATATCCAAAACAACAGTCTGTCGGCAGTCTGCGCTCCATAGAATATTTAACTACATAGAATGAACAACCATGAAACAACTGAATTGCTTTCTTGAAAAGTGGGATCGCGTCACTACCCAGACAACACCTGTACATACATGGTATACGTAGTAAATCTTGGAACACCAAGAGATCATCGACTCTATGAATCGTACAAGATTGAATTCGATTATGTAATTGGTTAGAATAATATATAATAGAATGGAGTATCCGTGGTCCTTTTTATAGGGATATATGTTAATAATTACATACCTTTTTTTATGTGGACTTTGTATTCATACGCCTTGCGAGACAATCTGTCATGGTCGACATAAACTCAATACCAAGGTAAATTCCAACATACATACCGCATCATCATTAATGTTACGTTACAAATTTAAATCAAATGAATCCAACATCGAATACTGCCTATCTAAAGTGATGTTTGGATCGACTGTTGGCCAATAACAAATTATGAAATAATACCACACGATCCCAGAAGCTGTTTTAAAGGTTTTTCGACCAACGTATTTTCCGATCCGATACTACTGAGTCCGAAAGCGCATGTGCAGCGTCAAAAAGGGGGTGAAGAAATCCACTTAATGTCAAACAACGAAGAGGCCGATGTTCTAGTTCTCACTTGAGGAGCCGGTAGCTTGCTGTTTCCATATCTCAGCCAAATCATTCGCCTTCCACCCATTCCGTTCAGTAAATACCGCATCCCGGAGGTCCTGGAAGAACCGCTCGATTAAAACTGTTTTCCCTAGTTCCAGCAAGAACCTGGCGAATCCCAGCACCACAAGCATTAAAATCAACTGGGTCAGCATCTCTCTTTGTGTGTTTAGACCGCGCGCTTTGGACCCGAAACGTGCTCAAAATGTTATGTCCAGTTGGAGTTTGCGACGGGGATTGACAGAGTTTTTCTTAACGGTAGCTTCGTCTTTTTCCAGATTTAATTCCATAGTCGCAACCCATCACACCCGTTCACGGTACCACATTAAACGCTTTATCGATATTACGTTGAATTTTATACTATTTAAAAAGGGGGCGCGCTAGAGCGAAACCAAAAAATGATAGAGCCAAACCATCGCGCTCCCGATTTAGGGTCACCCTACCCGCACCTAGAACTAGGTTAATATTCAGTTAATATAGTTCTATTTCAATATTCTTATGGAGGGATTCCGACGCGTCCGGACGCCCCCTGGAAGCCCTTGATGCAATTACCCACGGCAATTGGCACGGCTGTGTGTCCTATGAAGCGCGTCACGACGCGCTAGTGCTCGTGGATCGAGGCAAGTGTTCCGTTGTCGCGCAAGCCATGCAAACGCAGGCGGCACGAGCGCACGGATTAATCGTGCGAGGGACGAATGAGGACGTGTACGAGGTCATTCGTCGAGAGCACGATCCAGCTTCCAAGCCCGTGTTTGAGTATGACTGTAGTCGAGGCGAAACGTTTGTCGCGAGTCTGGAGCGGTGGCCTCATTCCAGTGCTCTATGCCCTCGCTGGTGCCGCGACCATGGCCCAGGTCGTGACGACACCCGTCGTGGACACGTGGCTGCCATCGTTGGCGGAGCGTGAGCTTTCTCTCCGTGGTGGGCGACACGGTGCGGTGCGCGGACATCCTAAGCTTAATCCCTTCGAGTGCGCTCGCACTCGTGTGGTACGTGCACCGACGGACGTATTGAGTCTATCAATGTTGGAAGAGTGTGTAGCCATTTTTGGTTTTGCACTCTTCCGGAATGGTGGAATCCCATTGGCTGTTTGGATCGGTATACATTTTTCATGTTTACGGCGGTTACTGATTTAAGTCGCGTTAGGTACCGGATAGCTACTTAAGTAACCTTAAATAATATACTTACTTTTCTATTTGCTTTTATATAGTGAGTACGCCTACTGAACTCTTCTACGGCTACGGCGCGCGCGCACCAGTTTGACACCTTCCACTGATCCTCCCACGCTGAAATTTTATCAGCAGGTGAGTCTTGATCGCGTGAAGTGAACGCAACGTTTTCTGTGCCATTTTAACAGGTTATGAGCCCAAGTTGTGCCAAGTAGTCAAGTGAATTGTTCTTGGTTTTTCAAGTGTACTTACGTGGATTTTTTCGTGGTTACGTTACGTGGATCTGGTGGAAAGTCCCCTGTCGACAGGGCCAGTTGAATTACGTGACTGATTGAAGTGTTTGAAATTGATTGGAGATGGTTGACTCCGATGGAGACGATGTGCCCTCCGCCAGTGATTTTAAGGCGTTGGTGCAGAGTCTGAAGGAAGTGGCGACCCGCCTGACTGCTATTGAGGATGTACAGGCCCGGCAGTCACTTCCGAGTGTGTCCTCCGGGTCCAGGAAAGGGTCACCAGTACGGGTGCAGGACGCCGGGTTCAGGGACAGCCTACAAAACTACCGTCCGTTCGGCCATCAGATGACTCTGAACGACCTGGCCGAGGACGAAGGGGTGGAGGTCGGTGCTAGGCCACACCCGCAAGTGAACGCAGCACCTCGCGGAGTGCCGGTCGGCATGCAAGGTGTGGGCGGGGCTGGTGCACCCATAGGGCAAGCAAATATGCCGGTGCACCAAGCCGGGTACAAAATACCCAAACTAAGTATTGAGAAGTTTTCGGGGCGCGAGGTGTATCCCGGCCTCGGTGCAGGGTACCGCCAATGGGCGTACCTGTTCATGGAAGCGGTTGAAATCGGCGAGTTGACGTCCGGTTTTCAATGGAGCGAGCGACTCAAGGTCAACAAATTTGGCGAACATCTTGAAGGCACTGCCGCGGAATATTTTCGCTCGAACATTGGTTCGTGGTGGCAAGTGCGGCCGCAGTTGACTTACGTCATGGAGCAGATGTGGTTGGGATTCAAGGTTAACATATCCCACCACCAAGCTGCGGCCTGGTTTGCTACGGAAAAGGATGCGAGACGCTCCTGGACCGAACATTATCTATACCTAGTAGCTCTGGCTCGCGAAAGCGGGTCGAGCGAAAAGTTAATTGTTGAAAATATCGTCAAGTTCGCTGCGCCCCGATTGAAGGTGATGCTGATGGCCAGGTATGATCCTGGCAGACAGGACTACCTGGGCCACGCTCAAGAACTGATCGCCTGGGCGCAGGAACTGGAAGATGATGCGTTCAAGGGCAGACAGGCTGTTAAGTTGCAGGCGCATGCCGCAACATCGGTTAAGGGTCGCCGGGTATGCTATACATGCGGTGACGAGGGGCATATACAAAAGTATTGCCCCGAAAAGCGTCGCAAAGGTGACGGAAATGGGAACCAAGCGATGAAGCGTGGCGGAAACGACAAGGCGTCGAAGCGTTTCGTGTTATCTACTGTGGATTCCAGCATCGACGCGGATATTAATGCATGTGGAACCGATGACGATAACGAGAATATATGGATCATTGACAGCGGTGCGAGCAGGCACCTGGTTTCAAATGTTGATTTGCTAGATGATGCAAAGGAGTGCGGTCCTAGTGACACGTTCACATTGCCTAATGGTGGCACCCTGAAAGCTGCTATGGTCGGCAGCCTTACGCTGCGGGCGTGCGATGCAAGTGAAACGGTCGTTGTTTTGACCGAAGTATACTTCGCACCGAAACTCGCGAAAAATCTGATATCGCTTGGTAGATTACGCGAAAAGGGCTGTGCAATTGTCGATGACGGTCACAAGCTGCGTGTTATGGTCAAAGAACAGAAGTTGTTCTATGTGGTGACGCACGGGTCAGTTTTTGTGGCAAAATTGAAGGCCGAAAAAACAGATGGAATTTCAAAAAGTTTTGAAAGCATGGTTGTAAACAGTGTGCTGGAGGATGTCGATTCCGACGCACACACTGGGAGTCTGCATCACTTCCACGTGCGGCTGGGTCACCTGGCCTACGACACTGTCGAAAGGCTGGCGAAAGACCCCAGGTCAGGCATCGTGCTCAACGACATGAGCAGGCCGAATTGCCTGACCTGTGCTGAAGGCAAGGGCACAAGGAAAGCGCAACCGAAGACAGACTCGGGAGCTAACGCACCGATTGATCGCATCGGGGGTGTAATATGCAGTGACCTCAAAGGTCCTATCACCCCCCGCGATAGGCGCGGCAACCGATATTTGGTTGTTTTCGTCGACCATTTCTCGAATTATGTGCGCGTTTTTGCGGCGCGCACCAAGGACAAGGCCGCACGAATGTTTGGACACTTCATTGCATGGTTTGAGAACGAGTTCTCATGCAGAGTGCACGTCCTGCGCACCGACGGTGGTGGCGAGTACCAGAATGTTGATCTGTTTTGCAAACAGACTGGTATTCGTCGCCAGGTTACCGAACCCGGCACACCGGCGTCAAATGGCAAGGCGGAGCGCATGAACCGAACCATTTTTAACATGGTTCGGTGCATGATATTCGGATCGGGTGTTCCATTGACGTATTGGTCGGAGGAGGCTGAGTATGCGGCATATATACTCAACCGCACCCCGACAAGGTCAAACACCGGTCGAATTTCGCCCCTAGAAGTACTCACCGGCAAGCGGCCGGCGGTGAATGATATCGTGGTTTTCGGGTCCCCGTGCATGGTTTGGCGGGACCCGAAGAAGAAGGCGTTGTCGAAGCACGCAGAACGCGCACTTATCCTTGGCAAGAGCGACGAAACCAAGGGGTATAAAGTGTTGCTGATTAAGGACAGAGTGGTCGCAGTGACCAGGAACGTCACAGCGATCGAGACGCTAAGCGATGAGGCTAGCAACAAGATCACCAAGGTATTGGAAGGGGAATGCAGCCAAGAGCTCGAAGATTTGGCGGAATCTCGTGCCAGGGTCAACATTGCAAATGTACCAACTCCAGGGCAATCAAGTGATGGAATGCCGGAGACTGGAGCCGCGACAAAGGGCACGGAAACCGATGGTCAGGGCGCAAGGAAGTCGCGCCGAAAGACTAAGAAGACGCCTAAAGGACGTGATTATGAAGCGTCGAAGTTAAAAGGGACGGTTGCAAGAAGTGATGTTTCGAAAGCAGCCGATGAAAATGGCAAAAATACGGGAAACGCTCTATGCGTCTATGCTGTTTGCGAGCCAGATGTTGGGTCGTCAAGTGCGTTACCAATGCAGCCGGACCCCAAGAATTATCGAGAGGCGCATGGCGGCCCTCATTCGGTGATGTGGAAACACGCCGAAATGGAGGAGATCAAGTCACTCGAAGAGCTAGACACGTGGGACATCGTGTGCCGACCCGCCGGCAAGGTGCCTCTCCCGACCAAGTGGGTGTACAAGACGAAAGTCTGTGCAGACGGTTCGGTCGAGAGGTACAAGGCCAGGCTAGTTGCCAGAGGTGACAAGCAAGTTTTTGGAGACGATTACTTGTTCACGTTTTCAACCGTCATGGAGTTGAACAACGTAAAGTTGCTCTTGGTGCTGGCACAAGTATGGGGGGTAGCGGCACGCCATGGCGACGTGCCAAGTGCCTACCCCAAAGCGATGTCCGAAAGCAATGTGGAGATATACCTGCAAGTGCCACAAGGTATGGAAATCACGGACAAGAAATTACGTGACTATGGTGTGAAATCGCCAAAGGAGCTCGCGCTCAAATTGAAACGAAACCTGTATGGTTTGAAGCAAGCTGGACGCCTGTGGCATCAATGTCTGTGCGAGGCATTGATGAAGTTTGATTTCGTGCAGTGTGTCACGGACACATGCATTTTCGTAAAACATGTTGGAAACGAAACTGCTGTGGTCGGAGCGTACGTTGACGACCTCCTGATCACCGGCACTAGTGATCAAATGGTTGATGAATTTTTCAAGGACATGCAAGTGTTAGAACTAAAGGATTTGGGACGTGTCACGAAGTTTCTCGGTATTCGGATCGATGGGAATCCGAGGGATGGATATACACTGGACCAAGAGTCGACGATCAAAGAAATTCTGATCACACATAAGCTGGAGAAAATAAATCCGGCACGCACGCCGGTGCTAATGCTCGATGATGACAAGGATTTTCAAGAGCGATTGCCATTGCAACCAAGGGGCAACCTGCCCAGTATCAAGCACTTTCAATCGCTGGTGGGCAGCCTGCTGTGGGTCGCGAGGTGCACACGTCCTGACGTTTCGTTCGCTGTGCACCGCGCCACAAGAAAGACCCACGCACCCACCATAGGTGATTACAAGATTGCAAAAAGGGTGCTCAAGTACCTCAAGGGAACGAGCAACCTGAAACTGGTTTTGAAGCACGACGAGGATCTGCCGATGCCGCTACGCATCATGGTGTACAGCGATGCGGATTTTGCGGCGGACAAGGCAGACAGAAAGAGTGTTTCAGCGATGGTGCTTTTCGTTAATGGTATGCTTGTGAGCTGGGCCTGCAAGAAGCAGACAGCGGTGGCATTGTCAACAGCAGAAGCGGAATTTGTTGCTGCTGCAGTAGCTGGCAAGGAGGCGCTGGGTCTGAGAGAGTTGCTTGCGGAAATTGGTATGCACTCGAAGACACCATTAGTGTTCAAGATGGACAACCAAGCCGCCATCAAGCAATTGGAGGACGAGTCGAGCGCTGCTAGCACGAAGCACGTCGACATCAAGCTCAAATTTCTAAAGGACTTCACGAGGAAGGGCATTGTTTCAGCTAGTCACGTGCCAAGTGTGGATATGCTAGCTGATCTACTGACCAAGGACCTCAATGCGCCAAGGATTCAAGTGTTGCGTGCAGCGCTAGGATTGCAGTGACGATGGTGCAGCCTCCGGTCTTCCAGGAGGAGTGTTGGAAGAGTGTGTAGCCATTTTTGGTTTTGCACTCTTCCGGAATGGTGGAATCCCATTGGCTGTTTGGATCGGTATACATTTTTCATGTTTACGGCGGTTACTGATTTAAGTCGCGTTAGGTACCGGATAGCTACTTAAGTAACCTTAAATAATATACTTACTTTTCCTTTTGCTTTTATATAGTGAGTACGCCTACTGAACTCTTCTACGGCTACGGCGCGCGCGCACCAGTTTGACACCTTCCACTGATCCTCCCACGCTGAAATTTTATCAGCAGGTGAGTCTTGATCGTGTGAAGTGAACGCAACGTTTTCTGTGCCATTTTAACAATCAAGACCTCATGGGCATCTGTCTCTGCGTGGCCTTCTTACGCACGGTGGTGTCGTAAAGCGGATTTTTTATTAGGCTAAAATAGGGTCTAATGTTGGACATTTTATTAGGCCCATAGGGGGCTTAATATTATGACTAATATTAGGACCTAAATTAGGGGCCTGATAGTGGACGCAGATAGTTGATACAGTAGTACATAACTAGGTACCGCCATGTGTACCACGGTGGGTACAGTAGTACGTACCACCGTGGTCTACATAGACAGGATATAGAAGGGACACGGAAGATGTGCTGATTACTTACAGGTACGCGGCGGACACCAGCGGAACAAACAAGGAACAAGCGGAAAAATCAGGTCGACTGATGGACGGAAGGCGTTTCGAATGGACGATGCGGATTGGTTGAAAGTAGGAACAGGTTAAATATAAGCGTTTAATTGCTAATATAGTTCTCCTTTTGCGTACGATCGCGCTGATCGTTTTTTTGGGAAGGCACCTTTGCGCCCCCACCTTATTGAAACCTCTACGTCCCGGGCGGGAGCACTAAGTGCGTTTTAGGCCCACCGGTTGGCGTAGAGTGTGAGAACTCACCCCGCAACTTCGCCCGCAGTGTCTGCGGTTTTTCGTTTAAAGGTTTTTGGTTTTGGGAACGTGATCGAGCAGTGCTCTCACCTCTTCCCCGTGAAATTAACGTTTGGCCCCTAGAGTTCGGCTGCTTTAAGCGCCCCACGGGAACTCTAGGTGGATTTTAATATAAATACATTTTCCTCATATAGTCCAGGCCAGGAGCGCATTGACTTGGGCGTTCCTTAGCTGTTTGACGGCTTAGAGGATCCGCGATCAGGCAGTGAAGACTTCCGCTGCCTGATAAAAAAGTTGAAGAATTTAAAAAAATTACCTTTTTGGTTGTTTTTATTTTTTCATTTTTATTTATTGGAATTTTATTAGTTATTTTCGGGGAATCAAGTACCCCCTACCGATCAACACCTGATCGACACTTTTTGCGAATCGTGATCGTGATCGCTGATCGCAAATCGCGCCAACTGCTACTTGAACGACTTCCGGTGCTTGATCAAGTCTAATCAAGGTATATTACGACTGGGCAGCAGTTTTTAGCCCCTGATCGAGCCTTTCAGTACCAGATCGCACTTTCTATCAAGACACCTGATCGCATCTGCGATCAAGACAGAATATTGTTGATCGACGGTTATTAACGTCAGCCAAAGCCTGATCAAGCCTGATTACCACTGATCTACATCGTTTCAGGGCCTGATCGCGTCGGACTGCCGCCTGATCGCACTTGCAATCAAGACGGAATATTGCTGATCGTCGGTTATTAGCATTGGACCAAACTTGATCAAGCCTGATCGCGGCTAATTGACGTGGTTTAAGCACCTGATCGCACGTGATCACGCCTAATCGCATCGGTTGTATCGTCACAAGTTAGTTAATTCAATCTTGCACCAAGAATTCGCTGTGCGCTGTCCCCGCCACCTGAGGAGCGACCCACGCCTAGCCGTCGGGTACACAAGGTGAGCAAGAACACAAGCAGTCGAATACATCCGGAGGACCCCCTTCGTTAGTTGGCAGTCTGGGCGCCGTGGTACCGCCTGATCAAGTCTCAAAAACTTCTATCAGCCGCTCCACCACAGTGGCCTTCCCAATTTACGCGTCGCGACGCTGCTCTTATCGTTTTCCTGCTGCTACGACGTGTTCTTTGCGTTCGTGTCACCCCTCGTGTTTGGCTAGAGCGTGATGGAAGACGTGGCGACGGGGGGACCTGCCTCGCACACTAAACGAGGCTACCCCGAGCGTGGACTATTGCGAACTATACCCCGCCTATGCGCCGTGTGTGGACCCGGAACCCTTGTAGATGCTCCTGGTGCTCCCGCGCGTCTATAACTGGATGGGAGGCGTCTGCTTGCTCGGTCTCGGCGACGTGATCGTGCCTGGCCTGCTCTTGGTGTTCACGCTCAGATACGATGACGCCCATGGGGGATGTAACGGGGTTACATTTAGTTACGTGGGTGTATATAAACACACAACGGTTAGGGTAAAGTATTGGCCGGTCCGAAAGGTTCGGAACTATTGGTTGTTTTAGCCAATCAGGACGGGAACCCTTGGTGAAGGCGTGGCACACAGGTGGTTTACATTGCATTTTCGGCTAGGTACAATAAGTAAGTTCTACCTATTATAGCATATATTTTACATTAGTTTATTAAGTTAGGCTAATTATATATTAAATAATAAATCAGTTTACAATCTACGCTATATCCTGCTAGACGCCCGACCAGGAACGGTCGAGCGTGCAGTGAGTGTCGTAGCAGGGGAGCACTTCCCCTAGCTACTCCTACTATGGAAAGCCTTAGAGTAAGGCGTTAGCGTACGCTAACAGTAAGCTCATGGAATCTTGTCCCCGAGTGAGAGAGCAATCTCACACTAAGCCCTTAGATCAGGGCGTATCGGTTAAATAGTGGCGTATCGCCGCTTAAGGAAAGTCTTTCTCTGTGCGCTAGCCTCACCGTGAGTTTACGCCCCGGCTACATCTGGTAGCACTTGTAGTCAATCCAACACCTGTGTTGGTAGACGGCACCCTCTGCAAAGGATGGACCAGGACGATTGGGATCAGCTAACCCCCGTCCAACAAGAAGCCTTTAAGAGGCTGGTACCCATATTGGGTCTGGAAGGCATTCGCCTCCAAGTGGAGCAGGGTATTAATACCGTGCGTGAGAGGGTGAACGCCCTCATCGCCCATGAGGCGAGTTTTCGCGGAAGTTATCCTACGTCTACGGTGGTGCGCCCTCCTAATAGAATTAAAAAAAAGGTGATAACCTTTTTGTGTGGCTTCGCGAGGTCGAAACAGGCTTCGCCACAGCGAATGTGATCGAGGATCACTTGCAAGTGGGACTTCCATTAACCCATCTTACGGGCAGAGCCCGTACATGGGCGTTTACGTGTCCGGATTCGGATACGGACGTGTTCCCGAACTGGGATTCTTTAAGCGAAAGCTTATGGACATGTACGCTACGCCTGATCTGGTTTTCCAGAATCAGCTTGCGTTTTTGAGGTGCCGTCAGGGCACTAGGGACTTGGAGACATACGTCCAAGAACTGAAGACTCTATCGGCAGGGATGTACGCGAAAGCTTATTCGGACGATGTGTCCATTCCCGCGTTCATGGGAGGCCTGAAATAAGGGCCAGCACGCTCGGAGCTCTTACTGCCGACCCCAATCCCTGGAGGAGGCGTTTAAGATGGCGTTTAACGCCGAAAGTAACTTTCGTTCCTCTAAGGTGGGTCCTGAACCCATGGACCTTAGTCAGGTCGAAGCGGAGGAGAAACCTTCCGCTAAGAATCACTCAGACTCATTCTCGCAGGGCTTCGAAATGGATCTCCTTGCAATGTTGCAGCGGCATGGGCCGCTAAAATGCTTCCAGTGTGGAAGTGCGGATCATCTGCGGAACAGATGTCCGCAAAATCCTCGGCGAGACAATCTCTATAAGGGGACGAGGGCCGGTAAAAAGACCAAGCTGTCGGGAAACGACGGCTCCCAGTAGGTGCGGGGATCCCTACTGGGAGATCCCTCAGTTCTGTTAATCCTCAGGGTAGGGACGACAGCATAAATCCCCGAGGGAAACGGTGCTTTCTAGCACCGAGTTGGTGTACCAGCCAGGTTTGCTGGTCGTCCTTGCGGACGTGAAAGGCTTTGATAAGCCTTGGAGAGTCTTGATAGACTCTGGAACGTCTGGCAATTATGTCAAACGGGCTTCCGTGGAGAAGATTCGGCTGTATGCCGAGGCCCTAGAGGCACGTTCTCGTGACGTTGTTAACGATTTGTCTTGCGATGGGCGTACAGGTTTCTGTACCCAAGGTCTCGATTGACCTTCAGCTGAAGTTTGCAGACTCGACAGCTTAGAACGTTGCCTAGTCCTGGATTTGGACTCGATCTATGACCTCATTCTGGGCATGAAGTGGCTGGAACGCCACGAGCCATGGATAGACTGGAAGTCTAAGTCCATTGGCTCAACGCACCCGCGGTCGGGTGAAGCATTGGCGAGTCATGAACCCACCTTTTCTCGATCGCAAAAGCGATTCTGGCGGAGATGTCAGAGATTGGGATGTCTGAAATGATCATTCCCAATGAGGTCAAGGAAGTGTTCCTTGACGAGGGGGATTCGGCGGTTAATCCCCACGCCGTTATAGGCGAGAATGGTGAGTCGCCAGTGGTAGAGGTGGATTCCTCTGAGGATAAGCGTAAGGCGCTTCCTAGAGAAGAGACACGAGGTTTGTCTCTTCTGCAGGTCGGGGTCCCGAACACCCCATGTTACGCGAGAAAGTTGCGGATCCAGTGGTAGGGGTAGAGACCCCTGTGGTTAAGCGCGAGGTGCTTCCAAGCGAAGAGACCCGTATTTCGTCTCTTCTGCACGTCGGAATTGATTCCGACCACGCCGTATTAGGTGAGACCGGCGAGTCACCGGTGGTAGAGGTAAAGACCCCTATGGATATGTGTAAGGGGGTTACATTCGAGTAACACTGAGTGTTGGTGTACATGAGTACACCACGGTTGAGGTCAGTATTGGCCGGGTTGAAAGGTTTCGAACCTTCGGTTGTTTTAACCAATCAGGGCATGGGCCCTTGGTGTGGTGGTGTGTTAGCCATCCACGTGTCAGTACACAGGTGTGTACACTACATTTTAGCTAGGTACGAATTAGGAATATTCTACTTAGTATTACATATAGTTTATATTAGTTTAAATTAATTTAGGCTAATTACATATTAAATATATTCAGTTTACATTTCACTTTATTTAGCGGACGCGCGACCTCGACCGGTCGCGCGCGCAGTGAGTGTTGTAGGTAAGAGGGAGTCCTCCCTTTACTTACATCCCGTAAAGGGAATACAATCGTTAAGGCTAAGTCGTAAACTAACCCGGGAATCTTGGCCCCGAGTAGGAGAGCTCTCCTACTAAGCCCTTTACAAGGGCGTATCGGCTAAGTAGCGGTAGCTACCGCTTTAAGGAATAGTCTTCCTCTGTGCGCTAGCCGCACCGAGCGTATACGCACCGGCTACAATATGCGCGATGCGCTTCCAATAGATGGGGCAATTGACTCCCCCCATCTGGGTCCCGGGATGAGTCCCGAGGCCAGTAGTCAGCAGTCCTATCGGATGCTCAATAGCGTGACAGGTGTTGTCACGGAAGGCGTAAGCCTGGAACGGTTGCCTGGGGTAGGCGAACTGTTGTCGTTGGAGGAGATGTCCTTCAACGAGTTGGAGACTGCTGTGAAAGCAGATGAAATCGACGAGGTTGTCGTGTTGCGTCCGGAAGAGGAGTTGAACTTCTCATCCACGATGGACGAGTCAGTTTTGGTGCAAAACAAATAGGCATTGAATGCCCAAAGCGGTCACAAGATCCTTGCGGATCCTGAGGACCCTTACGATTACTTACTTAAGGAATTTGGAGATGTCATTAGTGACAACCCGCCGATGGGGTTACCACCGGATCGGTGAGTCCGACATGAAATTGATTTGGTTCCTGAAACCAAATACTGCGTCACCAGGCAGTGTCTCCCCAAGGAACAATGCGACGTCATCGAAGCATTCTTCAAGGGGAAAGAAGAGGCAGGGATGGTACGGGAGAGTAAGTCTCCCCACTCATCTTCCACTTTTTTTGTTCGTAAACCGAACGGAAAGTGGCGCATTGTGCATGCGTATAACAAGCTGAATGCAGGTACTGTACCCATGCAGACTCCGATTCCTCGGAAGGTGTCCTCCAGAACAATATGGCGGGCTGTACTGTGTACAGTGCCTTAGATCTGGTGGACGGGTATTATCAGGTGCTCATGCGAGCGTCCGATATTCCGCTGACAGCGTATAGCACGCCTAGTGGTATGCTGTGGGAGTGGCTTGTGATGCCACAAGGGCTTTCAAATGCACCAGCGACTTTCAATCGCTTGGTGACTCAACTCTTCCGCCCTCATAGGAATTACTCTCAGATGTACTTCGACGAAATATTCGTTCACAGTCGCGCGGAAGGCGACTCGTCTGATATTCAGACGCACCCAATACATATTCGAGCGGTGCTCGAATGTATGCGGGAGCATAAGTTATATGCAAACGCATCCAAATGTATTTTTGGTGCTGAAAAAAATACCTTCCCTCGGATGATTCATCGCTAAGGATGGAGTGCGGGCGGATCCCGCGAAGGTGAAAGCCATTGTGGAGTGGCCTTCGCCTGTAAATCTTAGAGATTTACGGAAGTGGCTTGGATTAGCCAATTATCTCCACAAGTACAGCGAGAACTACGCTGAAATGGCGAAGCCATTGACCGACCTTCTTAGGAAGGATGTTGATTGGTGTTGGGAAACTGAACACCAAAACGCTTTTGAAGCGGTTAAGTGGAGCTTGTTAAAAGCTCCCGTTCTTGCTCTCCAAGACTCTGGGAAACCATTTAGTGTCGTCTGCGACGCCTCCGATTTCGCAATCGGATGTGCTTTGTTAGAAGCAGACGATGCAGGACGGGAACGCGTGAATGCGTTTGCGTTGAGGCAGCTTGAAGCTGCGGAACGGAATTATCCTGTTCATGATAAGGGTCTACTTGCTATGAAGTATGCCCTTGTCAAATTTAGGGTTCACCTACTCGGCTCAAAGCCGTTCGTGGTTTATACAGACCACGCGTCCTTACGGACAGCGACAAAGTCGCCTCATCTCTCCCAACGGATGGCCCGTTGACTCTCCTTCTTTGCGGAGTACAATTTTGAGGTAAAGTACAAACATGGGAAACAGAATGTACTTGCAGACGCGTTGTCGCGTCGTCCCGATTACGAGCTCGCCCACGCGACATTCATCACCTTATCTGTGGTGGATCTCATACGCCAGGCGTATGGGAAATACCCACAATGTACGGCGCTTATCTGCGCGTTAGGTGAAAGGGTCTTGGCTCGTCTGATCCAACCCTGTCAAGTCGAGCTAGAGCTCGGTTACACCGTTACAGTTACTGTGAAGGTTTGCTATATTATAGCACGAGAGCGGAGGACACTCCACGGGTGGTTGTTCCTCATGATGAGGAACTAAAGTACAGAGTCCTCTTTGAGGCACATGACGCCCCTAGAGGGGGTCATTTAGGTCGGGATAAGACCTACAGCGCTTTAAGCGCTTTGTATTGGTGGCCCAAGATGTATAAGTGGGTCGGTGCGTATATTAGCACCTGTGAAACGTGTCAGATGGGGAAAACCCTCTGCAGATTCAGAAGCGCCCTAGGCGAGATTACCCGTTCCGCCGGAGTGGTGGAAATCCATTAGTATGGATTTTATTTCCGGTTTTCCGAAAGATAAGGCCGGTAACACCGGCATTTTGGTCTTTGTAGACCGTTTGAGATGGCTCACCTGGTGGCGGTGCCAGAGTCCATTTATGGACAAAAAACAGCGAAAGTGTTCCTAGACCGTGTCTTTTGACAGCATGGTCTACCTGATTCCCCTATATCGGATAGGTATCCCCGTTTTACGGGACACTTTTGGGGGGCGCTGTTTAAGGTGCTGGGCACCAAGATCCTCATGTCCACTGCGGATAATCCGCAGACGGACGTACAAACGGAACGAGTTAATCGCGTAGTAGTGGATATTCTCCGGAGTTTATGTCCGGAATCTCCAAAGAGTTGGAGTGAGATGCTTCCTATGACCGAATTTGCTATAGACAATTCGGTTCATGCATCTACGGGGTTTACCCCGTTTTACGTGAGCGGATTAGTGAATCCGAGGGTTCCGTTGACGCCACGTGTGTGTGGACCAGGGCTTGACGTGGAAGGATTCCCCGATGTCAGCCCTGTATCTGTGCGAAAGCACATCGATAAGTTTCTATCGACGCGCCTTAGTGTATTATGACACGTTTGCGATGCCATGGCGAAAAGCCAAGACAAGAAAAAGGAACAAGCCGAACACAAGGACCGGCGTAACCAAAGGGCGTATAAAGTAGGAGAAAGTGTTTTATTAAACGCTAAGAATCTTTTTACACCTGCAGTTTCCAACGTGCTACGGAACAAACTGCGCCCCAGGTTTGTGGGGCCTTTCAAGGTGCTAGCCCGAAAGGGCTTGGCGTACACCTTGGATATTCCGAAGGCGATGCGTACGCATCCAACCTTCTATGTGGGTATGCTTAACACATACCAGGACCCGGAGGCGGGTCCCCTCTTAGAGGAGGTTGAGAAGGCGGATAGCCGTAAAAAGGCGCGGCAGAGCGGAGTAACATCTCCGAGAGGATCAAAATGCGACCACGAAGCTCCGCAACGGAAGCTTCAAATCTTCCCTCAAGACGGCGAAAGCCGTCAAGGGAAGACTCGAGAGAGTCAAGCTGCTTCTCGACGCAGTCAATAGCACCCAAGGCATCGTGGAGTCCATCCTGGAGTTCAGGACGCGAAGGCTGTGTCGATCACAGCGCTCATGAACCTCACGTCGCAATTTCGCGATCACCTCCCCCAGTTCTCGATTCGTAGGGAATTCCACATTACCATGTGGAGCGTCTGATGGCGCGACGCCATCATCGGGGTAAAACCCAGTATCTAGTGAAGTGGAAGGGTTATCCACACTCACAGAGTTTGTGGGAGTCCGAGACTCCCCTGAGGCAGGATTGCCGAGCCGTCGTTGACGCTTGCGAGCGGGAGAATCCAGCTGCGGGTCGGCGACCAAAGGGGCCGGAGAATCCCCTTCACTCCCAGTAGTTGGGAGTTCGCCGGAGGCAGATGCGGAGCTTGTATTGCTCTCCGCACCACAAAGAGGGCACAGGCGCTATCATAGCGCGTGCGATAAGGGGAAGGTAATTGCCCCATCGCTTTGGCTTTAGAAATCGCCAAGCGCAATTCCCTCTCCACCCGAACGTGACGTTTGGCATAGCTGTTGTGCAGCGCTGTAAAGTCAGGGAGACTTTTCTCCCCTTCCGCCCAAGCGAGGAACTTAATCTTTTCCTCTTCGGCATCCTCTTCTTGTAGGAGAACGAAGGGAACCTCGCGGAAGTTCTCAACAAAGACGCCATGCGACTGTTTCCCGATTCGCTTTCGGTACAAGGCGGCAGTGAACTGCTTCTGTGTGATCAGTTTTTTCCGGAGTTTCTTTCGGCATTCGATTTGACGCGGCTGTTCAGCCGCAGGTCGAGGGGTATAGAAGCCTAAACTCTTCTTTACTGCATTCTTAGCCCACTTTTGGGAACCACAGGACCCCCAAAACGATATTGTGGTGGAGCGGCTGATCAAAGTTTTGACGCTTGATCAGGCGTTACTACGGCGCCCGGACTGCCGACTAACGAAGGGGTCCGCCGGTTGTCCTTTGACTGCTTATGTTCCTCTCCCTTGTGTACCCGACGGCTTGGGCGTGGGTCGCTCTCCAGGTGGCGGGGATGGCAAGCTGCAATTCCTTGCTGCAATATTGAGTTGACATGTGATGAAGCGACTGTTGTCGATCCGGCTTGATCAGCCGCAAATAGTTGATGATCAGGACCTATGGTCGTTGATCAGGGGGTTATCAGGGGTGATCAGAGCCAATAGTCTAAAATCAGATCGTGATTGACCTGATCGGTCTGATTGGTCTGATCGGTCTGATCGATTTAGTCGATCAGGCACTAGTTGGCGCGAGTTGCGAACAGATGAACGCAGGTCGCAAGTTGCAGAGTGTCGATATGCGTCGATCGGCGAAGGAGATAATTGATCAGGCAGCGGAAGTCTTCACTGCCCTATCGCGGAGCCTCAGAGTCCTAATCAGCTAATAGAATACCCAAAATAACGGTATTCTTAGCCTAGACCTACGAGGGGGGTAAAGTTCACTAAATCCACCTAGATTTCCCGTGGGGCGCTTATAGCAACCGAACTCTAGGGGCCAAACGTGAGCCAAAAGGGGAAGAGGTGAGAGCGCACTGCTCAATCACGTTACCGAGACCAAAAAAACTTTAAGAGAAGAACCGCTGACACAGAGGGCGGAGTTTAGGGGTTAGTTCTCACACTCCACGCCTACCGGTGGGCCAAAAACGCACTAAGTGCTCCCGTCCGGGACGTAGAGGTATTTATTAGTAAGGAAGGCGCAAAGGTGCAGTCCCTGAAACGATCTGCTCGATCGTACGCAAAAAGGAGAATTATTATTGCTTGTATCCCTAGAACTACCAATTACCTAATATCGACCAATCAGAACTACCCATTCCATCTTCCTCCGTCGACCAGTCGACCTGATTTATCCGTCGTTCGTTGCTGTTCATTAGGTACCTGTACATAGTCGTACCTTCTCACGATGTCCCGTCTATGTCCCGTCTAGTACACCGAAGTTGTACACGCAACTGTATACACCGTGGTACACACAATCGTACACGCAATTACTCACCAGGTTGTGCCCACTGTCACACCCATAATAATGCCCACAATTGGTACCAATTTTAGGGCATACTTTACCACAGCCGCCCCTGAACCTCGTCCAAGCCGTACAGCGGTTGGGGCGGGGGTCGATCATGCCGTTGATCACCGAAGATCATGCCGCCGTTGATCACCGAAGATCATGCCACCGTTGATCGTGTTGTCCACACCATTAATCACGACATTATCGATCAGGCGATCAGCACCCATCATTCTGCCCTTTCTCCCGTCGATCAGGTCACAATCGATCAGGCCGTTACCGTTTAGTGGTGTACCCATCGCGATCAGGGTCCATCCTCCACCAACCGTGACATCAGCGATCAGGCTCTCGCGATCAGGCATTTCTGCATTTCCATCATGCAAGCCATAACAGACGGTGCCCCAGCGACCCCAGCTAACGCTCTTGTCCTAGGTCGGGCCACGGCTGATCAGCTGATCGCCGTGGTCAATCAGGCTTAAAGCCTGCAAGAGAAACTCCGCGCACGCGATGAGCAGATCGTTGTGCTATCTAACTCGCTCGTGGTGAGCGAATACACTATCTTGGTGCTTCGACAGCGGATCGCTCGCGCCAACCGTGACGTGGCGGATCATGATGCCGAGATCGAGCGGGCCGTCCTTAAACAGCTTGCGCCACTGCGTGATTTTGTCGGCGCTGCAGTCAACGATCTCAAGTCCAAGTTAAGGACCGCCGAGAAAACCATGGCCGATCAGCGCGCCCAGATCCGCGATCTGGAGAGCAGTCGCGATCGCGATCGTTATCTACGATCGGTGCAAGAAGAAACCATCGCTGATCAGGCGCAAGAGATCCCACGTCTCACAGCGCTTCCTGATCAAGCGACGTTTGATCAACTTCAGCAGCGCGTGAGCGTGCTACAAGAAGAATACGATCAGGCCGCTTCCAAGAATCAGCGCTTGGTCGAGCAGGCGCTCAAGCTCAGCTACTAGGTTGAAAGATGCAAGCGCCAACACAATCGCCTCCGGAAAAAGGATAAATCCAATAGCCTGCTGATGGACGACTATACCGCCATCATAGCCCAGATGCAGGAGATATGCAAACGTTTCGAGGGAGGGGTCGGATCTCAAGACCGAGCTGGAGGATCTGCACGACGAGAATCCCAGCTGGAGGAAAAGCTTTCCGCAGTGCAGTGCCGCTTCGATCAAGTTTCTGCAGATCGCGACACGCTGCGCAATCATCTGCGACAGGCTCGTGATGAAGTTACACAATTGCGTTCATTCCACTCGGACCTTCAAGCTCAGTTGGCGGGCATGTCACTTCAGATGCAGATCGCCCCGGTCGTCAGCACCTCTCTTGCCGGTTCTTATCAGGCTACATCGTCTGATGGTCTTCCCGCTGATTCTCCAGATAGCTCGATCGGCCAAGACGCTTCTCCGTCTAAAAGAAGCATTCAACGTTTACGATCTTCATCTCGGTCCAAGCGACCATGCCTACGTTCTCCCATTTCGGAAGCGAAGTCGGAGGATGATGATACTCCAAGTCCTGATCAGGACGATGAAGGTGGATTCCCTGACCTGATCGCATCAATTCCATCCACTCCGACGATCAGCGAGTGTGGGAGCGAGGGTCCGCTTGATAAAGGCTCCGCCGGGTTACTTTTTCCTCGTACGGGTGATTTAAAGTTGTTGATCATGGTGCCTAATGGTGCATCACACGAAGATATCTCTCGTGGATTCCCAGTCAACTTAGTGGTTTTAATCTGCGTAGCATCTCGGCTCAAGTGGTTTTTGACTACTTGAACCGCCCCGAAGGATGATTGTTCCCAGTAGCCACGCACGCCCCTTTGGCTGATCAGTGGTTTTTTCACTTGATCACCCGGCCGGAGGTAGAGCGGTTATACTCCCAACGCCCCTGGGACATTTTCACGACCATGTTGCCACCCGTTTCTTTCCGCTTAGTCGGCTGGTTGCCGACTTTGAAGGGAAGTACCGATCGTTTCTCAACAATCACGCGCAGGCAATCTGGGAGCCACACATTATCTCCCCATCGATAAAAGCCTTCGCGAGAACGATGAATTTTTCAAAGAGTATTACAACGGTCGGCGTCAGCGCAGAAGACGTGCCGGGGCAACATGGAACATAATTGTGGAGTTTGTTTTGAAGGGGATGATCGACGGGAAGTGTGATCTCGACATTTTCCTGGACCCGTCGATCAACCATTGTGCTCGAAACCGCCGTTGAAATTTGCCCCGGCCGACGATGGGGCGTGGTACCCAGGGTCCTATCGGACCCGCCACCTCGGATCCTTATCAGACGCGCTGAACGAGGTTGATGACTTTGAACCTTGGCGGATACAATATCGTCTTTCTCCTGAGGATCACTGGCCGGAACATCCCTCGCCTCCGCCGTAAGTTTTATGGGTCTGATTAGTCGGCTGATTACTTCTTCTTTAATTAGTAAACACTCTTGATCATGCCATTTCTACCTGTTGCTTCGTTACTTTTCCATGTATAATATAAATCGGTCTTCCGTCGGCTCATCTGCCGTTACTCCACCACCATACCTCGCAATATCCATCGTAAACCCACCACTTCAAGTAATTCATCATTTCTTCATCAATTGTGAGTTTTATCCATCATTTTTCTTCAATCGGAGGTTCTTCGATCGTAAAATTCCATGATCAGTCCGCTGATCACGCATTAGTTGGACTCTTCGTCCACTTGCATTACGTCAAATCGATGTCTGTTGATCATTTTCCTTTTGAAGTCCTTGATCAGAGCATCACAATAAAGATCTGCCTCGTCTACCCACGACGGCTCGGCATAACCATTCCAGTAGACTGGATATTCGCGTAACGTTCTTCCGTACTAGTCTTTCGACTAGATCGGACATCGGAGATACGATTGTGGTGAAGTGGATTCAAGAATTTCAGTCACTTTGTGTCAGAGGCACGCCGATCAGCTTATCAGCGATCGGATTGGTGGAAACCAAGGAGACTTTTAAGCCTATCGTGTGCGAGAAGTGTCAAGAACACAGATTTTGGTAAGTCACATGATATTGCGTGTACTTACATATTTCATGTTTGTACATATTGGGGACCGTAGGGAGATAGGATTGGTTAGTTATTGTTTTTGGCTTTTTAACTCAACAAGGAAGTCGTTAGCATCTTTGCTAAGTACGTTGGTCGCCTCCGCACGCCGCGGAGTGTTTGGGAGCAGAGCGTCGAGTAATCCCCTCTAGCTCATTATACCCGGCCGGGACGCGTTACAGACGCACTTGGCCCGCCGGAAGTCCCTCAACGGGAGTACGCATTGGTCGGCTTTGCAAGACTAAGTTACGCAAGTTTGATACGTGTAAGCAAGTTTTTGGATTGTTACGTGGAGATATCGCTCGTGGAGTTTGTTACGTTCTCGTTGGATCTCCATATTGGAATATTGGTCTTTTATTCTCGCACTGGTTGGGCTCTACGATCGGTTAAGCGATCTGCCCTTTGGAGTATACTTACTCTGAGTATAATTGGTCTGCCCGTACCCAGGGTGAAGAGTTCTGCCTAGGGTACACCACCCAGCACGGTATCGCATTTAAGACCGAAATCAGTTTGCAGCGACGATCCACCAAGTGTGACCAGCCCATTACATCGGGTACACAAGGTGAGATGGAGACGCAGAAATCGGACTAGGCGTCCTATGCTGATGATCGGTCGTCTGCTAGCAGCGGACGATCAGATCGGATCGTAGGCGGAGGTTCGCGGGGTACCTGTAGCGGGGTTACATTCGGGTTACATTAAGTGTTGGTGTACATGAGTACACCACAGTTGAGGTCAGTATTGGCCGGTTTGAAAGGTTTCGAACCTTTGGTTATTTTAACCAATCAGGGCAGGGGCCCTTGGTGTGGTGGTGTGTCAGCCATCCACGTGTCAGTACACAGGTGTGTACACTACATTTTAGCTAGGTACGAATTAGGAATATTCTACTTAGTATTACATATAGTTTATATTAGTTTAAATTAATTCAGGCTAATTACATATTAAATATATTCAGTTTACATTTCACTCTATCTTGCGGACGTGCGACCTCGACCGGTCGCGCGCGCAGTGAGTGTCATAGGTAAGAGGGAGCCTTCCCTTTACTTACATCCCGTAAAGGGAATACAGCCGTTAAGGCTAAGTTGTAAACGAACCCGGGAATCTTGGCCCCGAGTAGTAGAGTTCTCCTACTAAGCCCTTTACAAGGGCGTATCGGCTAAGTAGCGGTAGCTACCGCTTTAAGGAAGAGTCTTCCTCTGTGCGCTAGCCGCACCGTGCGTATACGCACCGGCTACAGTACCCCCCCCCGTCAGTTGTAAGGCTGGGAACGATGGTGGTCAGGTTCCCGACACTACGGTGTTCGATTTTGAACTTGACTCCACCACAATGGTGCGCGTGCCCGGATCACTTGGTGATCGCGGATATCACCGAGATGATATCTCGTCAAGAATTGATTATAACGAACTAAATGTAATGGAATAGTTCTGGAGAGGACATAAGGAACGGCTATCTCCTTATGTTCTCGTTCTTGATAAGGATGGCGATGTCCGATCTGGCCGGGTGGAGACCAGATCGGGATTAATAAGTTTTTCCTCCTCATAAGGCTCCCACCGGAGCCGATCGGGACTATAGCAAGTCTTGATATAGTTCCGGAAAGGATCAGGACTTTTGTCCTGATCCTATGCATTTGAATGAACGATTTGATGGAAAAATAAAAGATGAAAACGACTTGGAGGCTGATCGGAACGATCAGATCCACCTCCCCAAGGTTCCCAAGCAGAGGCTCGGAATGCCACCCGATGAAGACGACTTGGAAGAAAAGTCACAGGTCGGGGATGGGGTTATCAAGGAAGAAGACCTGACCAGGATGTATTACATCCACGAGTTAAAGCGGATTATTCTTGAAGACCAGGTCATGCAGATCATAAACCCCCAGATCCCCGATCGCCTTCTCGGACCCACCACCGAGCCGATCCAAAGCGATCGGTCGTTGCTATTGGTGAAGAACTTGCTGGCGATGTTGGCTGAGGTCGGCATAAAAGTAAAAAACCTCGCCAACGTATATAAGATGTTTGATCTGGACACTTGGAAGCTGGAGATGTCGATGTCGACACTCCATGATCATTTGGTGCCGTTGGTGGGGGAGGTTCGCCGCCCAACTCCCACCGTGGCATTGAAGGTCGCTGAGGCCACGGCAGCACACGATGATGTGTGTTCCGATGATAAATCGCTGTATCAGTCTCCACCTTCCTCTAATATCTCATCGGAGTTGGAGGTCGGTGTTGAGCGGATGACCATGGGGATAGGATCATACCCCCATGGGAGCATAAAAAGGACGTGCGGCAGCATGGGGATGCATGCCGTCGGGGCCTCAGGAGCCCCCACACAGGTTTCAGTACCTCCAAAGGAGGATGCCAACACGCTGCCCATGACCCAAGCTAACGTCCAAGCCATGTTTGAGGAAATGATGGAGCGTTTCATGGGAGACCGATGCCGATCGCCTCCGCGCCCGCATTCCCAGGACCGATCTGCCCGGCAAAATGTCAATACTTGCCAGGATGTTGATATGGAGTCAGTGACATCAACGGATAAGACTACCCGAGGTTGCAGACCAGTTGGAAAAGGAAGACGCAAGCCACAGCCAACCCGACCGCGCCGATCAAGCAAAAACAGCGATTTCGACATGGATTCGATCGGCGATCCGGATGACCACTATGGGTCAGACGATGCAGGTGCAGGCAGAACGCGCAGGTATAACCTAGCCTCTACGACCGCCTTTTATTTTGGATCTACTGAGATCCCACGCATTCGCATGGCTGCGACCACTGATCTCAAGGATTTCACTGGCAAGGACGCCGACGAGGAGCAAGACAGATCATGGTTTGGTCGGGTCAAGTCTGCTTTCTTGCGGGATCAGACACCAAAAAAGGAACGGTGTTTGATCTTCAGAGATCTGCTGAAAGGACCGGCTGCGAACTGGATCCAACAGTTGAGTCGGGATGTCCGATCTGACTGGTATCGGCTATGTTCAGAATTTGAGCGGCAGTACTGCAACTCCGGATTCTCTACCGCCCGCAAATATCACCATATGCAGAAGGGGGGCGATGAGACGCCGATCGAGTACTTGCACCGCTTGAACGTAGCTGCAATTCGCGCCGGGAGAAAGTGATCAAGGAAGGCAACCCGCCGACCGGTGCTGCTATGGAGCACGTGGTCACTACATCAGTACCCTTGATGACTAAGAGCTGGCAGATTAGCTCACTCTGCTTCGCCTAAAAGGTGTGGGGGCGTTGCGGACGCTGCGGACGTTGCAACACTCACGCAGCAAGAGGGCGAAGGTCACCGTTGGATCGGGTCGCTACAGATCTAAGACCCAGACCGATCCGGTGAAGAGGCCCCTGACCAGATCGGCTCGTGCTGTTAAGGCGATCGCGACTGAAGACAGCACTGGATCGGAAGAAGAAAATAGCGGCCAGTCCAGTCGGGAGTCAGACGAGGACCAATATCGTCACATCTTCGTCACGGAACCTGCCCCAAGAACCAGATCGACGCCTGACCAGGCAGGTCGGAAGGGCAGGATTGGGAACAATTCTGATCCGGAACGACCTCGCAAGAAGTGTTCTAACTGCGGGTCAAGCAAGCACGATGATCGGGACTGCTAGAAGAAGCTGATATGCAAGAAGTGTGAAAGACGCGGCCACACCACCAATCACTGCCTCTTCGTGTGCAAGTCATGTGGAGAGATCCACGAGGCCGGACAGTGCAAGATCGAAGAGTTCTCCAATATGATGCGCAAGTGGTATGTGCCGGGTAAGCACGCGGGGATGCTTCCACCTGACCTTGAGAAGATGTTAAACTAGAACGCTCGCCAGGTTGGAATCTGGATCGAGCCGAGCGATCTACGTTTGGCATATATGCATATGTCGGCAAGGAGAATAAAACCGACAATACATGTTCTATTCTCAATTGCGTCGATCGCAAAAATCCGGTCTACAATCTCACGATCGATGAATATTCCCGATCGAAGGTAGTCATGCAGCTGGATTTGCTGCCTGGGGAGTCTCGCGGATACTGGAAGTATCATGTGCCCGACAAATGGTTCAAGCAGGCGAAAGCCTGTGGTAAGATAACAACCAGAAGGCAACGATGTTGTTCGAGTCTGGGGCCGAAGTCTAAATTATCGACTCCGCCTTTTCTCGTAAGGACACGATTTGATAGAGCAAAAATTTACAACTTACACAAACTAAATGATTGACTCTATTGTCGGATGTCGTATAGACGACACCCAGATACAAGAATGCGTCGGAATCGGTGAAAGTTCTTACATGACCGAAGGAAGGACGCGCGTGAAGATCACCCTATCGGGTTCGTTGGTATACTTCTTTAGCGCTTGGGTTGGCAAGCTGGACGGTCAGGATGCCCTGTTAGGCATGGATTTCATGGTGCCTGCGGGTATTAGCCTTGATCTGTCTCATGGAGTGCTTACACTCCCGGATGAGGTCCAGCTCCAGTTAGCTGGTCGGCGGCTCCTATACGGATCGCACACCGATCTGGTCAGGCGGGACCAAGATGTCACCATTCCAGTCGGCCAATTTGCTGATGCCCCGGTCGACAAAGGTTTTCGATCAAGGATGTTATGGGTGACCAGAGGCGATCGGTGGGTGTCAATCTTTGTGAAGGGCGCCGGCCGATATGATTTTGTTCGAGTCACTAATATCGGTGACCAGCCGCTTACACCCTACAACAATACTATTGTTGGCATGTGGCTGGCGGAAGGGAAAGTGCCAAGAAAGATAGGTTCGTCTCGATCGGATCGAGACGGTATGTTGAGTGGCAGAACTTGGCATACCAAGCGACCACCGATCTGATCAGCGGTGATGGATCGGTGGAAGAAGATACCTCACCTATGGTGGAACGACCCAGCTATGTAGCCCCAAAGAAGATGTTAGTTCGAAGAAAGGCACCGCAGTCGCCGGACATGGTGGACCATCAAGCAGATGAGCCAAGGATCGTCAACGTGGTGGCGTCACAAGAACAAGAGACAGCGGAGCTGGAAATAGAAAAAGGGAAACATGGCACTGCTGGGGCGGACCAGGATGGCGCGCCTAAGCATATCGATGACGTGGAAAGGCATCCCGACGATCGGGAACAGCAGTGTTCAACCGATCAGGACGGTTTGGGTGATATTGCCCCGGAAGACGACCAAGTTTGTATCCATGAGGGCGGGGATCAATATATTCAGGAGCTGGAGAGCCAGATGGCAGTCCTCCCTGAAGTGTCTGCCGATCCTCCCGAAGTCACCTTGGACGATCTACAAGTGGGTGATCGGGATGTCAAAAGTCCCGACCAGATCGATCATCTAAAGGATATCATATGGAAAAAGAAACATCTGCTGATCGGGAAAGGCAACGCCTTACCACCTGCTGCTCGCGGAGCGATCTGTGACATCGGCGTGGGCGATGCCAAGCCGATCGCCCAGCGATGCCGACGTGTGGCGCCACAGTACCGCGAAAAAACTGTCCGATCTTATTAAAGGACTGTTGGCTACCAAGAGCATTAGCCGTCGACCTCTCCGTGGGCCTCACCGATCGTGATTGTGATAAAGAAGAACGGCGTCGACATCAGGTTGTGTATCATTATCGGTTAGTAAATCGGTTGACCAAGCTTATGGTGTACCCGATGCCGCTGATCAGCGATCCGCTAGAAGATCTCGAAAATACCCTATGGTATTGCTCACTGGACATAGACAAGTGGATTTTGGGTGGTTTCGATGACCGATCGGGCTCGCGAGATCTCCGCATTTGTTACGTCGTTCGTTCGGTCTGTTCGAGTAGAACCGTATGCCGTTCGGTTTGAAGAACGCGCCCCAGATCTACCAGAGGCTGATCGACAACGCATTGTATGGACACTTCAAGATCAGTACCGATCGGGACCCCACCGAAAACCATGATGTATTTACAGAGGGTGAACCCGATCGGGAAAGGAGACCGTCCGTTCTGGGGAGGCGATCCTATATCGACGACATTCTGATCCCTGCTTCACCATGGAGCGATCTGTGCGAGAAGGTCCAACGGTTTTTGGAGACAGGCGATCGCTGGAACCTGTCGATCAGTGCTGTGAAGAGTTTTTGGGACATTTCCAAGGTCGCCTATTTGGGTCATATGGTGTCGATCAGTGGGCTGGAGGCCAATCCCAAGGATCTGGAGTCACTGAGCAACCGCCCGTTTCCCAGATCACTGAAGGCAATACAGTTATTCTTAGGGAGCTTAAATTACTACAGCCGCTTCATTGAAGACTTCGCGATTTACGCAGCCGTGCTGTATGTGCTCCGGGAGATCGACTACCATATGTTGCGCGAAGAAGATCGGGCAACTTTACGGGAGGGCAGCGACTCTGATCTTCCCGCAGATTGTCCGCAGGTGGAGGCAGAGGATCACATGAAGCGTGCAAAGGTTTCTTTCGGTATGCTGAAGGCCAAGATGGCGACGGCACCGATTCTCAGGTACTTCGATCCGGAAAAAATGCCGATCGTCATTGTGTATGCTAGTAAGTGGGCCATTTCGGCCACTCTAGTACAAGAACATGATGGAGTGTACCACCCGGTCACTTTTACGAGCCGGACGTTGAAGCCGAACGAAGTTAACTATGGGATCGTCGAAAGGAAGTTCTGGCTTTACTACGGATTTTGGATGTGCTAAAACCTACTGGTCGGCCGATCTGTAAAGGTTCTTTCGAGAAAGTCGACATTGGCCTGGCTGTTATCAGCCAATGGTATGGACGGTCGGCTCGGCAGATGGTCAGAGATCTTGTCGCAGTGGTCCCTCGAGGTCGTCAAGTGCACCAAGGGAGAGGAGGAGATATTGGGCACATTGGCTTCCAGTATCACTCCTCGCTCTGAAGTGGATGAAGCTCTGATGGCGATTGCCCCAAGGAAGCAACCTCGACAGTCAATCTCGCTACCGCCACCGATCGTCGATCGGGATGAGGAACTCCTGGTCTTGACTTTCGACGGATCGGCTAGCGTGAAGAAGAAGTTCGGCTCCTATAGTGCCATACTGTGGAAGTTACCACAGTGGTCTATAGTAGCAGCCGCCGCCGATTTCACGCCTGACATAACGGTCAACGAGGCGGAATATCGGGGGCTCCTTCTATGTCTTGATCTGCTGTCATCACAAAAGAAAGGTCGGATCATCATATGTGGTGATTCCAACCTAGTGATAAGACAGATCACCGGGGAGATCGACTGTAAGGCACCACGGCTGAAGTTGCTGAATGATCGGGTGATGAAGGCGATGAAGGACTACCCCAACCACGAGCTATTGCACGTGAAACGGGATTGGAACAGGAGCGCCGATCACCTCGCGACCCAAGCCATGCGGGACCAGATCGGGGCGACAATCGCCGAGGAGGCCGTTCTACATGAACTTATGAACATAAACATGCTCCCGGAGTTGATCAAGCCCAAGGACAGCCCTGATCAGGTGCATGTGATGGCGGCAAATAGATCACGAACTCGGAAGTCTCGCCGATCGTTCCCAAAGGAAAGGCTGAGTGAGTAGGTTGTACAACAGCTAAGGGCGGAACGTATCCTCAAGGCGCAGGACGAAGAAGAGTGGATCGTCAACTTGAAGGTGTGGTGGAGCGGCTGATCAAAGTTTTTGACGCTTGATAAGGCGGTACCACGGCGCCCGGACTGCCGACTAACGAAGGTGGTCCTCCGGTTGTCCTCGACTGCTTGTGTGTTCTGCCCACCTTGTGTACCCGACGGCTTAGGCGTGGGTCGCTCTCCAGGTGGCGGGGATGTAAACACGGCAATTCCTTGATGCAAGATTGGGAACTAGTAACGAGTTGACCTAGATGCCGATCAGGCGTGATCAAGTACAATCAAGCTCGAATCAGGTGTGATCAGGCTTGATCAAGAGTGATCAGACTTGGGCAGGCACTAAGAGTCGTTGGTCAGTCGTGATCAGGCTTGATCAGGCTTGATCAGGCTTGATCAGGCACTCAAAGACGTTGATCAGCTGCGATCAAACTTGATCTGGCTTGATCAGGCGCTAAAAGTAGTTGATCAGCTGTGATCGGACTTGATCGGGATTGATCAGGCACTAAAAGTAGTTGATCAGCTGTGATCAGACTTGATCAGGCTTGATCAGGCACTAAAAGTGGTTGATCAGCTGTGATCAGACTTGATTGGGCTTGTTCAGGCACTAAAAGTAGTTGATCAGCTATGATCAGACTTGACCAGGCTTAATCAAGTGCTAAAAGTCGCTCAGGTCCAAGTTGGTGCGATCTGCGAGTGGTTGATCGCGGGTCACGAGCTGCAGAGTGTCGATCAGGTGTTGATCGGCGAAGGGGGTACTTGATCAGGCAGCGGAAGTCTTCACTGCCCGATCACGGATCCTCTGGAGTCTTAAACAGCTAAATGAACACCCAAATATCTGTATTCCTAGCCTATACCTACGAGGGGGGGGTAAATTTCACTTAATCCGCCTAGAGTTCCCATGGGGCGCTTATAGCAGCCGAACTGCTAGGGGCCAAACGTGGACGAATGGGGGAAGAGGTGAGAACACTTTACCCCAAAAAAAACCTTTACAAAATAACCGCTGACAAAGCGGGTGGAGTTGAGGGTGATTTACCCAGACCTTTACGTCTGCCGGTGGGACAAAAAGTGCACTACGTGCTCCATCCCGGGACGTAAAGGGTGCGTATGCAAAAGAGAGGGAGGCGCGAAGATATCACGCCTACCCTCGGTTATCTTACCGATCGGAAGCAAAAGGAGAACTTTATTAAAACTTATATCCTAAAAACTACCAATAACCTAATATCAGCCAATCAGAACTACCCATACCTATACGCCTCGTCGACCAGTCGACCTGATTTTTGCTTACCGCTAGGTTACCGTTAGGTAACCGTATCAGTCGTCGCGTCATCACGTTAGGTACCTGTACCTGTACCTTCCCGTCCCTTCCCGTCTATGTCCGGTCCATGTCCGCCACAGTTGTGCCGACAGTTGTGCCGACTGTTGTACTGACTGTTGTGTCAACAGTCGTACCGGCTATTGTACCAACTATGGTACCAACTATCGTACCGACTAATATATCGACTATTGTACCGACTATGGTACTGACTATTGTACCAACTATGGTACCCCAAAAATTTATCATATGCTTCACCACAGCCTCCCCTGATACTCGTCCCAGCCTTACAGCGGTTGGGGCGAGGATCGATCATGCCGTTGGATATCATGGATCATGCTACTGTTGGTCGATTTGTCCGCACCCATCAATCATGACATCATCGACCGGGTAATCATCGCCCATCACTACGCCCCTTCTCCCGCCGATCAGGTCCCCATCTATTAGGCCGTTACCGTTAGTGGTATTCCCTCGCGATTACACGTTCATCATCCACCAACCGTGGCATCTACGATCAAGCTGTCTCGGTCAGGCATTTCTGCATTTCCATCATGCAAGCGATAACGGACGGCACCCCGGCGAACACCGCCAACGCTCCTTCCCTTGGTCGGGTTGCAGCTGATCAGGCGATCGCTGCCATCAATCAGGCTTACAGATTTCAAGAGGACCTCCACGCGCGCGATGATCAGATCGCGGTGTTATCCGACTCGCTCGCGATGAGCGAAGACACTATCGCGGTGCTCCGGCAGCAGCTCGCTCGCGCCAAACTCGCCGTGGTGGAGCGGGATACTGAGATCAAGCGGGCCGCCTTCAAACAGCTCAATCCATTGCGTGACTTCGTTGACACTAAAGTCAACGATCTCCAGACTAAGTTGAAGACCATCGAAAACGTTGTGGCCGATCCAGAAAAAAACCATGGCCGATCAACGCGCCCAGATACGGTATCTGGAGAGCCGTCGTGCCCGTGATCGTTATCTGCGATCGGTGCATGAGAAGACCATCGCTGATCGAGCGCAAGAGCTGGATCAGCTTCAGCAGCGCATGGCCAAGTTACAAGAGGAATACGATCAGGCTGCTTCTAGGAATCAGCGCTTGGTCGGACATGCGCTCAAGCTCACCGCCGAGATTGATAGGCGAAAACGCCAGTATGATCGCCTCCGGAAGAAGAATAAGTCCAATTGCATGAAGATGGACGAATACACTGCCATCATGGCCCAGACGCAGGAAATATCCGATCGGGTTGAGGGAGTGTCCGACCACCAAGCTGAGCTGAGTGATCTAAACACAGCGTATTCTCCGCTAGAGAAGGAGCTTTCCACCGTGCAATGTCTCTTCGATTAAGTTTCGCAGAACGCGACACGCTACGCAATCAACTGCAACAGGCTCAAGACGAAGTCATGCAGTTGCGCTCGTTTCACTCGGACCTTCAGTCCCAGTTGGCTGGTATGTCGTTGCGGGTGCAGATCACACCAGCCGTCCGCACCCCTCCAGCAAGTTCCGATCAAGCCACATCGCCGGCTAGCCTTCCCTATGCTTCTCCAGACCGCTCGATCAGCCGCGCCGCCCCTTCGCCTAAAAGGCGTAATCAGCGTTCCTGATCGTCCCCTCGGTCGAAGCGGCCACGCCTCCTTTCCCCCATTTCGGAGACAAAGACGGAGGACGATGATCCTCCAAGTCCTGATCAGGACGATGAAGGCGAATTTCCTGACCCGATCGCTTCCATTCCTTCTACTCCTACAATTAGCGAGTTCGGGAGCGAGGATTTACCTGATCAAGGAACTGCCGGGTCTCTCTTTCCACGTACGGGTGATTTCAAGACGCTGATCGCGGTGCCTGATGATGCCAGTGACGCCGACATCCTGCCGTGGACTCCAGATCAGGTCGGTGGGTTCGATCTGCGTAGCGTCACGGCTCAAGTGGTCTTTGACTACTTGACCCACCCCGCAGGATGGTTGTTTCCGGCCGCCGTGCATGCCCCTCCGGCTGATTCGTGGTTCAGTCATTTGATCACCCAGCCGGAAGTGGAGCTGCTATATTCTCAATGCCCTTGGGGCGTTTTCACAACCATGCTGCAGCCCATTTCTTTCCGCTCGGTCGGCTGGTTCGCCGACTTTGAGACGAAGTACGGGTCGTTTCTCGACCATCACGCGCTGGCGATCTGGGAGGCGACGAATTACCTCCCCATCGCGAAAGTCCTTCGCGAGACGGATGACTTCTTTCGGGACTACTACAATGATCGGCGCCAACGCAGAAGTCGTGCCGGGGCGACATGGAAGAAGGTTGTGGACTTTGTCCTGCGGGGGATGATCGACGGGAGGTGTGATCTCGATATTTTCCTGGACCCGTCGATATCCCATTGTGCTCGCAACCGTCCTTTGAAGTATGACCCGGCCAACGATGGGGTGTGGTACCCAGGATTCCTTTCAGATCCACCACCTCGGACCCTATTGGACGCGTTGAGGGAAGTTGATGACTTTAAACCTTTGCGGGTTCAATATCGTTTTTCCCCCGAAAGCCACCCTGGCCGTAAAATTCCTCGTATTCTTGGCAAGTTCTTTGGGTCTGGTTAGTCGGTTGATCGTTCTTCTTTAATTAATAAGCACTCTTGATCATGCCATTTCCACTGTTGCTTCATTACTTTTCAATGCATAGTATAAATCGGTAGTCTGTCGCCTCATCTGTCGTTGATCCATCACCATGTCTCGTAATATCCATCTTAAACCCACCACTTCAAGTAATTCATCATTTCTTCATCAATTGTGAGTTTTATCCATCATTTTTCTTCAATCGGAGGTTCTTCGATCGTAAAATTCCATGATCAGTCCGCTGATCACGCATTAGTTGGAATCTTCGTCCACTTGCATTACGTCAAATCGATGTCTGTTGATCCTTTTCCTTTCGAAGTCCTTGATCAGAGCATCACAATAAAGATCTGCCTCGTCTACCCACGACGGCTCGGCATAACCCTTCTAGTAGACTTGATATTCGCGTAACGTTCTTCCATACCTAGTCTTTCGGCCAGATCGGACATCGGTGATACGATCAACTTCAAATTCATCTGGATCTAGCGTCCTTTACCAGCTGTATTCGGGTAACAAGGCTTCATCGAAGTCAAAACGATCTTCTATCCTAGCTTTTAGCGCAGTAGTAGGGCGATCTAGAAATTCCTTGACCAATTTCAACTTGGACAGGTTCACTACTGGGAACACACGATAGTCGGTGCCAGATGTAACCAATCTCTCCGCGTGATTACCGATCACCTCATCGACTCTGAAGGGTCCATGCCACATGTGCTCCAGTTTCTTCGCGAACCCTTCTTTCACCCGATCGAGATATAACCAGACCCTTGATCCAGCTTCGATCTTGTGTGGTGTCACTTGATCATTATTCCTCTCAGCTCGCTCGGCTATCTCTTGATGAAATCGGGTGCTCACTTGGTTGCGGGCGTATCTGTAGTCTTTCTGCATCTTGTATCTCCACCGACGAGCATCTCGATCTTTGCGCGAATTCCACCCAGTTGTAATGTCGACTCCAACGGCGATCGCGGATCCCACGCATATGCCAAATAAAAAGGTGTCTCTCCGCGAATGCGATCAGGGGTCGAGTTAAGCGGGAATACCAGACGCTCTGCATACAAGCTCCAATCTTTCTGGCCGACATCTGATACATACATCTTGATTGCCCGCGTAATCGTCTGCACCGTCCTCTCCGCCTTGCCGTTCGCCTGTAGACGGTATGCCACAGTAGCACTCTGACGTTGTCCAACGATTTTTTTGCCACCAGATTTTTTAGAACCTGAAGGTTTAAATGATTCTACTATTGAACACACGAAATACTTCCGACATAAAACCCGGTTCCCGATCGTGCCGGATCACCTTGCTAGCCCCGAATCGTCGAAACACACACTCTTCATAATTTTCGGCAACTTTCTGCGCTGTGCGGGACGATCCAGCTTTCGCGATCACCATACTCGTGAATAGATCCGTCCAAATCAGCGGTTCAGTGTGTCCATCCGTCGATCGGGGTATTGACGGTATATGATCCATGGCTATCACTTGGAATGGGTACGTAGCCTCGATATTCCCCGGCTACATGCACTTGATCGTAGGCTGGCCCTTCGGAATAGGCCACGCCAATGGAAGTATCGTCTGCTCCGCTGATATGTACGCCCTATCGCTTGGTGTCCTCCTTCCAAGCTCACATGATAATGGTGGAGGACATCTGCATGTAGGGTCTCGGGTAAGACCAGCTTAATCGAAAGGTGCCGATCGTCTTGATCATCTTTGTCATCGTTGGATTTTCTTTTAGCCATGTTTCTACAGTAGATCAGCAACCCTTGTTCATCGACATCGTAGTTGTCAGCGATTTTCGCGCAATCCTTACCTCGTATGCGCTCAATTGTGAAACGTCACCATACAAGTAACCGTAATTTCGCAAATCATGAATCCATTTGTCTTCGTCCTGCGCCTTTTTCACCCGTTCCGCCCTTATCCCGGATATATCGGGCCATGTTGACGGTAGCGGCTGACGGAGATTACGTGATCGTGTCATCACCAGCACTTGTGGAGCGGCGGGATCTTCATTCCACGTGATTACTTCCGACAATCTGTTGAGATCGACCATTCCTCCAGCTGTTTCTCGTCATCAATTTCAAATCTTGTTCCACCCTGCATGACCATAGTGGTGATGTGATTTGCACTCTTATTCCACTCTCTTTTAACATGCACCAGATCGTGATCATTCCATTCGCGAAGGAGGTTTAACGCACGCTGTTGAAACACTTACAATCGCGGAGCTTTACACTCTATCTCACCGCGCATTTTCCGGATTACCAAATTCGAATCCCCACACACGATAATCCTTCCTTTGGGATATCTCGACAGTAATTCCAAACTTAAAAGCAATCCATGGTATTCCGTTTCGTTCACCGTGATATCAGGTGCATGGTCGGCTACCGCGGTCATAATCTTCCACTCCGGTAATTTCCATACGATAGCGCCGAACGCCCCTACACGTCGCTTGACACTTGCAGATCCATCGAAACTAATCATGTAGAGTTCTTGTAACGGGGTTACATTCGGGTAACAATGAGTGTTGGTGTACATGAGTACACCACGGTTGAGGTCCGTATTAGCCGGGTTGAAAGAATTCGAACATTTGGTTTTTTAACCAATCAGGGCATGGGCCCTTGGTGTGGTGGTGTGTCAGCCATCCACGTGTCAGTACACAGGTGTGTACACTACATTTTAGCTAGGTACGAATTAGGAATATTCTACTTAGTGTTACATATAGTTTATATTAGTTTAAATAATTACATATTAAATATATTCAGTTTACATTTCACTCTTTCATACAGACGCACGACCTCCACCGGTCGTGCGTGTAGTGAGTGCCGTAGCGTAAGGGGAACCCTCCCCTTAGCTACACCCTTTGTAAGGGAGCCTTGCCGTTAAGGCACTAGCAAAGGGTATAGTAAACTAACCCGGGAATCTTGGCCCCGAGTAGGAGAGCTCTCTCCTACTAAGCCCTTAATAAGGGCGTATCGGCTAAGTAGCGGCGAACGCCGCTTTAAGGAAAGTCTTCTTCTGTGCGCAAGCCGCACCGTGCGTGTACGCACCCGGATACATCTGGTAGCACTAGTAGTCAATCCAACACATGTGTTGGTGATCAACATCCTCTGCAAGGGATGGATCAGGACGATTGGGATAGTTTGACCCTCCTCCAGCAGGAAGCCTTTAAAAGGCTGTTACCCTTAACGGGGGAAGAAGGTATGAAGCTCCTAGTGGAGCAGGGCCTTGAGGCCGTAAGGTCAAGGGTGAATGCCCTCATCGCTCATGAGGCGAGTTGCGGTGGAGGTCATTCCATGGGGGTGCGCCCTCCATTATCGTTTAAGATAAAGGAGTTCACTGGAGAGAAGGGTGACAACCTTTATGTTTGGTTGCGAGAGGTCGAAACGGCCTTCGCCACAGCGAACTTGACCGCTGATCACTTGCAAGTGGGACTTGCATTGACCCATCTTACGGGCAAAGCCCGTACATGGGTGTTTACATGCTCGGAATCAGTCAAGGACGTGTTTCCAACATGGAAGGTCCTTAAGCAGAAGCTTATGGACATGTACGCAACGCCTGATCTGATTTTCCAGAATCAAATGGCGTTCCTGAGGTGCCGTCAAGGCACTAAGGACCTGGAGGTTTATATCCAGGAGCTTAAGACCCTGTTGGCAGGGATGTACGCGAAAGCGTATTCGGACGATGTGTCCATCCCCGTCTTCATGGGAGGCCTGAGAGAAGGGCCAGAACGTTCGGAATTGTTCCGATGCCGACCCCAATCCCTGGAGAAGGCGTTCAAGATGGCGTTTAACGCCGAGAGGAATTTCCGTTCCTCTAAGGTGGGTCCCGAACCCATGGACCTGAGTCAGGTCGAAGCGGAGGAGAAACCTCCCGCTAAGAGTCACTCTAACTCTTTTTCACAGAGCTTGGAGGCAGAGATCTTAGCTATGTTGCAGCGGCATGGGCCGCTGAGATGATTCCTGTGTGGCAGCACGGATCATCTGAGGAACAGGTGTCCGAAAAATAACCAGTGAGACACTCGCTACAAGGGACCAAGGGTGGGGAAAAAGCCCTTGTACAAGCCGTCGGGAAACGACGGCTCCCAGTAGGTGCGGGGTGCCCTACTGGGGGACCCCTCAGTGCTGTTAAGCCCCAGGGTAGGGGACGACAGCACAAAGCCCCGAGGGAAGCGGTGCTTTCTAGCACCAAGTTGGTGTGCCAGCCAGGTTTGCTGGTAGTCCTTGCGGACGTGAAAGGCTTTGATAAGCCTTGGAGAGTCTTGATAGACTCTGGAGCGTCTGACAATTATGTCAGAAAGGCTTCTGTTGTGAAGAGTCGGCTGTATGCCGAGGCCCTAGAGGCACGTTCTCGTGAGGTTGTCACGTCCGTCTTGCGACGGGCGTACAGGTTTCTGTACCCAAGGTCTCGATTGACCTTAAGCTGAAGTTTGCAGACTTCGACAGCTTAGAACGTTGCCTAGTCCTGGATTTGGACTAGATATATGACCTCATTCTGGGCATGTAGTGGCTGGAACGCCACGATCCATGAATATACTGGAAGTCTAATTCCATTGGCACAACGCACCCGCGGTCGGGTGAAGCATTGGCGACTCATGAACCCACCTTTGCTCGATCGCAAAAGCGATTCTGGGGTGAGATGCCAGAGATTGGGATGTCTGAAACGATCATTCCCAATGGTGTTAAGGAAGAGTTCCTTAACGAGGGGGATTCGGAGGTTAATCCCCGCGCCGATGTAGGCGAGACTGGTGAGTCGCCAGTGATATAGGTGGAATCTTCTGAGGGTAAGCGCGAGGCGCTTAGAGAAGAGACCCGAAGTTCGTCTCTTCTACAGGTCGGAATTGATTCCGACCACGCCGTGTCCGGCGAACAAGTTGCGACTCCAGTGGTAGGGGTAGAGACCCCTGTGGTTAAGCGCGAGGCGCTTCCAAGCGAAGAGAACCGAAGTTCGTCTCTTTCGCACGTCGGAAATGATTCCGATTACGCTGTTATAGGCGATACCGGCGATTCGCCGGTGGTAGAGGTAAAGACCTCTGTGGATAGGCGAGAGGCGCTTCAAATAGATGGGGCAATTAACTCCCCCCATCTGGGTCTCGGGAAGAGTCCCGAGGCCAGTAGTCAGCAGTCCTATCGGATGCTGAATAGTGTGACAGGTATTGTCAGAGAAGGCGTAAGCCTGGAACGGTTGCCTGGGGTAGGCGAACTGTTCGTTGGAGGAGATGTCCTTCAACGAGTTTGAGACTGCTGTAAAAGCAGGTGAACTCGACGAGGTCGTCGTGTTGTGTCCGGAAGAGGAGTTGAACTCCTCATCCACGATGGGCGAGTCTGTTTTGTACAAAACCAAACAGGCATTGAATGCCCGAAGTGGCCTCAAGATCCTTGCAGATCCTGAGGACCCTTAACATTCCTTGTTAAAGGAATTCGGAGATGTCATTAGTGACAACCCGCCGATGGGGTTACCACCGGATCGGGGAGTCCGACATGAAATTGATTTGGTTCCCGGAACCAAATACTGCGTCACTAGGCAGTGGCCTCTCCCCAAGGAACAGTGCGACGTCATCGACGCATTCTTCAAGGAGAAAGAAGAGGCAGGGATGGTACGGGAGAGTAAGTCTCCCCACTCATCTCCCACTTTTTGTGCTCGTAAACCGAACGGAAAGTGGCGCATTGTGCATGCGTATAACAAGCTGAACGCAGGTACTGTACCCATGCAGACCCCGATTCTTCGGAAGGATGTCCTCCAGAACAATATGGAGGGCTGTACTGTGTACAGTGCCTTAGATCTGGTGGACGGGTATTATCAGGTGCTCATGCGAGCGTCCGATATTCCGCTGACAGCGGTTAGCACGCCTATTGGCATGCTGTGGGAGTGGCTTGTGATGCCACAAGGGCTTTCAAATGCACCAGCGACTTTCAATCGCTTGGTGACTCAATTCTTCCGCCCTCATAGGAAGTACGCTCAGACGTACTTCGACGATATATTCGTCCATAGTCGTGCGGAAGGCGACTCGTCTGATGTTCGGACGCACCCAATACATATTCGAGCGGTGCTCGAATGTATGCGTGAGCATAAGTTATATGCAAACGCATCCAAATGTATTTTTGGTGCTGAAAAAAATACCTTTCCTCGGATGATTCATCGCTAAGGATGGAGTGAGGGCGGATCCCGCCAAGGTGAAAGCCATTGTGGAGTGGCCTTCGCCTGTAAATATTAGAGATTTACGGAAGTGGATTGGGTTAGCCAACTATCTCCACAAGTACAGCGAGAACTACGCTGAAATGGCGAAGCCATTGACCGACCTTCTTAGTAAGGATGTTGATTGGTGTTGGAAAACTGAACACCAAAACGCTTTTGAAGCGGTTAAGGGGAGCTTGTTAAAATATCCCGTTCTTGCTCTCCCAGATCCTGGGAAACCATTTAGTGTCGTCTGCGACGCCTCCAATTTCGCAATCGGATGTGCTTTGTTACAAGCGGACGATGCAGGAAGGCAACGCGTAATTGCGTTTGAGTCGAGGCAGCTTAAAGCTACAGAACGGAATTATCCCGTTCATGACAAGGAGATAATTGAAATGAAGTATGCTCTTGTCAAATTTAGGGTTCACCTACTCGGCTCAAAGCCGTTCGTGGTTTATACTGACCACGCGTCCTTACGGACAGCGACAAAGTCGCCTCATTCTCGCAACGGATGGCCCGTTGGCTCTCCTTCTTTGCGGAGTACAACTTTGAGGTTAAGTATAAACCTGGCAAGCAGAACGTGCTTGCAGACGCGTTGTCGCGTCGTCCCGATTACGAGCTCTCTCACGCTACATTCGTCACCACGTCTGTGGTGGATCTCATACGCCAGGCGTATGACAAAGACCCACAGTGTACGGCGCTTATCCGCGCGTTAGGTGAAAAGGGTCTTGGATCGTCTGCTCCAACCCTGTCAAGTCGAGCTAGAGCTCGTTTACACCGTTACAGGTACTGTGATCGTCTGCTATTTTATAGCACGAGCGCGGAGGACACTCCGCGGGTGGTAGTTCCTCATAATGAGGAACTGAAGTATAGAGTCCTCTTTGAGGCACATGACGCCCCTACCGGGGGTCATTTAGGTCGGGATAAGAACTACAGCGCTTTAAGCGCTTTGTATTGGTGGCCCAATATGTATAAGTGGGTCGGTGCGTATATACGCACCTGTGAGACGTGTCAAAGAGTTAAACCCTCTGCAAGTTCAGCTGCGCCTTTGGCGAGCTTATCGGTTCAACGGAGTGTTGGAAATCCATTAGCATGGATTTTATCTTCGGTTTTCCGAAGGATAAGGCCGGGAACACCGGCATATTGGTCTTTGTAGACCGTTTGAGCAAGATGGCTCACCTGGCGGCGGTGCCAGAGTCCATAGATGGAAAGGGAACAGCAAAAGTGTTCCTAGACCGTGTCTTTCGACAGCATGGTCTACCCGATTCCGTTGTGTCGGATCGGGATCCCCGTTTTACGGGACAATTCTGGGGAGTGTTGTTTAAGGTGCTAGGCACCAAGCTCCTCATGTCCACAGCGGATCATCAGCAGACGGACGGTCAGACGGAACGCGTTAATCGCGTTGTGGGGGATATTCTCCGGAGTTTATGTCCAGATTTTCCAAAGAGTTGGAGTGAGATGCTCCCGATGGTTGAATTTGCTATCAACAATTCGGTACATGCATCCACGGGGTTTACCCCGTTTTACGCGAACGGATTGGTGAATCCGAGGGTTCCGTTAACGCCACGTGTGTGTGGTCCAGGGCTTGAGGGGGGAGGATTCCCCGATGTCAGCCCTGTATCTGTGCGAAAGCACATCGATAAGTTTTTATCGACGCGCCTTAGTGTCTTACGACACGTCTGCGATGCCATGGCGGAAATCCAATACAAGCAGAAGGATCAAGCTGACCGCAAGGGACGGCGTGACAAAAAGGTATACAAAGTAGGAGAAAGTGTTTTATTAAACGCTAAAAATCTTCCTACACATGCAGTTTCCAACGTGTTGCGGAATAAACTGCGCCCCAGGTTTGTGGGACCCTTTAAGGTACTAGCCCGAAAGGGCTTATCGTATACCTTGTACATCCCGAAGGTGATGCGTACGCATCCAACCTTCTATGTGGGTATGCTTAAGCCATACCAGGACCCGGAGGCGGGCCCCCTCCTGGAGGAGGTTGGAAAGGCGGATAGCCGTAAGAGCCGTAAGACACGGCAGGGCGGAGGAAGCCCGAGAGGGCTAAAATGCGACTACGAAGCTCCGCAACGGTCGTCTCGAGAGAGGCAAGCCGCCTCTCGAAGCGATCAGTGGCATCCCGCTCATCGCGGATCCCCTCGTGGAGATCATGGATGCGAAGGCAGTGTCGATCACAGCGCGCGCGAATCTCACGTCGCAATTGTGCGACCTCCTCCTCCAATGCTCGGTGCGGAGAGTACTCCACACTTTCATGTGGAGCGGCTGATGGTGCGGCGCCATCATCGGGGTCAAACCCAGTATCTGGTGAAGTGGAAACGTTATCACACTCACAGTTCGTGGGAGTTCGAGACTCCCCTACGGCAGGATTGCCGCGACGTCGTTGACGCTTTCGAGCGGGATAATCCCGCTGTAGGTCAACGACCAGAGGGGCATGAGAAGCCCCTTCACTCCCAATAATTGGGAGTTCGCCGGAGGCAGATGTGGCGATCACACTGTCTTCGGACACCATGGTGGAGACAGGGGCGCTGGCGTAGCGCGTGAGATACGGAGCAAGTAGTTGCTCCATCGCTTTATCTTTGGCAAATGTCAGGCGCAACACCCTCTCCACCCAAATGTCTCGACGGGAATATCTGTCATGCAGCTCATCGAAGCTGGGGGAAGCTTCTCCCCTTCCGCCCAAGCGCGGAACTTCTTCTCTGAATCATCGGCACTTTCTCCCGGAGGAAGAACGAAAGGAACCTCGCGGAGGTTCTCAACAGGGGCACATTATGCCTGCCTGTTTAAGCGCTCTCGGTACGAGACGCTAGTGAACTGCTTTTGTGTAAGCAGTTGTTGCCGGTGTTTCTCACGGCGTTCGCGTTGGTACGGCTGTTCAGCCACGGGGACAGGGGTATAGGACGCTAGACTAGTCCTTACCAAACGCCTGGCCCATCTTGGAAGGTCACAAGGACTATCGAAATTATAAGCCGGCCTTGACGGGCGTTTGGGGGCGCGTAACGAAGCCCTTAGTGCCTGTGCGGCAAGTTGGGAGTCTTGAGCTTCGTCCAGCTCATTAGTGATGATCGCCTTTGGCGATTCGGATGTATCATTCGATACGGGCAGGTGTGCCGCACTGGTTAGTGCATTTTCCTCACGTGTGGGGAAGGGATTAGGCTGTCGACAACGCCGTTCGGCGCTGTCGGACCGGCTGACCATTGGGGAGGTATGCCCAAAGGCATCCACTTCCGAGTTTTCGGAGTAGTCTACCTCTTCTAGAGGAGACGCCATAGCACCACTGGAGGTGTACATATGGATGGCCAGAGGCACTGGCGTTGGAGTTCTCTAACAGAATTTTGATTATTGCGTAAGAAATAGTCTTGATGCGGGAGGCTGTAACGGGGTTACATTCGGGTAACAATGAGTGTTGGTGTACATGAGTACACCACGGTTGAGGTCAGTATTGGCCGGGTTGAAAGGTTTCGAACATTTGGTTATTTTAACCAATCAGGGCAGGGGCTCTTGGTGTGGTGGTGTGTCAGCCATCCACGTGTCAGTACACAGGTGTGTACACTACATTTTAGCTATATACGAATTAGGAATATTCTACTTAGTGTTACATATAGTTTATATTAGTTTAAATAATTACATATTAAATATATTCAGTTTAAATTTATTTACTCTTTCATACAGACGCGCGACCTCGACCGGTCGCGCGCGCAGTGAGTGTTGTAGGTAAGAGGGAGTCCTCCCTTTACTTACATCCCGTAAAGGGAATACAGCCGTTAAGGCTAAGTCGTAAACTAACCCGGGAATCTTGGCCCCGAGTAGGAGAACTCTCCTACTAAGCCCTTTACAAGGGCGTATCGGCTAAGTAGCGGTAGCTACCGCTTTAAGGAATAGTCTTCCTCTGTGCGCTAGCCGCACCGTGCGTATACGCACCGGCTACAGTTCTTCGCCTTTCTCAACCGTAGGATGTGGTACTTCAATCATCTGCCGCGGTTGCTTTTCGGTGAGATCGCAATCAGTGCTTCATCGATTTCGGTGCGAGGAGTGATACTTGCATCTAACACCCCTAGTACCTCCTCTTCTCCCTGCACACATTTCTTGATCTCGAGGTTCCATTGTGATAAGATCGCAGCCCATCTGCCCAATTGTCCGTCCATCCCGTTGGATGTTAGTAACTATTTCAGCGTGAATAAACGTGACAAGACGGTAATCGTCTTTCCGACCAGCATCGTGAAGTAAACATACAAAACCCGTAGAAGCGCCAGAACTTCCTTTTCGACGGGGATGTAATTCAGCTCACCGTTCTTCAATGTTCGGCTGGCGAATGCGACGGGGCAATACACTTGATCATGTTCTTGAACCAACGCGGCAGATACTGCCCATTTGCTAGCGTAAACCACGATCACCGGCGTTTTGGCTTGATCAAAATGGTGCAGGGTTGGGACTGACGCAATCTTCGCTTTCAGCATACTGAATGACACTTTTGCCCTGATCAATCGATCGTCTTCATGATCCGAGTTCTCCTTGATCAATGGTCGGCTCTTCAACTCTTGATAATATATCTCTTAATTCGTAGAGCACAGCAGCAGCATAGATCGCGAAGTCTTCAATAAATCGACGGTAATAGTTCAAACTACCCAAAAACGAATGCATAGCACGTAAGGTACCGGGAAAAGGCAAATCGATCAGATCATCCAAATTTTTTCGATTTGTTTCCAAAACGCAGCTAGAGACATGATGCCCTAAATAAGAAAATTCACTTCGCCCCCAGTACGATTTAGCCACGCTGATCGACAAGTTCCATTGATCGCACTTTTCCAACAGGTTCCGCACCTTATCACACAGGGTAGTCCACATAGGTGCAGGGATCAAAATATCATCGATATATGATCGCCGCTGCAGCACAGACGGGCCTGGTGTTTGGTCAGGCTCTCCCACAGTAAATACATCAGCCGATTTGTCGGCACCGTCCTTAACCTTGAGATACCCGTATAGTGAATTATCGATCAACCGCTGGTAGATTTGCGGAGCATTCTTTAGGCCAAAGGGCATCCCATTCCATTAAAACAATCCAAACGGAGTGACAAACGCCAAAATCTGACGTGCTCTATCGGTCATAGACACGACACAGAAACAACTCGCCATATCCAAAGAGCAAAACCACAACGCTTTATCCAAATCTTCGAGTAGATCAGAGATCAGGGGCATTGGGTATACCATCAAACGCGTGAGTCGATTCACCGCGCGATAGTCGATACATAAGCGAATATCCACCCCATTCTTCTTCACGATGATCACTATAGGTGATGCCCAGGGTGACTTATACGGCTGGATGATCTTGGTAGCCAATAGTCCCTTGATCAAGGCCGATAACTTCTCGCGAAATTGCGGAGCCACCTTTCGACACTTTTGGTCGATCGGGCGCGCATTGCCTACATCGATATCGCAAACCACTCCACGCACGTGCAGCAGGAGGTAGCGCGTTCCCTTTTCCGATCAACAAATGTTTCTTCGACCAAATTATATCGCGAAGCTGATCAATTTCTTCTGCCGTGTTGACCAAGGGATCACCGACTTGCAAATAGTCTTTAGTCACTTCTTCGGTACTTGCGGACACTTCAGACAACGTAGCGAGCTGCTTCTCGAATTCTTCCACGTACAAATCTCCACCTTCATGGTAGCAAACTTGATCATCGATAGGAATTACACCAAATGCACTATGATCGTCTGAGACGGGGTGATCACGCATAACTTGATCAGGATAATCTCTTGTAACAGTTTGATTAACTTCGTGATCTAGGGTCGGACCTTTCACTCCCGGCTCCTGATCGCACCGGTCTTGCGCTTCTTGCACCTTTTGTGACCCTCCGGTGACTAATGCACAGATGTGACGGTCGGGTTTGTAGGTCGTACTAAAATACTTCGAGGAGTAGGATACTCCTTCTTCTCGACTAGGGGACCTTGATCGACACTTTCTTGATCGTCATGTACAGAATCGGTAGACGCTTGATACGCGAGATTTTTCCACTCTTTATAGCGATTGGACCCCACCGAAATAAATCCAGGGCGACGGGGCACGTCATCTTTGTTCATCCAGATACCTAAAATCGTATCGTATTGCACAATTATCGGATGATCAACGACGTTCGTAACACGCAGATATCGTAAATTACCCACGCCCCTAGTGATGGTGGGAACACAATCTCTTCCGCGAGTAATCCACAACTTTCGAGATCGCTGATCACGAATCTGAACCTCAGCAGATCGACCTACTGGGATCTGTTCGTACTGATCAAGTTTCATGTAATTTCCACTCGATCCGTACAACGGTCGACGTCCTTCTAATGGGATGATCACCTCATCAGGCAAACTTAGTGCACCATGGGCGATGTCTAATCGAACCCCAGCTGGTATCATAAAATTCATACCCAATATAGCATCTTGAACAACCCGTTTGCCCACCCATTCATGAAAATAATAAACCAACGAGCCCACTAACGTAATCTTGATTTTAGCGCATCATTCTGTGAGGTATGCACTTTCTCCGATACCAGCACATGCTTGTATTTGGCTCGTTTCGATTTGACAACCCACCCTACGAGCAAACTGAGTCGATGATCGACACTTCGGCACCAGAATCAAATAATAACGTGGCACGCTCTTTGTTAAATTTACCGCTCGCCTTGGCTTGTTTAAACCATTTCTTTGGCGAGTGTTACTTCCAATATCCACGTGATTCACCCGGAAGTAGATCAACTTCCGTGATCACCGGGGACCGAGAAAACTCATCAATACGGAAATTAGCCAAACTTGGTAAATCAGGCTGATCACATTTTTTTCATTATCTCTTTATGCTGCTTGATCAGCCCTCTTCTTATCCAAATATGCAAAAATACACAAACCAAAACGCTCGTCTCGTACCAGATTCCAACCTGGCGAGCGTCCTAGTTTAACAAATCTTCGGCTTCCTTGGGCAACATTCCAGAATTTTGGTGGGATTGTACCACTGGCGAATGCGATTATAAAATTCCTCCATAGGGCACTTGCCCGCATCGTGAACTTGGCCGCATGCTCGGCAGACGTACAAGCATTGATAGGTCGGGTGTCCCTTCTTGCCACACTTCAGACAGGTCAGGCACTTCCAGAAACGTAAATTATTGTGCCTGATCGATCCAAAATGACTGCTTTTCTTCATCGCCCCTTGATCAACCGCACTTGATTCACTTCGTTTACCAGATCGGGGCTCACCAGGTTGATCATGCGCCCCTAGTTGATCGCGCATAGCAGCAATCATGTAACGGCGCTGATCACCATCGCTTCCACTGTCATCGGCACTTGAATCTTCACTCCCAGACATCGCCTTGATCGCACGTACTGCTCTAGGCTTTAGAGCAGGGGAAGATTCTCGATCATCACCGAATTTATGGAGGAATCGGCTGGTGCCTACCGCCGCCGCTGGCTGACACCACTTATTGCGTGCATAAACCCGCAGAGTCTCTTCCAAATCCGTGGTGTTATCCAACCGCAACAGCGTCGGTTGATCAGCGAATTCGCGATTGGCCAACGTGTCCAGAAAATGTTGCACATGCTCGCGTAAGATCGTAGACGATCCGTCCCTGATCGGCAACTTGACTCGCAGTCCCACCACATTCAACCGGTGTAGATACTCAAAGGGGATTTCATCCGATCGCTGCTTCGTGTAATAATACTGGCGGGTTGCCGATTGACCACTTCCACAGTATTGAGTTTCAAACTCGTCCACGAGACTTTTCCAACTTGAGCGAGTAGATCAACTCAGCTGGCTATACCAATTGCGCGCTGGTCCTTTTAATAGATCTCCCAGGATCAAACACTTTTCATGATCAGAAGCTTGATCACGCATAAATGCTGAATTGAGGCGACTGATCCAATTCCGCGCTTGATCTTCGTCTCCTTCCTTTCCTGAAAATTCTTTCAGATCACCGATCGCAGACATCCGGATTCTGGGAATCGGTTGTTAATCAGGCATTCCGGTATAGGCGGACGCAACTGTGGCTCGTCGAGGCAGTGTGATCGGCTCATCTAGATCGATGTAATCACGCTGGGATCGTTGATAATGGAACGAATACAAGGATTCCATGTCAATATCCTTAACCGCCGCTGATCTTCCTGACTTTGACTGACGATCATGAAGCGAATGCACTGATTCCATATCGACATCTTTGATCGACGCAGACCTTCCTGTCCTCGGCTAGTGACTCTTCGCGTGAACCGCTCCAGGTGTCGACTTGCTTCTTTTCTCAGCCAGGAACCGCTCCATAGCCTTATCAAAAAATTTCTGCAGCTGTGGGCCTTGCGATGCTTGATCATCTTCCACCTTGATCGATCGAGGTTCTTTCTTGATAACCGAGAACTTGGATTCATCTTTTTGACAAACTGTCATCCTGGTGATCTTGGGCGCTATACTTCCGGCGCTGCTTGACTCCACTTCAGGCTCATCGCCTTCGGAAGGAGCAGATTCGTAACACGATGATCCCGTGTATTCTGCCACGTTGATCGACGGGCCCGCTTCAATTTAGCGGAGAACTGGGGGGGTTCCTCCATATTAGATCGACCCACAATAAGTACCACCAACTCATATAGTCAATGTGTAGCGGTCCTAATATCCTCTAGGTCCTGATCGAACATTTTTTCGGCATCGTAGGCCCCTTGCAGACAGACCAGCTTGCTTTATCAGGCGTATTAGCCCTAACACCAGACGAATCTTGTCATTCCAATTCGTCACTGGTCGATCAACCCGTCCTTTCAGCTCTCCACTGATCGTGACTCCTAGGAGGTTCATGATCGCATTCGTCAATAAGAAATCTTCCAATTCTCCTTTGTAAACCTTTCGGTAAAACGTTTTCACCAGATCCAATTCCGTTGGCGGCGTACTTGGGCGACTTTCGTCGCTTTCCGACCCAGGCACCTTCATCAACACCTTCGGCTGGTCGTTCTTGTAATACTTCACCACCGGATCCCAATCCGGATCATTATAAGCACATACATTTGGCGTATCATAACTTGCGTTATGATCCGCATGGGCTCTCGAAGGAGCCTCGGGAGGTGGTTGAGGCTTCTACTCCTTTATCTCATCAAGATACCTCCCCAGGTCCTGATGATCAGCATTTCCTTTCTTCTTCAGGCATGACGACGGCGTACTGCCTTCCGTCGTCACAACCATCTCCTCCTTTTCAACTTTTATCTTCAATTCTTCTTCCGCTTCCGTTTTCACGTCCGCATCCGCGCCATCTTGCGTAGAATCACGGTGGTATCCCTGGTTCGAATCCGGGCACGCGCACCATTGTGGTGGAGCGGCTGATCAAAGTTTTGACGCTTGATCAGGCGTTACCACGGCGCCCGGACTGCCGACTAACGAAGGGTATCCTCCGGTTGCCCTTTGGCTGATTATGTTACTGCTCACCTTGTGTACCCGACGGCGTGGGTCGCTCTCCAGGTGGTGGGGATGGCACGCTGTAATTCCTTGCTGCAAGATTGAGTTGACTTGTCATGAATCGACTGTTGTCGATCAGGTTGATCGGGCTTGATCAGGCGCAAATAGTCGATGATCAGGACCTTTGGTCGTTGATCAGGGTGTGATCAGAGCCAATAGTCAAAAATCAGATCGTGATCGACCTGATCGACCTGATCGGTCTGATCGGTCTGATCGATTTAGTCGATCAGTCACTAGTTGGCGCGAGTTGCGAACAGATGAACGCAGGTCGCAAGTTGCAGAGTGTCGATAGGCGTCGATCGGCGAAGGGGATACTTGATCAGGCAGCGGAAGTCTTCAATGCCCGATCGCGGAGCCTCTGAGTCCTAATCAGCTAATAGAATACCCAAAATAACGGTATTCTTAGCCTAGACCTACGAGGGGGTTAAATTTCACTAAATCCACCTAGAGTTCCCGTGGGGCCTTACAGCAGCCGAACTCTAGGGGCCAAACGTGAGCCAAAAGGGAAAGAGGTGAGAGCGCACTGCTCAATCACGTTACCGAGACCAAAAAACCTTTAAGAGAATAACCGCTGATACAGCGGGCAGAGTTGCGGGGTTAGTTCTCACACTCTACTCCTACCGGCGGGCCAAAACGCACTAAGTGCTCCCGCCCGGGACGTAGAGGTATTTATTAGTAAGAGAGGCGCAAAGGTGCCGTCCCTGAAACGATCTGCTCGATCGTACGCAAAAGGAGAACTTTATTATTGCTTATATCCCTAGAACTACCAGTTACCTAATATCGACCAATCAGAACTACCCATTCCATCGTCCTCCGTCGACCAGTCGACCTGATTTATCCGTCGTTCGTTGCTGTTCATTAGGTACCTGTACATAGTCGTACCTTCTCACGATGTCCCGTCTATGTCCCGTCTAGTACACCGAAGTTGTACACGCAACTGTATACACCGTGGTAAACACAATCGTACACGCAATTACTCATCCGGTTGTGCCCACTGTCACACCCATAATAATGCCCACAACTGGTACCAATTTTAGGGCACACTTTACCACAATATTCCGCCCGTGAAGAGCGTTTGGGGGCGCGTAATGCAGCCCCTAGTGCCTGTGTGGAAAGAAAAGACTCCTGAGCCGCGTCCAATTCATTGGTCGATATTGTTGCCTTCGGCGACTCGGATTTGCCATCCGGAGTTGGCAATGGTGGCGCGCGAGTTAGCGCATTTTCCCCACGTGTTGGGAAAGAATGAGGCTGCCGACCTCGCCGTTCGGCGTAGTCAGAGCGGTTCCTTAGGGGAGCTATCCCGAAGGGCCCCCTCCTCCGAGATATCGGAGCCCGAGTAGATGACAAGCCCTTCTAGGGTAGAATGATCGCCTCCTATAGAGGTGCTCATTATCGCCAGAGTTCTGGCAGTTGGGTTCTCCAACTATTATCGATTATTGCGTAACAGTGGTCTTGATGGGGGAGGGTGTAACGGGGTTTACATTTAGTTACTTTGGTGCATGTAAATACACAACAGTTAAGGTCAAGTATTGACCAGTCCGAAAGGTTCGGACCTATTGGTTGTTTTAGCTAATCAGGGCGGGATCCTTTGGTGAAGGCGTGGCAGCCCGCCACGTGCTGGTACACAGGTGGTGCACATTACATTTTCGGCTACTTACGGATTAAGTAAGTTCTACCTAGTATTGCATATAGTTTACATTAGTTTATTAAGTTAGGCTAATTATTTAGTAAATAATAAATCAGTTTACAATCTACACTATATCCTGCTAGACGCCCGACCCGAAACGGTCGAGCGTGCAGTGAGTGTCGTATCAGGGGAGCACCTCCCCTAGCTACTCCCTACTAAGGGAAGCCTTAGACTAAGGCGTTAGCGTACGATAACAGTAAACTCAGGGAATCTTGGCCCCAAGTGAGAGATAAATCTCACACTAAGCCCTTATATCAGGGCGTATCAGTTAAGTAGCGGCGTATCGCCGCTTAAGGAAAGTCTTCCTCTATGCGCTAGCCGCACCGTGCGTTTACGTACCGGCTAAAAGGGGACCAACTACTTTAGGCTCATGGCGATGGCGTACGCGAGTGGCTTAGCCATGGCGAACGTGGCGGTCGTTGTCTCTAATATGGGCCAACCCGCGCTTCTGTATCTCGTGCCCACGAAGTTGGGCGTGCCCCTCGTGCTCTCGAAGTGACGTGGAGTCTTGGACGCCATGTGGACGGGGGCACGCGTGATGACTGAGGAGAAGCACAGCGACTCTAGCTGGCGATACCAAGCCATTCGATCCGACGAGGCCGGAGGAAGTGGACACGGAACCGATTTTGTCCGAGGTGACGGATGTTTTTGACCCCGTAGACTATATGATTACAACATACATCGACAGATGATCATGATTAACAGATAATTCTATATTGGCTAAGTATGATTCGCGTTCTATTATGGTTTTGTGAGTTTATTTTAATTGGTCGAAAGTCACGTGGGGGGGGTGTCGGTAACCTAACTCTAGGTGCGGTAGGGTGACCCTAATTCGGGAGCGCGATTGTTTTGGCTCTATCATTTTTGGTTTAGCTCTAGCGCGCCCCTTTAAAAAGGTAAATTTTAAATCCCCCTTTTTTATGCTCGTGACGCGTTTTGCTGCGCAAAAATAATTCAAAAGTGCTGGGCGGTAGTCTCGAAACTCTCACTCTAGCGCACTTCCGGCAGAGCGACAGCCAAGCCACCTGATTCCTGGTCTCAAAGACGATACTCGCATCATGCTTCATCAACTTGAAGTATCATTCTCCTACCGGAAAGAAATTATTCAAATTTTTTAGGCTTTACAGAGCCAAGGATACGTGGTGGTCAAACGTGAATCGGACAATGTCAGAAACAAATTAAAACTCATGTGCTACCTTCACGGTATTGTCACACAACGAACTTCTCGAAAAGTGGATCCCAACGCAGGCACGATTCTGGTAGTCGATTGACTGGATGTCCTTTTTGTTGGAAGTGCGCGCTTTTTGCAATGCAGCCCGCGTCGGCTTTTCAGCGACTTTTCAGTGAAAAGGTGATGTATTGTACATAACTTTAGGTTAGGTACAAAACATTGTGTATTTGCTATTATTAGGTTTAGGTGTAAACTTAATTCTAATAAATCACTTCTGAATTTGATTATTGACTCTCGTGTGGTTTCTTTCGAGTGGACAACAAGCGCGCTACAGTACGCGGCTTGTTTGAAGTATATTACGTGGAATACTTAGTACACTGCAGTGGCAGTCGGATTGGTGTTTACGCATTGGATTCTCGCATTACACAATTGTTGGTTTGAGTTGATGACGTTACGTTTAAGTCGCTAAGGACAGTGTAGAATTGAATTACGCTTGGTATTTGATTGTTCGCTGTTACGCTAATTACTAGCTCTATCTGATTGTATTGGAATATCGCACGTTAGTACGAGGTGTCTGTAACCCGTGTGACGTAGTACGTGCAACCGGATGGACGAAAAAATATTCAACAGGTTATGAGCCAAATTGAGGCCAGTGACTCGTCAAATAAGACAGTCATCCCGGAAGTTATGATGCGATTGTTCGCACATATGATGAATTGTTTTGACGATTTGGAATCGTCACTAAACAAGGGGGCGCCGGCACAAATTGCGGCGCCGAGGTCAAAGGGAGATACCAAGATGAGCTTGGCCTCCCTGGATTTAAGCGACGAAGAGAAGACGATGCTAACGTCGGAAGTGCGGGAAGAATGTGATTCAAATATAAGCAAGGCGGGCAAGGATGTGTTCACTAGGGGCGGGGGTGCTAACCCCGGTAACGCCTATGTGTAACCGCAGAAGGTGTTTACGCAACAACAAGCCGTGAATCAGTACCAGAAGGTATATGTAGCCCCTGAGAACTTTCAGCAGGCGTATGTAACACCTGGAAATGTCCAACAGGCGTATGCAGAGCCGGTAAATGTCCAGCACGCGTACGCGGCACCAGGAAACGCTCAACAGGCATATGTAGCGCCTGGAAATGTTCCTGCGCAGCCATACCTGATGCCAAGGCCAAAGACGGCCAAGGAGAAGAAACTCCAGATCTGGACGTTTGATGGAACTGAAGCGTATAAGGGTCTTGGGTCTGGTTTTTGGGGCTGGGGAACCAAGTTCTTCAGGCGGATATCGATCGCCGAAGAATGTTGTAATTTTAGATGGACAGAGGGCATCAAGGTCGAGTTGCTGGGCCATTTTTCTGGCTGGACCAGCGGAGGCATACTACGACCGGTTTGCGGAAACCTGGTGGAAAGAAGAGCCGGAGTTGTGGCACATCATGAACAAGATGTATGCCGCTTTCAGTGTGCGTATAACGCACGCGGAGGGGATGAAACTCCTAGGTGCGCGCAAGGCACCGGGAAGGAGTTGGCCGGACCATTTTTTGTACCTCACGGCAGTGGCGGATGCAGTTGGATCAAACTGCGACGCAATGGTGTTGGATAACATCATTTACCATGCCGTGCCAGAGATGTCGAGTGTCCTCATCTCCCGTCACAATGATTTAAGGATGTACCATCTGCGGCAAGCCGAAGAAATTTTCCATTTTGCGCAAGCTGTTGAATTTAACAGCCTGCGGCAGAAATTTCACGGCTCCTGATCAGTGAACATGATTGTGTAGAATCCTAAAAAGGCTGTGGCGATAAAAAATCGCGGTTGCTACGGATGTGGCGAGCGGGGGCATCTCAAGAGAGATTGACCAAAAAAGAAAAAGATGCCGAAATAGGATTTCGCATTAATGATCGCCGGAGATGATTTACCATCTGTTCGAGACACATGGATCCTCGACAGCGGTGCAAGTGTGCATCTGACGCTGGATCTCACTTGTTTGATGGATGTGAAAACTGTGGATCGACAGTGTCAACAAGTGGATGGAAAAATTTTCATCATTAATAAGAAGGGCACGATGTAAATTCGTTTTGTGCATGGGAAAGCGGAAACTCGCGTGAAGATAAAGGATGTTTTCTACGTAGAAGGAACAGACCGAAACATTTTTTCGTATGGTGTTTTCAAAAAGGGCGGTCTCGTGATTGATTACGTGGATGGGGAATAGACGCTTGTCAGACATGACACGCGCCTTCCGATCACTCGAGTTCGTTCGGTAAATAATGTTTTCACCGTGGAAGGTGAAGTGGATCGCCCAAAAAAGACATAGAAGGAAATGATCATGTCGGTGCAGTACCCGATGGACGAGAATTACACGCCGGACGACGACGTTCAAAGTGGATCGCTGATGCACTTTCATGTGCGGATGGGCCACCTCAATTATGATACTATTTTGAGTTTGGAAAAGTATCCGGAATATGGAATCCGGATCACAGACGAGACGCGCAGGCACTGTGTTACCTGCGCACAAGGCAAGAAAACTAAGAAGGATCAGTCGAAGAAGGACAGCGGAAAAAACGCGCCTGATGATCGGATCGGTGGTGTGATTTGTTCCAACCTTAAAGGTCCAATCACACCGAAAGATCGTTTGGTCAACCGTTACTTGGTGAATTTCATCGATTTCAAGAGTAATTACACCAGGATTTTTTGGCAAAAAATATGGACACTGAGGCCAAGAAATTTGAACATTTTTTTTTTCTGGCATTTTTCGAGAGAACGTTCGAATGCAAGATTCACGTCCTTAGGACTGACGGAGGTGCGGAATATCGAAATGTGGACTATTTTTGTCGTAGTACCGGCATCGCTCGGCATATAAGCGAGGCCGAGAATCAAGCCAGTAATGGTAAAGCCAAACGCATGCATCGGACCGTGATGAATATGGCCCGGTGCATGCTGTTCGGAAGTGGATTGAATTTATCATTTTGGGGGGATACGGCAGAGTATGCGGCCTATGTGCTGAACCGCACCCCAACAAGTGCGAATCTCAAGCGGATGTCGCCGGTGGAAGTTCTTACTGAAAATAATCCGAATTTAGGTGCTATCGTAACTTTTGGCTCGCCGTGTACCGTGTACAGGAAACCCGGGAAGAAGACTCTCGCGCACCGTGCGCAGGTCGCGGTGATCATTGGTCAAAGTGAGGAGACCAAGGGCTTCAAGGTATATCTGAAAGACGAGCGTAAGGTGACCGTCACCCAGCACGTCAAAAATGTAGACACGCTTACAGACGTGCAGAACCGACAGTTGAGGATCGGTGAAGACGAAGAGCGCAAGGCAGAAACGCCACCAAGAATCCGGATCGGTGAAAGAGAAGAATGCAAGGCAGAAGCTTCGCCAAGTGACCGAGGGTCAGAAGGAGCCGTGGTGACGCCAGGTGTGGAGCAAGTCGGAAGAAATCAGAAGACAAGAAAGCCGCGTTGGACGAGGGATCGTCACGTCACGCGCCAGTACGCCGAGCGCATGGCTCAGGCGGAAAGTAAGAAAGAGGACGACGACGATGATGGTAGAAATGAAGCAAAAATTAACATGGTAATGGAGGGCGACCCGAGGAATTATCGCGATGCGATGGGTCGCCAAGATGCTGATAAGTGGATCCACGCAATGGATCAAGAATTAACGCTTTGGAAAACAATGAAGTATGGGAAATTGTGAAAAAGCCACCCAATTCCAAGCCGTTGCATTCGAAGTGGGTTTTAAAGATCAAGATCGATGATAATGGACAAGTGGAACGATACAAGGAGAGGTTAGTGGCCTGCGGAAACGAGCAGCGTTTCAGGGTCGATTACGAACTAACCTTTGCCGCGGTGATGGAAATGACCACTGTACGGTTCATTATGATGCTTGCTCGGAAATGGAGAGTACGAGCGATGCATGGGCACATCGCCAACGCTTATGTGAAAGCGTTGGAGGACGAACATGAAATATATTTGTTCACCCTAGCGGAATGAAGGTGGAAAAGGAAAACGCAAGGATTTGCAAGTTGAAAACTGAAGTGACGTGGTTTTAAAGTTGAAGAAAACGCTTTACGGTTTGAAGAAGTCAGGGAGGCAATGGAACCGCCTCCTGCACTCGAAGCTCCTGAATCAAGTTATGAACAAAGTTTCACAGACGGTTGTCTATATTTCAAGAAGGTTTATGGTGAAACAGTTGTCGTAGGAGTATAGGTGGATGACCTATTGGTCACGGGAACGAAGCAGGAACATATGGAAAATTTTTTCGAGGAGCTCAAAGATTTGGAGATAAAAAAAATTGGGCGAAGTGACGAAATTTCTAGGCATGCGAGTGGAGTATCAAGAAAGTCGGGGTTATTTTCTGGACCAAGAAGTAATGATCGAGGAGCTTCTGAAGATATACGGCATGGAGGAGGCAAACGCGGTGAAGGCACCCATCGGAGATGAATTTGAAGATCAAAATTTAAAGGAACAAGACATGCTAACAAGTTTTGGAAATGATGGATCGCCAAAGATCAAGAATTTCCAGTCGTTGGCTGGAAGTTTGCTGTGGATCGCGCGTTGTTCCAGGCAAGACATTGCGTACGCAGTGCACAAGGCCACGCGCAGGGCTCATGCACCTTCAAAGATGGATTGGATGACGGCCAAGAGGATTTTACGATTCCTCAAGTGCACATCGAGTATGAAGTTACGTCTGGAGGCGAATGGAAACACGAAATCGAAGAAAAACGATGAGCTTAGTATTGAAGATTTTTGTGATGCGGATTTCGCTGGTTCCAAAGATGACCGGAAGTCCACGAGTGGAGGTGTGTTTTTCGTGGAAGGGTGCATTGTGCACTGGGTATGCAAGCGACAGTCTTGTGTTTCGCTCTCCACAATGGAAGCAGAAATTTATGCGGCGTCGGTGGCTCTATGTGAGTACAGGCTTCAAGGAGATGTCAAGTGATGTCGGATTGAAGTCTGCTCTGCCGATGAAGTTGTTTAGCGACAACCAGGCGGCGATTAAAATGTTGGAAGGTGATGGAAAGACGTCGAAGACAAAACACATGGATGTTCGGGTGAAGTTTTTACTCTCGAAGTTTAAAGATGGTGTTATCAAGACAATCTAGCGACCTACGGACGAGAACTTGGCAGATATTCTTACGAAGCCGTTGAATCCTGATAAGCTGAGATGTGCGCAGAAGGGTCTTGGATTGGCAGAGATTGCGATGGAGTAGCTGGTTTTCACGGGAAAGTCGAGAAGGAGTGTTGGAAGTGCGCGCTTTTGCGCTGCAGCTCGCGTTGCCATTTTGGCTTTTCAGCGACTTTTCAGTGAAAAGGTGATGTATTGTACATAACTTTAGGTTATGTACAAAACATTGTGTATTTGCATATTATTAGTTTTAGGTGTAAACTTAATTCTAATAAATCACTTCTGAATTTGATTGTTGACTCTCGTGTGGTTTCTTTCGAGTGGACAACAAGCGCGCTACAGTACGCGGCTTGTTTGAAGTATAGTACGTGGAATACTTAGTACACTGCAGTGGCAGTCGGATTGGTGTTTACGCATTGGATTCTCGCATTACACGATTGTCAGTTTGAGTTGCTGACGTTACGTCTAAGTCGCTAAGGGCAGTGGAGAATTGAATTACGCTTGATATTTGATTGTTCTCTGTTACGCTAATTACTAGCTCTATCTGATTGTATTGGAATATCGCACGTTAGTACGTGGTATCTGGAACCCGTGTAACGTAGTACGTGCAACTGGATGGACGACGAAAATATTCAACACTTTTGAGCTATATAGACGACGACTTCAATCAGATGGACGCTGGTATATCTCGGTGCTGAATGCAGCATACAACCACTAGCCTTTCACTGGCGTTCAGGGACATCCTGCTGCACGTCGCCTCCAGCCGGCACAACGAGCGAAGGATAAATAGATGATTCGGATGGCATTGAACCCAGGAATATCCTGACTGTTCTACGTCAAGCGAACCCCAGCACACTCGCAACTTCTCGCACCATTACAGGTAAACAGTTCACTGTCGTGAATCCAATCTAAAGGTTAATCCACCCATTTATCTCTTATGGATGCCCTCTAAGCAGCCAATTACGAGTTTGACTATTGCAAAGATGCACGGAATAATGTTACGCATCTGTTCTTTGCTCACCCTGGATGGTTTCCGTTAGCTCGAAAGTATAATATACGATTCTTATGCATTGTTCTTAAAAAGTGAACCGCTTCAATATGCCGATATTTAGCGCTATTGGTTTTACGAGCATCAACACGTCATTCACAACTGCAGTTGCATTTTTGAAGCAAGAAACAGAGCCGCCTTATCGTGGGCTTTGAAACGGCTCGCCAAACTCTCTCCGCAATCGAAAACTTTGACCACGAGCACTGATCGTGAGCTTGCATTGATGAATGCATTCCTATCTGTATTTACAACATCACAACATCTACTTTGCGTGTCACACATCCAAACGAATGTTCTGCTCAACTGCAAGAAGTATTTTTGATGCGATGAAGATTGAATAGCCTTCCTTGGACAATGGAACAAAGTAATCCAATCTCCATCGCCGGAGGACTTTACTGAGCAGTGGACTTAACTCCAACTACGTACGACTTTCTACCCGATATGCTGGAGTACTTTTGACGAACTTGGATGTTATACAAAGAACGGTTTGTGGTTGACAGGACCAAGCAATATGAGCACTTTGAAAACACCAATTCTTGACGTGCGGAAGGACAACATTCATCTATCAAATGTTACATATAGTGTCAACAAAGGATCTTCGAATGTTCAAATCCGGTTATCGCAGCTTTTGAAATCGGATTGGAGACATAATCACGGAAAAGAACACAAAGGATTCGAGTACGGTTTAAGAATGACCAACCTTTTTTTCAAAATAAGACATTACAGCAGTTTGAACTTGCTCAAAATCTACCAACAAATGAAGCTCAGCAATGTTCGAATGTCTATACAGTCGTCACAATGAGTTGCCCTGCTGGCATCGAATCAGAGACGTTCAGGCCATCAATCGAACCCTTACTGTGGACGTATTGATCATGTTTGTCATCTGGTGGACCTCGACAGTTGAAGGCATCAGTTCTGAGGAGCTAACACTCTTCAGTGCCTCTGCAACCCAATTTGGAAGCTGCAGAATACATACCGTCTGTTGGCACCTCATGAGCAGAGCCAAATTCGGACAAATCTATTGAACCGGTGTCGGAAGGTTGGCACTGAAAAATCCAATGGTGGAACAAACTCGAGGACGTCCTTAAGTTTCTACAGATGCATCTGGAAGGCAATCCACCTTCTCACGCATTAGGATTTGATAAAATCCATCTCTTAGATCGAGAGCACTAAATATGGTTCTCCCGCACATGTTGGCAGGGATGTACGCAAAAGCGTATTCGGACGATGTGTCCATTCCCGTGTTCATGGGAGGCCTGAGAGAAGTGCCAGCACGTTCGGAGCTCTTCCGATGCCGACCCCAATCCCTGGGGGAGGCGTGTAAGATGGCGTTAAACGCCGAGAGGAACTTTCGTTCCTCTAAGGTGGGTCCTGAACCCATGGACTTGAGTCAGGTCGAAGTGGAGGGGAAACCTTCCGCTAAGAGTCACTCTGACTCTTTTTCGCAGAGCTTAGAGGCAGAGCTCTTAGATATGTTGCAGCGGCATGGGCAGCTGAGATGCTTCCTGTGTGGAAGCACGGATCATCTGAGGAACAGATGTCCGAAAAATCCCCAGCGAGACACTCGCTACAAGGGGTCGAGGGCGGGTAAAAGGACCTCTCCCAAGCCGTCGGGAAACGACGGCTCCCAGTAGGTGCGGGGCGCCCTACCGCGGGAT